>JAGIQG010000001.1:177833217-178206017 GCA_024679065.1 Sphyrna mokarran
AGAGTGAGGGAGGGGGAGGTGGGGAGAGAGTGAGGGAGGGGGAGGTGGGGAGAGAGTGTCATAGGAAAATCAATGTCTGTGGAAGGATATTGGGGGAGGGAGAGAGACAGAGTCCTGGGGAAAGAGTGCAGAGAGAGAGAGAGTCAGGGGAATGAGCAGAGAGCAGAGGAGAAAGAGAGTAGGAAGAAGAGAGAGTCTGGGTAGAGAATGCAGAGAGAGAATGTTAAAGAGGAGCAGAGAGAGAGAGACAGAGAGAGCCCGTGGAAGGGCTAGAGAAAGTGTCTGCCTGAGGAAGGATGGAGAAAGTGAGTGGATTAACTCTGATGTATGGTAGTAAATAGGTATTAAAAGTTTCTACCTAACATTTATCAATTGAAGAGCTTCCCCGTGTTTTTAAGCATCTCTCTATCCTGTTCACAGCAGCTTCCCTCCAGAATTGACAGCTTTCCACTTACCCTGCAATCATACTGAATCCAATTAATCCTTCAGATCAATTTGTCCACTTGAGCTGGTGAATCAGAACTTGAGGGTTGTGGAAACCATGTTAAACAGGTAGACAAGAGATAATATTTATCCATCACGATTTCTCATCTGTCTATCGAACCCAGCAATGTTACAATGAGGCCTTGTGGATCTACCGTTCCCAATCTCATCATCAATGTTGTAAAGTAGAATGGAGTGCTGTATAAAACAATGAACAAGAAATGATTTCTATGTCACAATCTCTGATTGTTTTTGAACTCATTTGTGAACTCGCCAGACCCATTTCCCAGTCTGTGTTTAGCCAATGACCTAAAAGCATGAAGCCTACCAGCAGCTCCCTCTGCTGAATACATGTTGAATTACAATATTCACTACATGGAAAATTTTACCATGTACTTTTCTTAATAGTGAACTTTGCACACAGTGAGTCTGGGCAATAAACCCAATTCTTTGTTTCTGTTCCATTCCTATTAATGAACTAAAAATCACTTGGGTGTAAAACCAGGTAAATTAACCTCCAACCCCCTCAAAACTCTGCACCTGAAACCATAAACCACATAATTCACTCCTCTCTGTGTTGCAATTTTTCTCCTAGCTGGTGACCTTCAGAATGAAAACACAAAGCAGATATCAGCTTCACATTCTTTTATGTGAAAGAGTAGGATTTTAAACAATCTTGAACTGAAAAAGTGTGTCATCACAATTATTATTATAACAAAATAATAATAACAGCCAATTCATACAAACTGCAGAAAGTATTAGAATTACAAGTCAACTATCACTAATTGTTCTATTTGTATCTAACTGCATTTTCTTTGTAATTTTTACAGATAATGTGAAATTTGCCCCAACAGGATATTCCTTTCAAAATGATAATTTGTTGCTTCCTTCATTATAAAAAAAGAGAGAGACAATCATTAATAGCCAATCTGTACATTTCATTTTTCTATAAACACATATCTTTGGCCCTCCAGTCTTCCTCACTTTTCACCAGATAAATAGCACTCTGATCTAGCCCTTTTGGTCCTACATTGACCTCATATTTACCTACTTTGTAATCCATCTGCCACAGTTTTGTCCACTCACAATTGAAAGATAAAATGTGATTTATAGTTCACATTGTCCAGATATGATTCTGATTGGAGGTTTATAACATGTATACATCTTGAGACTGTTTTAAATTTAAGGTAAAATGAAGAGGTCATGAGACCTGTTCTAAAGGCTGCCTGACAGCAGGTATGGGTGATTTTACTGTTACAGATTAAAGGGGCCCAGATTGTTTTACTGGGAAGATATTTAAGGTTTTTAATCTTGGAGACAATCGCAGCCTGTATTCAAGCAATGGAGAGAGTGAGAGGCTCCACAGTGCCACAAGTGTTGAGAATGTCAGCATGTAAACAGTCATGCTTTAAACAGTGTATTTTGATTCAAGATGAGAGGCAGTTGGGCTTTCACAGATAGCTAATCAGCATCTCTACCTGGTTACAAAGCCTATGTGGTTGACATTGTCATGATGATGGGTTTTTAGATATCAAGGATAGAGGAAGCCATTGTTATATTAGGTAACAGGCTTTCCTACGATATCATAGACAAATTCATCTGCAAGGTTCAAGAGACAGGAAGGGAACAGCTGGAGGCTGGAAGTCTGTATGGTTAACCATGAAAGAACATGGGTAGGAATCACGCCCTCAGATTGAAATTTGTGAAGAGGTTGGAAAATTTGCCTAGATTTAGCAAAAGGGAAAAGTTTCCAATTCTGGGTTAAAAGTTTCCAGGCTGTGGAAGGAAAAGATCAGGAGTAAACTTCAGGAGCTCAGAATCATTCTGCACTAATTCTATGGAGGTTGAATGTCTACTTAAACATTGTAAAGTAATATTGTAATTTTTTTATCCAGGTTTGCTCAAAATTCTGTGTTATATTTTAAAGTACAAGTTGCCTACAAAAGTAGCCAATAGTGGTTTTAGTCCTTTTGTTACAGTAAACATCTTAAAATATGAAATCTTGTCATGCCAGCCATTCAGCTATTAACTGGAAGTTGAATTTCTTTTCAAAAGTTATTGGTCGCTACAGGGATTGTCATATTGTCACTTATCTTTCCAGCAGAGTGCAGAAGGACACGCACAATGGAGATCTGCCATCAAGTCAGATTTTAAAATCATTAATCATCTTCAGAATAAAGTTATAAACAATCTTGTCAGCTCCTGAGAGACTTTCCCAAGGCTCATTTTATGAATGTTTTCCAAATGAATCTGTTTGAGCTAGCTGAAGATGAAGCATGTGGCCAATCCCAAATGATAGCCTTGCAATGTAGCTTTGTTAAAAAATATTAAATTGATCAATTTGCAAGGCTGTGCTTGGAAACTGAAGGCCTGGGTTTCAAGGATTCAATTTCCAAACATTGACACTTTCAGACCCTGAAGGTATTGTCATCTTCAGTGTTGTGTCTCTAACTTGCCATGTTCTTGAACTCTGTGATTTTTGCTGCACTCGAACAAGAGTAAATATTATCTTGTGAAAGATGGAATAGAGAAGGCTAATAAGGAATTAAAAATATTTGAAAATTTATGGAACATTTTCAAGATAGGAAGTGAAATCTTCTTCTAATTGTTTAATAAATACAATGGGAAGATAAACTGCAGATATCAAGGAAAAGATAAGTTCCCATCCTCTTAAAATCACAAATGGACATCTCAGCAGAGACCTAAACATCACTTAACAGTGAATCAACAATTATTTGTTTAAAAAATATGAAAGATTTTGGCAACAGTTCTGTGAACAGGAGTCCGAGCAGATTTTGAAAATTAATGACACAAACATTAATGCACTTAACCCTGGAACACCTAGATAACAAGGACAGCTTATCAGACACCTACTTATTGACTATAGTTCAGTTGTCAACACTATTGTTCCCATCCTCAACACCAGTGCCCTACGAGGCTGTGTTCTCAGCCCTCTACTATACTCCTTATACATCTATGACTGTGCAGCCAAAATCCCCTCCAATTCGATTTTCAAGTTTGCTGACGACACCATTGTAGTAGATCGGGTCTCAAAACAAAGACGAGACAGAATACAGGAATGAGATAGAGAATCTGATAAACTGGTGTGGTGACAATAATCTCCCTCAATGTCAACACATTGAAAGAGATTGTCATTGACTTCAGGAAGAACATGTCCCTGTCCACCTCAACAGGGACAAAGTAGACACAATCGAGCGCTTCAAGTTTTTAAGTGTCAGATCACCAACAACCTGTCCTGATCCCCCCATTCCGACACTACAATTAAGAAAGCCCACCAACGCCTCTACTTTCTCTAAAGACTAAGGAAATTTGACATGTCCATTATGACTCTCACCAAGTTTTACAGATGCACCATAGAAAGCATTCTTTCTGGTTGTATCACAGCTTGGTACGGGCTCCTGCTCTGCCCAAGACAGCAAGAAACTACAAAAGGTTGTGAATGTAATCCAATCCATCAGATAAACCAGCGTCCCACCCATTGACTCTGTCCACACTTCCTACTGCTTTAGAAAAGCAGCCAGTATAATTAAGGATCCCATACACCCCGGACATTCTTTCTTTCACCTTCTCCTTTGGGAAAAAGATATAAAAATCTGAGGTTATGTACCCACCGACTCAAGAACAGCTTCTTCCCTGCTGCTGTCAGACTTTTGAATGGACTTACCTTGCATTAAGTTGATCTTTTTTTACACCCCAGCTCTGACTGTAACACTACAATCTGCACTCTCATTTCCTTCTCTATGAATGGTATGTTTTGTCTGTACAGCGCGCAAGAAACAATACTTATCACTCTATGTTAATACACATAACAATAATAAATCAAATCAAAACACCTCTTCCTGTGTCTCAATTGTATGATTCTGTGATTATTCCTTACAGGACAAGTTACAGCATTATAAATTGTCAGCAATATTAATGTTCCTGGTTAAAACAAAAAGAATCAGCATATAAAAATCTGATATTTTACTTTGCAAGTTTTCAAATTGCTTGGAGGCAATGAAACTTATCACAATTGATAAAATCATATCACCGCAGCTTTTTTAAAAGGACAATGGTTGTGACGGCCACTATATGAAAACAATTCAGTTTGAAACTTGGATTTAAGATAAAGCAAAACTGCACAAATGCTTCTTATTCTGTAATGCAGTTGGGAATTTAAAAATCTATGAAACTAGAATTGGTTTTGAGAGAAATTAAACTTACTTTGAAATTGAAGTGACAATAAATGGTTTGAAATATAAATACTAAAAAACTCAAATAGTAAAGAAAGAGGGCTGAAAGGTCTCACCTTTGATAAACTGTAATGTTGTTGCACCAGGATATACATTGTTTTGTAATGTAGATGTGTGTTGGCAGCAATCAAATGTCTGGCAGGTGCTATGCTCAAGCGGATGTCTGGGATATGTTAAT
This sequence comes from Sphyrna mokarran, assembly GCA_024679065.1. NCBI lineage: Eukaryota > Metazoa > Chordata > Chondrichthyes > Carcharhiniformes > Carcharhinidae > Sphyrna > Sphyrna mokarran. Next base: position 177,838,132 of record JAGIQG010000001.1, read on the forward strand.
CATTGGCCACAACTGAAGATGCCACAATCCAGGACTTTCTGCAGCAAGGAGAAAGTAGCAAAGCACCGAGCAGTGCAATCAGCGTTCCACTCTCAGTCCACATATCTCTTTTCCAATGCGCTCCCTAATCCACAGCATTATATATGGGTGGTTTTGGATGGTGCACTCTGTGACCCATAGCATTACATCTGGCTGGTTGTCGATAGTACACTGTTAAGTAAGGGCCTGTCACCTTGCCTCCCGTTTGTTACGTTCTTGTCCTGCTACCTTTCACAATCAGTGCACCGTATACACAGGCAATTAATATTGCAAATGTCCTTTATTACTGCAGCAGTCAAACTACTAAAGAAACATGAATCCTGTGATCCACTGCCTTGCAAAGTACAGCAAACTAGACAAAACATACAATATATATAAACTCTGTGAGCCACAAACTTCTCCCCACTCCCCATACCATTATCACCATCCCTGATATTGAGACCCTTGGGCAAAATTGTGGGAAGAGATATGGAGAGTTAAGGAACCTCCTGGAAGAGGGACAAAATGGGGGAGACGTTTTTTATATTTGGCCAGTGAATGTGGTTGACTTGATTGAAGCAAAAACCCATTCCTACGAGATTGGGTCTGTCTGAACAAGTTGTGCTGAAACATTCAGAAAGGCAGCACAGTGATTAAATAACTCCTTCATTGTAGCATTGTTTTTGAAATGACAGCTCTGCTGCCAATCTGGCAATGTGTTGTGGTGAAATCTCTCTCTTCTCACCAAGCTTCATGAGTTTCTAGCCCAAGGTCACTGTAAGATCATAAAAGATAAAATCAGGATTCACATTTGGCCAAAAGCAGACAGATATCTGTCTGAAATAGTTCACTAACTGACAAAATTAGATCTCTTGAAATACCTTCCAAGTAAAATAAAATTAAGAAAATATTCTATTAAAAGCTTTGTTGGTTATATAATATAACCTAATGGGCTGAAGGAGTATATTTGTAATAAGCCTGTCAAAGTTCCCTTGCAGAAAATAAAACTGCACTTTGCCATGACTTGTATGTTCTCATCATTTCTTTGTGCCATGATTTAACCCTATGATTTGTTAAATGATTAATCATGTTGTAAATTACATGAAAAATAATCTGGAGTAATTGCTGCAGTTAAAATATTCCTGAGGCAGGAGTGAGAATCAATGGACAATGACTGCTCCAGCAACCATTCCACTCTCAGTGTGTGGAACTGACTGCCATGGTCACCTTGAGATCTCTGTGCAATAAAATGGCACAAAGCAACAAGCTGAGGCATGGAGCTCACAAAGCTTCCGAGAAAAAAAAGCTCACTTAAATATTTCGGTGATTTAAATTTAATTGGAGTAAGAAGTACTGTTGAACGCTGTTGATGTTATAGAATCATAAAGGTATTTACAGCTTGGAAGGAGGCTGTTTGGCTCATTGAGTCTATGTAGCTCTCGATACAGTTAACCAGTCAGTCTCACTCAGCTATTCACTCTCTGTAGCAAGTTCATTTCCTCCAATTACCCTTTTGAAATCATTCATTGTCTTTGCTTCCACCATTCTCACAGTCAGCAAGTATTACTCACTGTGTAAAAACCTTCCTCCTCACACGTTTGCTAGATTGATCCCAGGTAGGAAGGGATTTTCTTTTGAGGAAATGTTGGGTCGGTACTCATCGGAGCTTTGAAGAAAGAGAGGTCACCTTATTGACATATCAGCTTCTCATGAAACTTGACACGATAAAGATTTTATTCTTTGTAGGAGAGTCTAGGACCAGATGGCATAATCTCAGGGTAAGGTGTCGTCCATGTAAGACAGAGCTGAGGAGGAATTTCTTCTCTTAGAGGGGAGGGAATTCATAGAAATCTTTACAATAGAGGGCTGTGGAGGCTGGGTTAAGTATATTCAAGGCCAAAATAGATTTTTAATTATTAAGGGAATCCAGAGTAATGGAGATAAGGTGAGAAAGTAGAGTTGAGGATTATCACATCAAATCAATCATAGAACAAAGAACACTACAGCACAGGGACAGGCCCTTTGACCCTACAATTCTGCGCCGATCATGATGTCTGCCTAAACTAAAACCACGCGCACTCACAGAGTCTGTATCCTTCCATTCCCATCCTAGTCATGTATTTGTTTAGATGCCCCTTAAATGCTGCTATTGTACCTGCCCCCACTACCTCCTCAGGCAGTAAGTTCCAAGCATTCATCACCCTCTGTGTAAAAAACCTGCTTCGCACATTTTGTCTAAACTTTTCCTAATGTACTTTAAATCTATGTCTCCTAGTACTTGACTTTTCTACCATAGGAAGGCATCTGACTGTCCACTCTGTCCGTGCATCCATAATCTTTTAAACCTCTATTAGGTCACCCCTTAACCTCCGTCATTCCAGTGAGAACAAACCAAGTTTATTCAAACTCTCCTTATAACTAATACCAAGCAACATCCTGGTAAACTTCTTCTGGACTCTCACTAAAGCCTTCTGGTAGTATGGCAACCAGAATTGTACACAATATTGTAAATGAGACCGACCTAAGGTTCAGTACAGCGGCAGCATGACCTGCCAATTTTTATACTCAATGCCCTGACCAATGAAGACAAGCATGCTGTATGCCTTCTTGACTACTTTATCCACCTGTGTTGCCATTCCAGTGATCAGTGGACATGTACATCCAGATCCCTCTGCCTGTCAACACTCCTAAGGATTCGAACATTTATTGAATAATTCCTACATGCACTGGACCTGCACTATCTTACATTCGTCCAGATTAACGCCATCTGCCATTTCTCTGCCCAATCTCCGCCCAATCTCCAGCCAGTCTATATCTTGTTGTATCCTCTGACAATTCTCTTCACTATCCACAACTTCACCAATTTTTGTACAGTCTGTGGACTTACTAATCAGACTAGCTACAGTCCCCCTACATTCTACAAATCATCTCTATATACCACAAACAAAGTTCCCAGAATTGATCCCTGTGGAACACCGCTAGTCACAGCCTTCCATTCAGAAAAGCATCCCTCTACTGTTACCTCTGTCTTCTACGACCAAGATGGACTGGGGTAAGCACAGTAAGAAGTCTCACAACTAGCTGTTAAAGTCCAACAGGTTTATTTGGTAGTATGAGCTTCTGGAGTGCTTCAGGTGAGTGAAACGTTGTGTTCACAAACAGGGCATACACAGACACAAACTCAATTTTACAAGATAATGGTTGGAATACAAGTCTTTCCAGGTAATCAAGTCTTAAGATAAAGACAACGTGAGTGGAGAAAGAGCCAAGCACAGGTTAAAGAGATGTGTATTGTCTCCTGACAGGACAGTAAGTGAGATTTTGCAAGCCCAGGCAATTTGTGGGGGTTACAGATAATATGAACTGAAAATCCTGGTTGTGGCCATCCTCATGTATGCGGAACTTGGCTATCAGTCTCTGCTCAGCGATTTTGCATTATCGTGTGTCGTGAAGGTTGCCTTGGTGAACACTTACCCGAAGATCAGAAGTAAATGCCCGTGATTGCTGAAGTGTTCCCCAACACGAAGGGAACACTCCTGTCTAGTAATTGTCAAATGGTGTTCATTCATCTGTTATTGTAGCATCTGCATGGTCTTGCCAACATACCACATCTTGGTACATCCTTTCCTGCAGCACATCAGACAGACAACGTTGGCCGAGTTGCAAGAGTATGTACCATGAACCTAGTGGATGGTGTTCTCATGTGAGATGATGGCGTCCGTGTTGATGATCTGGCACATCTTGCAGAGGTTGCTGTGGCAGGGCTGTATGGTGCCGTGGTCACTGTTCTTCTGAAGGCTGGGTAGTTTGCTGCAGATAATAGTCTGTTTGACATTGTGCAGTTGTTTGAAGTCAAGAAGTGGTGGTGTGGGGATAGCCTTAGCAAGATGTTCATCTTCATCGATGACATGTTGAAGGCTCTGGAGAAGATGTCATAATTTTTCCACTCTGGGTAAGTACTGGATGATGAAAAGTACTCTGTCTGCCACGTCCTGTGTTTGTCTTCTGAGGAAGTTGGTACAGTTTTTCGCTGCAGCATGTCAGACTATTGATGATGAGTTGAGCACCATATCCTTTCTTATGAGGGCGTCTTTCAGCATCTGTAGGTATCTGTTGCGATCCTCCTCATCTAAGCAGATCTTGTGTATATGGAGGGCTTGTCTGTAGGATGGCTTCTTTAGGATGGAAGCTGGAGAAGCGGAGCATCGTGAGGTTGTTTGTGGGCTTGCGGTACAGTGAAGTGTGAGGTGACTGTCCTTAATGGAGATGCGTGTGTCCAAGGATGCAACTGATTCTGGAGAATAGTCCATGGTGAGTCTGATGGTGGGATGGAACTTGTTGATGTCATCATATAGTTGTTTCAGGGATTGTTCACCATGAGGAGGAAAATGTCATCAACGTATCTAGTGTATAGTGTCAGTTGAATGTCCTGTGTGAAGAGGTTTTGTTTGAACCTGTGCATAAAGATGTTGGCATATTGAGGTGCGAATTTGGTCCCCATGGCTGTTCCATGTACCTGGATGAAGAACTGGTTGTTGAAGCTGAAGACGTTGTGGTCCAGGGTTAAGACGATGAGTTGTAAAATTGCACCTGGAGATTGGCAGTTGTCAGCATTGAATTCTGAGACAGTTGCAGCAACGGCATCGTTGTGGGGAATGCTGGTGTAGAGAGCCAAGGCACTCATTGTGATGAGGAGTGCTCCTGGTTCAACTGCCCCAGGTATGCTGAATTTCTGTCGGAAATCCATAGTCTCGCAACAAAAGCTAAGGGTTCTTTATACAATGGGTTTCAGGATGCCCTCGACGTAGCCAGAGAAGTTCTCACACAGGTCCCATTGCCCAATACGATGGGATGGCCGAATGTGTTGGCCTTGTGTATCTTCAGGAAGCAGTTCAGATCGCCAACGGGGGCGTACGCGTGATGAGAGCACGAAGGGTGCTCTGAAACACCTGCCAAGTAACAGCTTAGTTCAGCTCACAACTGGGAAAAGACAGAGTCAGATAGTAACTGTTCTCTGTCAGTGTAACAGTCACATTGGTATTTTCTCAATCGTAAAGGTTCAATAAAAGATAGTGAAAACAAAAACCAGCAAAGAAGAAAGAACATTCCAGAAGATGACAAACCTGATTGCATTTTGAGTGTGACTAAGATTTAATTTTTTTTAGTTAATAAGTGGAAATTGTATTTATCTAAACAGCAGCCTATTAGAATAGTGTTTTATTCAGATTGCTAATAGCTTAGTTAACCTGTTTATTATTATTTACATAAATAAATTGTTACTTGTTGCTTTACAGAGGGAGGCTCAGGGAGTTATTTTGATTTCACCACTAAAAGCTGTTCAAGAGCAGATAATTCCCTTTAACAGATTGTAAAGGGAGGCTCTTCTATTTGAATGCTTGAGTATTAGTTATGATGCAGAGATGCCAGCATTGGACTGGGGTAAACTCAGTAAAGTTTTACAACACCAATTTTAAATCCAACCAATTTATTTGATAGTAAATCCACGAGCTTTCGACTTTACAGCCTTCGTCAGGCAAATGCAGTACACTGCATTTAAAATTGGTGTTGTAAAACTTTACTGAGTATTAGTTCTCAGAGAGAAGATTAGCCTCCCCTTTGTCAGTATATGTATAAAATGCTTTAGGATTTTCCTTGATCCTGTTTGCCAAAGGCTTTTCATGACCCCTTTTAGCCTCCCTACTCCTTGCTTAAGTTCCCTTCCTATAATGACTTCAATCAGACCATTGAGTTTGGCCTATTGGAATATGAACTGCCTGATTAAAGAGTTAATTGATGGGCCAATCAGGGAATCTCTTCCATGTATTTAACAGGGAGTGTCAGTTTCTCTGGCACTCCCAAAGATATACTGCTGTTGAATTTGTAAATAAATGGAATTTGGTGAAGGGACTTCTGCCTCTGAAGACTTATTGCACTTCCTACTTTCTTTATATTTTCAAGGGCTTCATTTGTCCTCAGCCTGTCAAACCTTACAAATGTTTTTTTTCTTTTTGACAAGGTTTATAATGTCCTTTGTTATCCAGGGTTTCTGATATTTGCTACACACATCCTTCATCCTCACAGGTACATGCCGGTCCTGAATTCTAATCAATTGACATTTGAAAGACTCCCACATGTCAGATGTTGATTTACCCTCAAACAGTCTCCCCTGAACAGTACAGATTATCTGCCCATTTGTGCTGTTAGTGGGAGTATGATATATTCAAATTGGCTGCCATGTTTCTTATTGCTACACTTTAAAACACTTAATTGACTATAACGTACTTTGGGATATCCCAAAGTCACAAAAAGCACTACAGAAATACAAAATAATGATATAATAATATTTTCTTTCCTTTGCCTCTGTGATTGTGATACAGAAAGATGAAAAAATGCTCTGCAACGTTGCAGTCATTAAGTTATGTACAAAACTAGTGGGAAAAAAAAATCAAAATCAAGGACAGAGTTCATGGTGAGTTATTGAACTCAATGTTACTTTCAGAAGTGTGTCTAAGATGAGGAAGATGACGCGCTATTCCTCCAGCTTGCATTAGGCTTCACTGGAACATCACAGCAGGCTAAGGACCTGAATATGAGCATGAGAGCAAGATGGTGAATTGAAAAGTTAAACAAAAAGGTCAGCATCATGCTGGCGAGCCAGATGAAGATGTCTGCAAAGTGGTCAAGCACTTTGCATTTAGAAGAACACAGTGTGAGAAATGGATGGAGTGGACCAAACTGAAAGAATTGCAAGTAAATGGCTGTTTTCCCTGGAAGGAATTTGGGCAGTGAGGAGGGAAAGGGGCAGATGTGACACTTCCTAAGATTGCATGGGAAAGTGCTATGGGAAGAGGATGAAATGCAAATTACTACAAATGCTGGAGCAAAAACTGTAGATGCTGGATAATCTCAGCCAGTCTGACTGCATTTGTGCGGAGAGAGAAAACCAGTAGCTCAAGGTGACTCGATGAGGCTAATAACAAACTAAAAGATTTATTGATTGAGAAGAATTATGTACAACTAAGAATTTTGGACTGAAAAAGGTTAGAACAGGAGACTTACTCGATGATATGAAGTTAACCACAGCGGATGTCTAAAGTAACTTGAAGCTCAGACACATAGATCTTTGAAATGCCACAAACAGGTACAGAAAATAATCACAAAGACTAGTGGAATGCTTGTCTTTATATCTAGAGAACTGAAACTTAAGGACACAGAGTTTATGTTGCAGCTAATACAAAAACCTTGATTAGACCACACTCGGTGTCACTGCAAGCAGATCTGGGCTCCAAGCCTTAGGAAGGATATACTGGCTTTGGAAAAAATATAATGTAGCTTTACTAGAATGATATCTGGATATCAGGAGTTTAATTATGAGGGATTGTACAAATTAGGCCTGTTTTCTCTAAAATTTAGATGGTGAAGGGGAGATCAGATCAAAGTTTTCAATATATTAACAGGAAAAGACAAGGGAGATAAAGAGAAAGTAGCTCCACTGGTTGAAGATTCTAGAACAATGGGACAGAGGCTAAGAATTAAGGCCAGACCATTCCGGACAGACATTAGGAAGCAACCTCTCGACACAAAGGACGGTGAAGATTTTCCACAGATTAAAGTGGATGTGAGACCAATTATTAATTTTAAATCTGAGATGGATCAATTTTTGTGAAGAAAACATAGACCCATCACCTCCCTCCATGCCCTATTCCTGAAATCCTGCCCATTTTACATGGCTAATCTACATAACCTACACATCTTTGGACATTAAGGGGCAATTTACCTTGACCGATCCACCTAATCTAGATATTTTTAGAGAATGAGAGACACAGGGAGAATGTGCAAATGCAGTTGGGCCACAGATCAGCCATGATCTCAGTGAAAGGTGGAACAAGCTCAAGGAGCTGAATCTCCTACTCTTGTTCCTATGTTCCTGTATCTTAATAACATACTACACAAGTCTACTCTTGACAGTACCCTGACTCCAACTGAAACCTTCCAGCACTGGGAATGTGCCACCCTCAATCCCTACTAGCCCAGCTTCCTGTGCTCATGCTCCATTGGTTCTGGCCCAGTCACATGGCCTGCAATGGATCACCCATCAAAGGGCCACAATGCAGCACTCCTTCTTCTCAAGCAGCCTGGACTATCGACGGTAAAAGAAAAACAGTTAACATATGGGCAGACAAACAACAATATTACTGAAGGCAACCATACTTTCAACAATATTACCGACACAGATTTAAGGTGCAGGGAAGCAAATACAAAGGGGATGTTAGGGGAAAGTTTTTCACTCAGAGAGTGGTGAGTGAATGGAATCGGCTGCCGTCGGTGGTGGTCGAGGCAAACTCGCTGGGGTCTTTTAAAAGACTTCTGGATGAGTATATGGGAATTAATGGGATTGGGGGTTATAGATAGGTCTGTGGCTTGGTAAGTATAGATGTGATCGGCACAATGTGTGGGCCGAAGGGTCTGTTTGTGCTCTAGTGTTCTATGTTCTATGAAGGGAAACCTGAAAAAACAGTTCATAACTTCAGTCAGTCAGGAGATTTCTGGACCCTTGGGGAACATCGTGGTTGTGTCATGTCTTCTTTAGCAGCCAATGATACAGGATCCACTAATGGAGTGAATGTGCTAACCACCTCGCTAGGCCCTTGCTGGGTCCTTCCTATGTCTCAGCCAGAAGCTGCTTTAGCTTTACCATGGGCATCAAAATCTCTGGTCCAGAAGCTGACACACAAAAACAAGATGCCGGATCCATTTACTTGTCACCTGGAGGTGGCTCTATTTGCCTGCCTCAGTGGTCTACATGTTTCTCTACTCAACAGTCCTGTGCCTTCACCACATATCAAACTGGCTTTGTCTTCTCCACAACTCTCTTTGGCACTCAGGCAGGTCTGCCACTAAAATTCCTTGCCAAAGTAAGGTCATCCACATTAATGATCTGTCTCTCTTCAGACAGTCATGATGCTCTTCCTGAGATGCTTGTCTGGCTTACTCCATCCCCGACAGTTTGGGGACACTATGTCTCAGTAGTATAGACGATCCATTGGCAACTCTGCAGGCGTGACCCCAGTGGTGGCAAAGAAAGAGCAAAGTATAGCACAGGAATAGATCCTTCAGCCCTTCAAGCCTGTGCCTGTGATGCCCTAACTAAACAAAACAAAAATCTCCTGCCCTTACTCAGTCCCTATCCCTCTATTCCCTCCCTATTCATGAACCCATCCAGATGTCTCTTAAATGTTGTTAATTTGCCTGCTTCCACTACCTCCTCTGGCAACTTGTTCCAGGCACCCATCATTCTCCGCACAGAAATGTCCCCTGCACACCTCCCTTAAACTTCCTCTGGTCACTTTGAACCTGTGCCCTCATGTTTTCACAGAATTCCTGCAGCTCAGAAGGAGACCATTCGGCCCATCAAGCTTCCACCCACAACATGTAGCTCCTCACCTCATGCCAAGTGGTCCAAATCTTGGTCCAGACATGGAAAAAAGAACCAAAACTCAAATTCTGAGGTGGGAGGGATGGCCCTTGACATCTTGCAGCACGTGTGGCAAAAAACTCAAATCAATGAAAATTCTCCACTGATTGGAGTCATACCTAACACAAAGGAAGATGGTTGCAGTTGTTGGAGGTCATAGGAATGTAGGAACAGGAGTAAGCCGTTTAGCCCCTTGAGCCTGCTCCACTATTTAACTAGATCTTGGCTGATCATCTCCTTAACCCCATCTTTCCACACTATCCCTGTATCTGTGGATGTCACTTGTAAGCTGACCAAAGCTCAACTGCAGCAAGACTTAATTAAATACAGAAAATACTGAATAAATCAGCACACTAGGTAGCATCTGTGGAGAAAAACAGAGTTAACGTTTTGGATCTGAATGACCTTTCTGCAGAACTGAAGGGTCATTTACATTCAAAATGTTAACTCTGCTTCATTATCTATTTCTCTTATTTTTATATTTCTCACATTATAATGTTTATGTGTTCATTAGTCATAAGTAAGGTTTTCGTTAACACTGCAATGAAGTTACTGTGAAATTCCTCTACACTCCATTTTCCAGATCTTTGCCCACTCACCTATCTATATCTTTCTGTAGCCTCTTCACAACTTATTCTCCTACCTTTAACTTGGCAACCATACTTTCAATCCCTTCATTTAGGTTATCGATATAAATTGTAAACAGTTGCAATCCCAGCACTGATCCCTGTGACACACTATTCACTACATCTTGCAATTAGAAATATAACCATTTATACATGTTCTCTGTTAGCCAGCCAGTCTTCTATCCATGCCAATATCTTACTCAATATGAGTTTTTATTTCCCACAATAAACTTTACTATGATACTTTAAATTTCCAGAAGGTAGTTGATAAATTCAATACATCCTTTATCCACTTCACAACACTTCCTCAAAGGATGCTTAATTTGGGTAAATATGATTTCCCTTTCATAAAACCATGTTGACTCTGCCTGGTTACCTTGAGCTTATCCAAGTGTCCTGCTGTAACTTTTTTAATGATAATTTCTACCATTTTCCCTATAACAGATGTTACATTAATTGGCATGTAGTTTCCCACTTTCTGTCTCTTTCCTTTGAATAACAGAGTTGCATGCTTTTTCTAATCTAATAGGATCTTCCCCAAACTCAAGACATTTTAGAAAACTAAAATCAATGCATCATTAGACACTTTTTAACATCCTAGGATGAGGTCCTTCAGCACTCGGGAACTAGCAGATAGAAGACAGAGGGTGGTGGTTGATGGGAGATATTCATCTTGGAGTTTGGTGACAAGTGGTGTACCTCAGGGGTCTGTTTTGGGGCCCCTGCTATTTGTAATTTTTATAAATGATCTGGATGAGGGTATTGAAGGATGAATTAGTAAATTTGCGGATGACACTAAAGTCGGTGGAGTGGTAGATAGTGAAGAGGGGTGTTATAGTTTGCAGAGAGACTTGGACAAGTTGCAGAGCTGTGCTGAGAGGTGGCAAATGGAGTTTAATGTGGAAAAGTGTGAGGTAATGCACTATGGCAGAAATAATTAATGTGTAGAGTATAGGGCTAATGGTAGGATTCTTAGTAGTCTTGATGAACAGAGGGATCTTGGTGTGTATGTGCATAGATCCCTGAAAGTAGGCCGTCAAGTCGAGAAGGTTGTTAAGAAGGCATATGGAGTCTTGGCTTTTATTGGTAGGGGGATTGAATTTCGGAGCCGCAACGTCATGTTGCAACTGTACAAAACTCTAGTGCGGCCGCACTTGGAGTATTGTGTGCAGTTCTGGTCCCCACAGTATAAGAAAGATGTGGAGTCATTGGAGAGGGTACAGAGGAGGTTTACCAGGATGTTGCCTGGTATGGAGGGCAGGTCTTATGAAGAGAGGCTGATGGATTTGAGGTTGTTTTCATTAGAAAGGAGGCGGCTAAGAGGGGACCTAATCGAAACATATAAGATGATTAGAGGTTTAGATAGGGTGGACAGTGATAGCCTTTTCCTAGGATGGAGAAAGCTAGCACGAGGGGACACAGCTTTAAATTAAGGGGTGATAGTTATAGGACGGATATAACAGGCAGGTTCTTTACCCAAAGGGTGGTTCGGGAGTGGAATGCCCTGCCTGCAGCAGTTGTAGATGCGCCAAGTTTGGTGGCGTTTAAGAGGTTAGTTGATAAGTATATGGAAGAGAAGGGAATGGTTTAGTTTTGAGGGGCATTGCTTTTTATATTGGTCGGCACAACATCGAAGGCCGAAGGGCCTGTTCTGTGCTGTAATGTTCTATGTTCTAACTTGTCAACCTGCAGCTCCAACAATTTACTCGGTACCACTTAACATAGAACATAGAACAATACAGCACAAACAGGCCCTTCGGCCCACGAGTTGCGCCGATCACATCTACCAATACACAGACCTATCTATAACCCCCTATCCTATTCTTTTCCATATACTCATCCAGAAGTCTCTTAAAAGACCCCAGTGAGTTTGCCTCAACAACCTCCGACAGCAGTCGGTTCCATTCACTCACCACCCTCTGAGTGAAAAACCTACCCCTGACATCTCCTTTGTATTTGCTTCCCTGCACCTTAAATCTGTGTCCTCTGATGGTAGTGGTAGTGACCATTTCAGTTCGGGGAAATAGTCTCTGACAGTCCACCCTATCTATTCCTCTCAACATTTTATAAACCTCTATCAGGTCGCCTCTCAACCTACGTCTCTCCAGTGAGAAGAGTCCCAGCTCCCTCAACCTATCTTCATAAGGCCTGCCTCCCAATCCAGGCAGCATCCTTGTAAATCTCCTCTGAATCCTCTCAATAGCCTCTACATCCTTCCTATAATGAGGTGACCAGAACTGCGCACAATACTCCAACTGGGGTCTGACACCTCTGACTAATTTTCCCCACATTCCCTCCCTTGATTTATAGCTGTTTCTGGGATATTACTTGTATTCTCTGTAGTGAAATACATGTTGAATTCATTGTTTTCCAATATCAATTCTCTGGACTCATTTTCTATAGAATCAAAGCTCACTTTGTGAAATCTTTTCTTTTGAAAATATTTATAGAAACTATCACAATCTGTTTTATATTTCTGGCCAACTTTCTCTCATATTCTAATTTCTCCCTTCTTATTAATCTTTTAGTCATTCTTTGCTGTTGTTGATATTCTTTCCAATCTTCTGACTTCGCACAGTCACATGTCTTCTCTTTAAATATGATGTTATCATTAACCTTTCTAGTTAACTATGGACGGTGGGTCTGTCTTTTGGACATTTTCTTACTTATTGGAATATATTATTCTGTGTTTTCCGAAATAACCCTTTAAATGTTTGCCACTACATCTAGAACATAGAACATTACAGCACAGAACAGGCCCTTCGGCCTTCGATGTTGCACCGACCAATTAAGAAAAAGCAATGACCCTCTAACCTAAACCATTCCCTTTTCGTCCATAAACTTATCTACTAACCTCTTAAACGCCCCCAAACGTGGCACATCTACAACTGCAGCAGGCAGGGCATTCCATACCCTTACCACCCTCTGGGTAAAGAACCTACTTCTGACATCCGTCCTATAACTACCACTCCTTAATTTAAAGCTGTGTCTCCTCGTGCTAGCTTTCCCCATCCTAGGAAAAAGGCTTTCACTGTCCACCCTGAATAAACCTCTAATCATCTTATATGTTTCAATAAGGTCTCCTCTTAGCCACCTTCTTTCTAACAAAAACAACCTCAAATCCCTCAGCCTCTCTTCATAAGACCTGCCCTCCATACCAGGCAACATCCTGGTAAACCACCTCTGTACCCTCTCCAATGCATCCACATCTTTCTTATAATGTGGGGACCAGAACTGTACACAATACTCCAAGTGCGGCCGCACTAGAGTTTTGTACAGTTTCAACATGACGTTGCGGCTCCGAAATTCAATCCCCCTACCAATAAAAGCCAAGACTCCGTATGCCTTCTTAACAACCTTATCAACTTGATTGCCAACTTTCAGGGATCTATGCACATATCTCCGTTGACCTAACCCTTAACCTCATTTATTAATTCACTTAGCCAGTTCTGCTTCTTGTCCTCATAAGTACCCTTATTTTTAAGTTTAAAAGCATAGTCTTGTACCCATTCCTCTCTCTCACTAAATGTAAAATACAATCATATTAAAAAGTGTGAGGTAATGCACTATGGCAGAAATAATAAATGTGTAGAGTATAGGGCAAATGGTAGGATTCTTAGTAGTCTAGATGAACAGAGGGATCTTGGTGTGTATGTGCATAGATCCCTGAAAGTAGGCAGTCAGGTCGAGAAGGTTGTTAGGAAGGCATATGGAGTCTTGGCTTTTATTGGTAGAGGGATTGAATTTCGGAGCCGCAACGTCATGTTGCAACTGTACAAAACTCTAGTGCGGCCGCACTTGGAGTATTGTGTGCAGTTCTGGTCCCCGCATTATAAGAAAGATGTGGAGGCATTGGAGAGGGTACAGAGGAGGTTTACCAGGATGTTGCCTGGTATGGAGGGCAGGTCTTATGAGGAGAGGCTGAGGGATTTGAGGTTGTTTTCGTTAGAAAGGAGGCGGCTAAGAGGGGACCTAATCGAAACATATAAGATGATTAGAGGTTTAGATAGGGTGGACAGTGATAGCCTTTTTCCTAGGATGGAGAAAGCTAGCACGAGGGGACACAGCTTTAAATTAAGGGGTGATAGTTATAGGACGGATATCAGAGGTAGGTTCTTTACCCAAAGGGTGGTTCGGGAGTGGAATGCCCTGCCTGCAGCAGTTGTAGATGCGCCAAGTTTGGTGGCGTTTAAGAGGTTAGTTGATAAGTATATGGAAGAGAAGGAAATGGTTTAGTTTGGAGGGGCATTGCTTTTTATATTGGTCAGTGCAACATCGAAGGCCGAAGGGCCTGTTCTGTGCTGTAATGTTCTACGTTCTATGTTCTATTATGATTGCTGCTATCTCAGAGTGCTTTCACTATGAAGTTCTCAGTTAATCCTACCTCATCGTACAGTACCAGGTCTAGAATAGCCTGCTCTCTGGCTAGCTCCAGAATGTGTTGTTGTAAGAAACTATCTTGAAAACATTTCATTAACTTGTCATCTAGACTACTTTTGCCCATCTGATTTTTCCAGCCTACACGCAGTTTAAAATCTCCCATGATTGTTAGCGTGCCTTTCTGACAAGCTTGTACACCATTCCCACAATGGCTTCTCGACTTTACCATCTCAGCTCTACACAAATCATTTCTATATCCTGTTTCCTAAACTTATGTTTTCCCTCTAATACCATCATTAATTAACAGAGCCATCCCTCCGTCTTTTCCTCACTATCTATCCCTCCAAAATATCATGTACTATTTAATATTCAAATCCCAATCCATGCCCTCCTATAGCCATGTTTTTGCAACGCCAATCAAATCAAACTTACTTATTTCTATGTGTGCTCTCAGTTCATCTGCTTTGATTCAAATATTTTGTGGATTCAGATATAACCTCTAATCTCATCCATTGATATTAGGTTTGTACACTTGATCCCTTCTTGCCACTGTTTTTCATGACCCAAATAATACCTTTCTCTTTTGTCTTGTCTCTACTATTTCATTTAATACACCTTCCCCAAATTTGATCCCCTGCCTCCAATATTTAGTTCCAAATTCTCAACTTTTTAAATCTGTTTGTGGGACATGAGCATCGCTGGCTGGCTAGCATTCATTGCTCATTCTGGTTGCCCAAGAGCAGTTGAGAGTCAACCACATTGCTGTTGCTCTGGACTCACATGTAGGCCAAACCAGGTAAAGAAGGCAGATTTCCTTCCTTAAAGGATAATAGTGAACCTACTTCCCTAGTTATATAAAGGGCAAAGAACCAATACATGACACTTTTCTAATATAAAGGCCTTTTGTCTCTTCATGGTCTATAACCCTCTATTCTCTACCTATTCATGTTTTTGTCAAGATATCTCTTAAACGTTGATATCGTATCTGCTTTTACCATCTCCAAAAGGCAGTGCATTCTAGGCACTTACAACATTGTGTAAAAACCTTGCCTCTCGCATCTCCTTTAAACTTTCTTCCTTTTATCGTAAACCTATGTTCTCTAGTAATTGACATTTCTATCCCAAATGACAAGAACACCAGTCCATCCACGGTTCAGGTTTAGACTGTCCCAATGGCACAGATCCACTTTCCTCAGTATTGGTGGCAATGCCCCATGAATTGGAACCCAGTTCTCCCACATCAATCCATGCATTCATCTCTCTAATCTGATTAGTCTATAGTAATTTGCATGTTCCAGGATTTCTAGGATTCCAGGCAGTCCCACCTTGCTAAGGAACAGAGGGGAATGGGGGAAGCAGGGAAAAGGTCAGACTCCAAAGACACACGGAGAGTAAACAAAGTGGGGAAAATGATAATTTTGGGGTATCTCTGATGGGCCTAAAGGACCCACGAAGGAGGGATCAACATAACGGAGCAACATAAAACTATTATATAAAAATTACAATAGAAAGGAGGTGACCGATCTGTTCTGGAGTTTGTTTATTCTCTTCTTCAATGTCACCAAGACTTCAGATCTCTGATTCATTGATCAATAATTACTTCATCCCAGAGAATAATATAAGAAGAATATCAAGAGGTAAAATTGATGGATGATTTTGTGCGAGTCAATTACAACCTTTAAGAACTGACAGAAAGGTTTTATGAATGTCAGATCAATGAGATAGCTGATGCTGGGAGTGCAGTGCAATTAGTTTACATACTGTTTGGCTGCAGGAAACTTTAGAAGAGTTTTCTTTTGTCAGGTGAGAAAATAATCCAATTACTATTAAAATAATTTGAGTGGGAAAACTGTTTGCACAGATGGTCATGTCACTATAATAAGGAATAGGAACGGTGTTGTTGCAGCAGTAGCTGTAAAACAACTGGTAATGGTGACAGTGTATGTTGAATCATCAAGCCTTTCATTAAAAAGGCTAGTACACAAATTGCAGGGTGTTAAATACAGGTGGCTGTGAATTTTGTGAAATTTAAACCTGTGAATTTGCATCTGATTACACAGCTGTGTTCAGGATATGAAAAACTATTTCTCACATTTAAGTACATTGGTTACATCATGTCCTAGAAAGTTTGAGCTTTATAAAGACAGTCTTTTTTTTCTATATAGAATCCTGCACTAGCTGAAAACTTCTTTGAACAATGATACTTTGTGTACTTTCTAACAAAGAGTGACAATAATGGAACAATGATATTGTGATATACGACTTGGAGGGGGATTTGCAGGTCTGCTGTCCTTATCTTTCTAGGTGGTAGACATTATTGATTTGGAAGAAGCTATTGAAGAATTGGCAAGATTGTTGCATACATCTTGCAGATGGTACACCCGACCTTCACTGGTCATGGAGGGAATGAATTTTAAGTGATAGTGGGGGTGCTGATCAAGAAAGCTGCTTTATCTGAAAATGTGCTGATCTTCTTTAGTGTTGTTAAAGGTACACTTGTTCTGGTAAACACAGAGATTTCAATCACACCCCTGATTTGTACTTTGCAGATGTTTGACATGCTTTAAATAGTTAGGGGCTGAGATACTCATCACAAAATTCCAAGCTTTTGATCTGCTCTTGAAGCAGGGTAGTCCAGTTAAATTTCTGATCAGTGGTGATCTTAAGGATGTTGTCGAGGCTTTAGTGTAATTAAAAGGCCATTGAATGTTAAGGGAGGTGGTTAGAATCTTTCATGTTTGAGACAGTCACTGTTTGAGGCACTTATGTGACACGAATATTACTTACAGGCCCAAACCCGAATGTTGTCCAGGTCTTACTGCGAGTATAGACCACTTGATTTTTTGAGGCAAGTGAATGAAACTGAACATGGTACAATGATCGGTGAACATCCCATCTTCTGACTACAAGTTGAATGGAAAGGTTGATGAAGCAGCTGATAATTGAAGAAATTCTGCAGTGACATTCTAGGATTGAGATGATTGTCCTCCATCAGTCACAGCCACCTTCCTTTACACCAGGGTATGACTCCAACCAGGGGAGAGTATGCCCACCTCCAATTGCCACTGAATTCCAGCTTTGTTTAGATTTCCTTATGATAGTCAAATACTGTCTGGCCTTAATGTCAACAGCATTCACTCTCACCTCTGTAATTCAGCTCTTTTGTCCATGTCTGGATTAAGGCTGTAATGGGGTTCAGAGCTGAGTGATCTTATGGAACTCAGATTGATCATTAAAGAGCAGGTTATTGTTGTTTAATTGCTACTTGATTACATTGATAACATCTTCCATCACTTTACTGATGATTGAGAATAGTCTGATAAGGTGTGTAGAAAGGAACTGTAAATCAGCTAGTGAGATTCACAGACAGATGTAGTCTTTTTAGTGATAGAATAGTGAGAAGGGGTTAAATCATTCTTTAAAACAAATTAATATAGATAATTTGCTCATACATGAATGCAATAACATTAAGAAAACAGAATATGATTTTAAAGTAAATATATCAAGTATTGAATCTATTTTAATAGATAAAATATACTGTTTGTCTCAGTAAAAAAGAACAAATGTTGCAAAGTGTAATGGTAAGTTTAGAAGGTTAGAGCGATAAGCTGGGAACCTCATTAATCAGCAAAAGAAATTTTCAAGTTTTTGGGACAAAAGTTGTAACATTATGACAGTAAATATTGTCCAGACACAAGATGATGCATTTCTTGGGCCCAGGAATCACCTATCTTTCTGCCTTGGCAAAGTGCCTGTGGGAAAGGTTCATCCAGGGAAAGGGTCCATTTTGTTATATAGCAACCAGAAGTGGGTTTAGCCAAAATGGGAAGATATCTGGATATCACTGCGCTGAGAGGCAGATTGCAATGGACTGAGATACTTGTCAAAAACTGGACTGACATGAGAACACTAAATGAAATTGATTTTAAGCTAATGAAGAGGCACATTTTAAGATAACAAAAGGTCTAATCTGTATTTTGGCCAAATGCTTTAGATCTTTGGAGAGGTTTCACAACTCTAAACCTGAGCTGCTTAACTCTTTGGAGATCTCCGAACGGCCGTACGTTAATGTATTGTTTATCCTGTCTAATTTTTATGTTTTAAATAAAACAGCATGTAATCCAGGCAGTCAGGAACAGCATCCTGAGACTGCCCATCAGCGGTGTCAAATTTAAAAGCCACATGCCCATAACACAAAGCTAATTGTAGGAGAGAGGATGGAACGCGGTAGTGAAGATGTTAAAAATAATCCCGTGGAGAGGGGAGTTAAGTTTGAGGGAAAGGTGTACTTTTGCTAAGAGCCATGGATTAGACTTAGGACATTCTCAGAGGAAAGGTATGCAGAATTAGGAAATGAGGGAAAAACACTAGGAAAACCAACAGAATTCTCAGAAGCTTTACTTGTGTGTGAAAGTGAGAGACACTGAAAATCTGTGCAACACTACTGTCTGGTAAATATCAATTATGATGTAGAGATGCCAGTGTTGGATTGGGGTAAACTCAGTAAAGTTTCACAACACCAATTTCAAATCCAACCAGGAAGATTTTAAAAAAGAATCCAAGAAGAAAGCAATAACAGAATATTGTATTCAACACTCCCCGTTGTAGTCAAGTGAGGAAGATGCAGACAGGGAGAATCAATTGGAAATGAAAAATCAGGGAGGTGCAAATTCCTTAGTTAAAGTATGAGAGAAGAGCTCGCTCCAGTTAGCACCAACATCAGAATTTTAAATGGGCACTCGGGCAAGCTTTAGGTAACGGAACCGCAAAGTAAACTTTAAGTAAAACGGGAGAAAAACCCAGGTACAAGTGGACAAGTCGATAGCCAACGCCAAGAAATGATTTCTGTACAGAAAGAGAACATTGCCAAAGATTGCTACAGCAAGGCAGGAAATAATGTTAAAAGACAGTGCAGCAATTACGATGAAGTAGGTCATGATATAAACGTTTGTTAGGTGAAGGTAGAGAAGGACAGGGTCCTGGCAGGATAAATGCAGCTGAGAATACAAAATTTCATCATGAGGTCCATTTCCGCTCCTTTTTTTTGAAAAAGTAGAGTTAACCCATTCAGTCCGAAACAGAATGAATCTTCGTGTTTTAAAGATCTGCAGCAAATATGAGACAATATAGTAGAACTTGTTAACTAGCAGAAAGGCGGGGGGTATCATTTAGTGATAAATTATACAAGATAGAGGGAGAAGTGTCCCTATGAGATAATTTGTGATAACAGCACTGGTTAATTTAGGACTAGTTAACAATGATAGTGACCTAGCAACATTTTAGTCAATTGTGAGGAGTGGATTTTTAAAATTAGTGAACTAATCATGAGATTGAGAGAAGTTATCCAGAGCACAGGGCACACCTAGGTGTTAATACTGAATGTAGGAAGGTTGAAAATTATAACAGATCAAAGCTGAGCACAAAGGATTAATAATCCAGTAGAATAAATAAATATTGCAGAAAGTCAACAGGGTGATAAAATAGATATTAATAGTCTTTAGAAAGTCCTTATCACTATTTTCTAAGAGTCAGATAATTCTAACATAGGAAAATGTGTTAAAGCAAGTTACTTTAATGCAATGATGCTATTTAAGATAAAGAATAAGTAATCAAAATAAGTTGCTACCTGGAAGCAAAAAAGGTTTGATTTTTGTTTGAAAGATGTTATTATGTTATAGAATTCAGTAAAGAAATTAATTCCAAAGAACCAAAAGAAGGCTTTGCATTGTGTACAAATATCTCTCACCAGAGAAGAGGTAAGACAAGTATTGAAAGCTATTTAACCATTATAGAAATTTTGTGGAAGATTATGCACTCTTAGATTTCATTAAAGGTGGTAGAGCCAGCAGAAAGAGAGAATAGAATGGAGGGAGAAAGAACCAGGCTTTTACAGATTTAAAATTGGTTCAATGACACACTGCACACCACATGGGCAGTGGTGAATGGTGAAGCAACAGTAATTGCAGGAGAGCAGATTCCAGGAAGCAAGTCAGCACAGATAAAGCCTTATCTAAGAATGGAGTGCAGGAAAACAGGTTAACATTTACACAGAGAATAGATATGCTTTTGGGATAATTCGATGACACCTGGAAAAGAAAAGGTTTTGTTACCTCAAGTAGGGGGCACATAGAGCATGAAACCCTGATTAAAGATCTAATCTAAGCAGTCCACATTCTTTTGACAGCAACGTGATCAAAATACAGGCCCACAAGAAGACTACTGGCAAAGCTCAAGAAGAGAACAGTAGATAAGGCACTGGTGGAGCAGAATTTGGCAGGAACACAAGTAATAGGTGTGGCAATGATACAGGCTGGAGAAAGTTCAGATATTGCTGTGAGACATGTACAAGTACAGGCTCGAGAGGAGGAGAAACAAGGATGGAAAAGACTAGGAGGGGAAAAAGGACAGGGTGGAGTATGGAGGAGAGAGAGGAAATTACTAGCACCAGAGGCAATATAGCAAACCTAATTAAAGATATACCATGGATGGTAGAGCTAATGACAGACAAGAAAGGGTTTAGCACAGGATGGGAAGGCTCCTTCATGTAGTTGTGAAAGGGCAAACATCTACTTTAATTGGTAAAAAATATGGTCCCATAGATGGAGCACTGGACACAACTGAAACCATATCCTAGCTACTAGTACTGAGAATGTTCCACTAAATTAATAATCTTGCAGAACACAGAATCAAATGGTTCCAACAGCCACAATACTGATGAATAATTGGCTTTACAGACAAAGTTGTTAGGTTAGCCAAAATTATGGCATTGAAATTAGATTAAGTATTAGACTAAAATATAAATAATTTAGTTAACATGTCACTAATTTTAGGGCCTTAGGGCCCCTCTGTTTATTATTACAGGATACTGGGCATGAACATAGATTCAACAGTTGAAAAAAAGGAAAGATGAATTACCACCAATCAGCCCCATTTGAAGATAAAGGCAAGAAGATTACAGCGTGGTTCTGCAAAGTATATTTATCTTTTTCAATCTTAACAGGCTGGAGACAGCAAAATAGAGTATTCAGATTAACTTAGATTGACAAGATGATTATCCTATTTCATTGTATTATTGAATGTGTTTAACAGAATCAGTCCATCAAAAACTGCATACTAATAGTTATCTATATATGGCATACACATATGCTAAAACTGCTGACATATTTAAATATTGGGTATACACACATTCTTATTCATGCAGAAGACGGAATACCTTTATGTCCAGTGCCTTTATTATGGGCAGACTTCATTGTATAGGATCAGCTTATTCAGTCTTTTAGGGATGCATGGGCTATAGGGACAGGTTTGATTAAGAATGTGATAGATTTTTATAGAAATAGATGTCGCACTGTTGGGCCAGATCACATGAATAAATATGTACCAGTCTTTGACACAGCCAATCCAGCCTCCAGCCTTATTTTGAATGGTATAGAATAAGATAGTGTACATCGAGAATAAGAACAGCCACAGAGTGGTTTTAGGAATCAGCAAGTATCAGTACTCAGTAGATATAGCTAGTAAAATTTGTCTAGATCCACCCAATCATGGATCGAGTTTGCAATATTTCATATTGTTTTGAAGTAGAAAACACCTATCCAACTCTCAGTGGAACTTACTGGATTTGTGGAAATGAAGCATATCTGTGGTTGTCTTCTGGTTGGAATGGGTCGCGTTACCCTGGATATGTAGAATAATATAATTGCCATACTAGCCAGCTTCCAAAGGAAAGAAAGCAACATGCCCTGATGGGATTGGACAATGACAGCCTTATTCACATGAGATTGTCTATGGAAATTGAAGTCACTACCTCAGTTTTGCAAAAGGTTGCCAACGATACTGCTACAGCCCTTTCAGAGATCAGTGATAAGTTGATCGCAATGCGCACGGTTGTGCTACAGAATTGCATGGCATCAGAAGTTATGCTGGCAGCTATGGGTGGATCATGTGCCTTGATTGGATCAAAATGTTATACCTACGCACCAGATACTCAGGGAACATAACAAATCTGGCTAACGTATTTAGAAGGAGATTGAGAAACTTTAACAACTGGGTCATATTTCTCTGGGAAACAGACAATTGACTGGATAGGATCATTTGGAATGCGCATAGTGCAGGGGATCATCTTTTCATTTTCATTTTGATGATCATTGTGATTGTACAGTTGTTCAACTATTGTTATTGCACAGCAACTGAATCAATAGCAAAAGCAGCATCAATCAAGGAGTAGAAGATGACGTATTGCCAAGTGCTCCAATATAGGAGAACATCTACTTAAAAACAACTTTCTAATCCATACATAAAATAACATTATATTTGATTTTCAGTGTCAATGAGAATCAAAACTCAGATGCAATTACACACAATCAACAATCTGGACTGAATTAAATTGGCTGAAGACTGGCATTGATGTTGATGGGTCCTCAGGTGGGGGTCCAGATGGATCAACCACTGGGCAATTCCAGCTGCAGTTAGTTACAAATGCTTCAGCCCTATTCTGTGCTCTGATGTACTGGGCTCACCATCACTGAATTGAGATCTTTGTGGAACTTACATCTCCAGTTAGTTTAATTGACAGCCACCATTCACGCTTGGACATAACAGGAGTGCAGAGCTTAGAGCTGATCTTTTGGTTGTGGGGTCACTTAACTCTTGTGGAAATTAAGTTGTAATTCCAGCTCTGGCCAAATATTTAATTCACTTTGTTAAACAGCGGCTCGTTGAAGGCCACTGGTTGCATATTTACGAAAGAAACTAATTTTACGTCAGTTTCAGATATACTGCATTCCCAGCCTTAGTCACAGGATGAAACAAAGACAAGTTACCATGACAAATACAAAAAGCAAGTCATGTTGATATATTATGCTAAGGAAGAAGATGGTTTGCTATTGGATAAGGGCAAAAAGCTGTGTTATGACTGGTGGAGTAAGTATGCAAATGAAGGCTAAGAAAGTTCCTGGTTTCTCATTTGCTGTAATTAAACATAACTATTGTCTGTGTGAATAAAAAGAACACCATAGTGAAATTCATTGTGTCTGTTCTCCTTGCTAACAAGTAACAAAAGCTTAAAAATATTTGAGTACTCACTGTGCATTGTCTGTTTAATCCTCAATACTCTGTAGTATGCTGATTCCACAATTTAGCATCATAATCTCTCCTTCAATGTCAGTAGGATGAAGGAGATAATCATCAACTTCAGGAAGCGTAGTGGAGGACTTACCGCTGTCTACATCAACAAGGATGGAGTGGAAGTGGTCTAGGTGTCCAAATCACCAGAAACTTGTCCTGGTCCCTCCATAGATAGTGAAGAGGGGTGTATTGTTTGCAGAGAGACTTGGACAAGTTGCAGAGCTGGGCCGAGAGGTGGCAAATGGAGTTTAATGTGGAAAAGTGTGAGGTAATGCACTTTGGCAGGAATAATAAATGTGTAGAGTATAGGGCTAATGGTAGGATTCTTAATAGTGTTGATGAACAGAGGGATCTTGGTGTATGTGTGCATAGATCCCTGAAAGTAGGCAGTCAAGTCGATAAGGTTGTTAAGAAGGCATATGGAGTCTTAGCTTTTATTGGTAGGGGGATTGAATTTCGGAGCCGCAACGTCATGTTGCAACTGTACAAAACTCTAGTGCGGCCGCACTTGGAGTATTGTGTGCAGTTCTGGTCCCCACATTATAAGAAAGATGTGAGGCATTGGAGAGGGTACAGAGGAGGTTTACCAGGATGTTGCCTGGTATGGAGGGCAGGTCTATGAAGAGAGGCTGAGGGATTTGAGGTTGTTTTCGTTAGAAAGAAGGCGACTAAGAGGAGACCTTATTGAAACATATAAGATGATTAGAGGTTTAGATAGGGTGGACAGTGATAGCCTTTTTCCTAGGATGGAGAAAGCTAGCACGAGGGGACATAGCTTTAAATTAAGGGGTGGTAGTTATAGGACGGATGTCAGAGGTAGGTTCTTTACCCAGAGGGTGGTAAGGGTATGGAATGCCCTGCCTGCTGCAGTTGTAGATGCGCCAAGTTTGGTGGTGTTTAAGAGGTTAGTAGATAAGTTTATGGATGAAAAGGGAATGGTTTAGGTTAGAGGGTCATTGCTTTTTCTTAATTGGTCAGCGCAACATCAAAGGTCGAAGGGCCTGTTCTGCGCTATAATGTTCTATGTTCTGTGCCAACGCTTTAGTAAAGAAAGCCCACCAACGTCTCTACTTTCTTAGGAGATGAAGGAAATTTGGCATGTTCACTACAACTCTCATCAACTTTTACAGTTGACCACAGAAAACATTCTTTCTGGTTGTATCATATCTTGGTATTCCTCCTATTCTGTCCAAGAACACAAGAAATTATAAAGGATTGTGAATGATACTCCTTCCATGTAACATCCTGGTGAATCTCCTTCATATTTTCTCCAGTGCAATCACATCCTTTCTACGAAGAGGTGACCAGAACTGTCTCACAGTACTCCAGCTGTGGTCTAACCAATGCTCCGTACAATTCCAACAGAATTTCCCTGCTTTTATAATCTATGTCATGACTAATAAAGGCAAATGTCTCGTATGCCTTCTTAAGCATTCTATTAACTATGTTGACCAGCATCCCCAGATCCCTCTGTGCCTTTGAGCTTCGTAGTATCCTGCCATTCATTGAGTATACCCCCATCTTTGTTTAACACTCTACCAATGTCCTCCAGTGCCACAGACACATTACCCTTTTGGTCTTTGTTCTTTCCCTGAATATACTTATAGAATATTTTGGGATTCTCCTGAATCCGACTAATCACACCCACCACCCCCCAACCTTTGCAATCCTAATTGCTTTATGATCTCACCTTTTCATCTCCACTTAGGCCTCTGCTGATTTTCTCACTTTGTATCTGCTAAAAACCTCTTTTCTTTATCAAGTCCTTAATAGTCCACAGTTCTCTGGGTTTACTGCTCCTACATTTTAACCTAATGGGAAAATGTTGGGCCTGTACTCTCATTTCTCATCAAACACCTGTCTGGTTTTCTTCCCCAAAAATCAGATCTAGAACTGTGCCAACCCTTTTTCAACTTTCTATATACTGACATAAAAAACTCTTCTGAATATATTTAAGGAAATCCACCCACTCTAAACTCTTTATGCTCTGACTAACCTAATTAATGTTGGAGAGTTGAAATCCTCTAATATCATAACCCTGTTATTTTTGCATAGCTTGGTGAATTGTTTACATATCTATTGCTCTGTTAGTTCGTTCTTCCATTGTCATTGATGAGGACCTTGACACCATTAGTCATTTTGAGACTGGCAGCGCTGTATCTGAACATGAGTGATGAGGCCAATTCAGGCACGGAATGTTCTGGCACATTTTGGGCAGACTTGTGTAGACACTGTAGTTGTTGCGCTGGTGGCTGTGGACTTGCACAGCTCGCACTTAAGTTGTGCATCAGCAATGCACCTTGCTTCGTGAGCTTGACAGCCTTTGTGGTAGGGCGGTTTTGTGCCAGCATTTCCCAAGTGGTCGTGTCAATGTCAAGCGACTTCAGGGAGGCCTCGAGTGTGTCTTTGAAATGTTTCTTCTGCCCTCCATGCAAGCATCTTCCAGCAGAGAGAGTTCCCCAAAAAGGAGCTGCTTGGGTATGCGCTCATCTGACATACGGATGACATGACCTGCCCACCAGGTCAGCGTTCTCATCAGCAGTGTGTGGACTGAGGGTAGACTTCCTCTAGAGAGAACTTCGGTGCCTGGTACATTGTCTTGCAACGGATGTGTAATATTCTGTAAAGACAAGTCATGTGGAAACAGTTGAGCTTTCTTGCATGCCTTCAATACACAGCCCACATTTCACAGGCATACAGGAGGGTAGTGAGTATCACAGCGCTATAAACCTTCAGTTTTGTTGTTGGGTTGATTCTTCGATGTTCCCATACGGTGGAGCACAGTCTACTGAAAGCAGAACTTGCCTTTGCTATTCTGCAGTTAACTTCTGCATCAATAGTCACTGCTTGGAGAGGGTGCTGCCAAGTGAACTGATCCACTGCCTGTAGTTTCTGCCCTTTGATTGTGATTATGGGTTCTGTGTACGGTGCATAAGGAGCAAACTGGTGCGTGACTTTGGTCTTTTTAATGTTGATGGTGAGTCCAAAGTTGTCACAAGCTGTGGAAAATTTGTCCATACTGACTTGCATCTCTGGCTCTGAGCCAGCATACAGAGCGCAGTCATCGGCAAAGAGGAAATCTCTCAAAATAGTCTCTTTCACTTTGGTAATAGCTTGAAGTCTCCTCAGGTTGAAAAACTTTCCATCCACTCTGTACTTGAAGCTGAATCCAGCAACACTGTTCTGGAAGGCATCATTCAGCATGGTAGTAAACATCATGCTGACCAGTGTGGGTGCGAGCACACAGCCCTGTTTGATGCCATTGGTGACTGGGAATGCCTCAGAGGATTCTCCACCATCCAGTACTCTGGCCATCATGGGCCTAGCGTACCATCTGAAAGAATTCTGGGGGGGAGGGGGAGGCGGCAGCTGAACTTTGACATGATTCTCCACAGACCTTGTCGGCTTATAGTGTCAAAGGTTTTTACAAGGTCAACAAAGGTTCTGTTGAGCTCGCAATTCTGCTCCTGGCATTTCTGAAGTTGGCATGCAGCAAAAATCATGTCAGTAGTCCCATGACCTTTGCAGAAGCCACACTATGACTGTGGAAGCACCCTGTATTCTGGCTCAGAGCCAGAGATGCAAGTCAGTATGGAGGTTCAGCTCCAGATGAGTGACCAGATGATTTAGCAGGACTCTTGCGAGAAATTTTCCTGTGATGAAGAGCAGTAAGATTCCTCGATGGTCGTCGCATACTTGCCAATTGCCCTTCCTCTCATAGAAGTGTATGATGGAAGCATTTTTAAATTCTTGAGGAATGGATCCTTACTTCCAAAAGAACTCGAACAACTCAGCGAGCTTCTCAATACGTGCAGGGCCATCCGCTTTATAGATCTCTGCAGCAGCAGGAGGAGAGATCAGGATATTGAATATGTTGATCAGCCATTATCAAAATGAATGGTTGAGAAGGCTCAAAGAGCCAAATGGCCTACTCCTGCTTCCAGTTTCTTTATTTCTGTGTTTATGAGCAATGTAGATGAGGAGGGGGAAGGAGAATGATGGTTCTGGTGGCCTGATGAAGACAAGGTGGGGGCAGTGCAAAAGGAGGTTGTGCAGGGAGGCGGTAGTACCCCTGGGGCTTTGCCACTGGATAGTTGGCTGACAGCTTTCAAGACTTCGACTACTACTGGTGGGTCATCCATAGCACTGTTGATATCAACCTAGGGAAATCCTGTCTGTTGCCTCATTGTCAATAGATGATGGTCAGTTGAGGACGGCTTCAAAGCGCTCAGCCTATCTTTGCAGGATCTGAGTCTTCTCTGTTACGAGAGTTGTACCATCTGTATTCAGGAGGGGGATCTCCCAAGAGATTGAGGTCCATAGAGAGTTGAGGGCTTCACTGAACGAAAAAGTTGATTTGCTGGTTAAAAGGAAAAGGGAAGCTTATGTCAGGATGAGGATTGAAGGCTCGGTTAGTGCAATGCATAGCTATAGATTAGCCAGGAGGGAGCTAAAGAGTGAATTGAGGAGAGCTAAGAGAGGACACGAGAAGACTTTGGCTGATAGGATTAAGGAGAATCCTAAAGCTTTCTTTAGATATGTTAAGAATAGAAGATTGGTTAGGGCAAGATTAGGGCCAGTCATAGACAGCAGTGGGAAGTTGTGCGTGGAGCCTGAAGAGATTGGAGAGGTACTGAATAAATATTTCTCTTCGGTATTCACGCAGGGTGATGTAAATGTAGTTATGGAGAACACTGAGGTACAGGGTAGCAAACTGGAAGGTATTGAAGTAGATAGGGAGGATGTGCTAGATATTCTCGAGGGTTTGAAGTTGGATAAGTCCCCTGGGCCGGACGGGATTTACCCTAGGATTCTCTGGGAGGCAAGAGAGGAGATTGCAGAGCCTCTGGCTCTGATCTTCAGGTCGTCGTTGGTTACGGGTGTGGTTCCGGAGGACTGGAGGATAGCGAATGTGGTCCCGTTGTTCAAGAAGGGGAAGAGAGACCTTCCAGGGAATTATAGGCCAGTGAGTCTTACTTCTGTTGTGGGCAAAGTATTGGAGAGAATAATTAGGGATAGGATTTATAGTTATTTAGAGAGAAATGAATTGATTGGGGATAGTCAGCATGGTTTTGTGAAGGGTAGGTCGTGCCTTACTAACCTCATTGAGTTTTTTGAAAAAGTGACTAAAGAGGTGGATGGGGGTAAGGCGGTTGATGTGGTATATATGGACTCTAGTAAGGCGTTTGATAAGGTGGCCCATGGAAGACTTCTGCAGAAAATGCAGATGTATGGGATAGAGGGTGATTTAGCTAATTGGATTAGGAATTGGCTAGCAGATAGAAGACAGAGGGTGGTGGTTGATGGGAGATATTCATCGTGGAGTTCGGTGACAAGTGGTGTACCTCAGGGGTCTGTTTTGGGGCCCCTGCTGTTTGTAATTTTTATAAATGATCTGGATGAGGGTATTGAAGGATGGATTAGTAAATTTGCAGATGACACTAAAGTCGGTGGAGTGGTAGATAGTGAAGAGGGGTGTTATAGTTTGCAGAGGGACTTGGACAAGTTGCAGAGCTGGGCCGAGAGGTGGCAAATGGAGTTTAATGTGGAAAAGTGTGAGGTAATGCACTATGGCAGAAATAATAAATGTGTAGAGTATAGGGCAAATGGTAGGATTCTTAGTAGTCTAGATGAACAGAGGGATCTTGGTGTGTATGTGCATAGATCCCTGAAAGTAGGCAGTCAGTCGAGAAGGTTGTTAAGAAGGCATATGGAGTCTTGGCTTTTATTGGTAGGGGGATTGAATTTCGGAGCCGCAACGTCATGTTGCAACTGTACAAAACTCTAGTGCGGCCGCACTTGGAGTATTGTGTGCAGTTCTGGTCCCACATTATAAGAAAGATGTGGAGGCATTGGAGAGGGTACAGAGGAGGTTTACCAGGATGTTGCCTGGTATGGAGGGCAGGTCTTATGAAGAGAGGCTGAGGGATTTGAGGTTGTTTTCGTTAGAAAGGAGGCGGCTAAGAGGGGACCTAATCGAAACATATAAGATGATTAGAGGTTTAGATAGGGTGGACAGTGATAGCCTTTTTCCTAGGATGGAGAAAGCTAGCACGAGGGGACACAGCTTTAAATTAAGGGGTGATAGTTATAGGACGGATATCAGAGGTAGGTTCTTTACCCAAAGGGTGGTTCGGAGTGGAATGCCCTGCCTGCAGCAGTTGTAGATGCGCCAAGTTTGGTGGCGTTTAAGAGGTTAGTTGATAAGTATATGGAAGAGAAGGGAATGGTTTAGTTTGGAGGGGCATTGCTTTTTATATTGGTCGGCGCAACATCGAAGGCCGAAGGGCCTGTTCTGTGCTGTAATGTTCTATGTTCTATGAACTGTTTCAAGTCGTTTCTGTCAGCGTATCCCAGTGTTTCATCTGCCTTGGTGCTCAGCCAGGCATCCTGCATTTTACGCAGTTTATTCTGGACTCCTGCAAGCACTGATAAAAGCATTTTTCTTGGCAGCTGAAGATGGGTCATTCTGACAAGCCCAATGAAATGATGCTTTTCAACAAGTAGAGCCTGTTTCTCCTCATCATTCCCATTGAACCAATCACGTAGGTAGAAGGTCTGAGCATCTTCAGCGCAGACGTATGGACCCTGATAGCATCCCTGAAGCGTTCCCAGTCGTCCTCAGCGCTGCCTGCAAGGTATAGATCAGCAAGTTTGATTTCTAAGTCTTCAGCCAGTGCTGAAGCTATGCTGGGGTTCTTTAGCTTGGCCACATTGATTCTTTTCATAACCTTGCTTCCTTGTAGTCACCTCTTGGGTCTGATGGGAAGTCTCATTTTGGAGACAATGAGCTTGTGATCTGTCCAGCAGTCAGCACCACACACGGCCTTGGTTACTCTGACATTCTGCCTGTCTTTTCTCCTGACAATGACATAGTTGATAAGACACCAATGCTTAGAGCAAGGGTGCATCCAGGAGTCTTGTTACCAGTAGGCAGACAAAAGGTTGTGTTGGTGATGAGGAGGTTGTGTGCTGCATAGGCCTACATTAAGAGTCAGCCATTACTGTTACACTTGCCCACTCCATGCCTCTCTGCCATATTGCAGAGTCACACCCTACTCTTGCACTGAAATCACCAAGCAAGATCAGCATGCTGTAGTGTTCTATGTCGGTATTGTTCACTGCTGAAAGTAGGGCATCTAGGTCTTCGTAGAACTTGTCTTTCATCTCGTCCAGGTCGTTCATTGTGGCGGCATAGGCGCTAATCAGGATGGCTTGACTTCTGTTCTGTAATAAAAGCTCTAATGAAATAAGCTGGTCATTCACACCCTTGGATAGACTATCAAGTTTACAATCAAGGTGACTCCTGACAGTGAATCCAACTCCAGCATCACAATGCTCATCGCTGCTGTGACCAGTCCAGAAAAAAAAGTGTATCCACCTCCAGTTTCAGTCAATGTTGTTAAGACAAGTTTCGCTCAGGGCTTCAATGTCAATGTTGTACCTTGCAAGCTCTCTGGCAACTAAGGCTGTTCTTCTCTCTGGTCTGTCTGCTGTAGGTCCAAAAGCACGCGCACGTTCTAAGTGCCAGTGGTGAGCGATGTCACCTTGTGTTTTATTTTGTGTGTTCGACAGCAAGATAGGATCCCCACCAGCCGCAGTAAACTAGCCAGGGTGTAGTGAAGCAGGCAATGTTTAAGGCACCTTCTCTAGCCCCTTCCTCATTCTGTGGAGGTGAGCAGTGCATTGCTAAAGAGGACTGCTCAGTCGAATTCCACTGCTGCTTCGGGTCAGCGGAAAATGACCATTCGATCTGAGCCGCCTGCATGCAGGTCCGTGACTACAGCTCCCAGTGTATCCACACCTGCTGCTTCACCACTCGCCCTTTACCACAGGACTTCAAGAATTGAACAGGACATTGATGATGATGATGATGGTGTTGAAACTAGCTCTTGATTTGGATTAAAGCGAGGGATCCTCTCTCTCTTCCCAATTCCCATCGAGATCCAGTGGCAAGAGTCATGACGGCTGGAGGTGGGACTAGGCACAAAGGATGTCCAGGACGTCTTCTGTGTCTTGTCCCACTCTTTGCGTTCCACGACGCTTGCAGAGATCGCCTTCTTGACTGTTGGACCTTCCATTGGTCTCATCCGCCCAATCCGCTGTAAGTCTGTTTTCACATGCTGTGATAGACATCTCCCTATCTCACTGAGGGTTGAGACCCTTCGGCCACCCTCACCTGGTGTAGCCAGCTTGTAGAAGCCGTTGCCCAGGGTGTGCCTGCTGTCGCATGAAAACAGCTTCAGGGACCCTACAGGTGAGAGCTGAGTGCCAGATGGGGACAAAGGATGGACAAATCACCCTGAGAAGACGCGACATAGAACACTACAGCACAAACAGGCCCTTCGGCCCACAAGTTGCGTCAATCATACCCATACCTACTAGGCCATAGAAATATCTGTAACTCCCAATCCCATTGGATCCCATATACTCATCCAGAAGTCTTTTAAAAGACCCCAGCGAGTTCGCCTCCACCACTGACAGCAGCTGATTCCATTCACTCACCACCCTCTGAGTGAAAAACTTACCCCTAACATCTCCTCTGTACTTGCTGCCCAGCACCTTAAACCTGTGTCCTCTCATAGCGACCATTTCAGCCCAGGAAAATAGCCTCTGAGAATCCACCCAATCTATTCCTCTCAACATTTTAGAATCCTCTCAGGTCGCTTCTCAACCTTAGTCTCTCCAGAGAGAAGTGACCTAGCTCCCTCAACCTATCTTTAGATTGTTGCCCAATCCAGGCAACATCCTTGTAAATCTCCTTTGTACGCTCTCAGTAGCTTCCACATCCTTCCTATAGTGAGGCGACCAGAACTGCACACAATACTCCAAGAGGAGTCTGACAAGGGTCTTATAAAGTTGCAGCATTATCTCCTGACTCCTAAACTCAATCCCTTGATTAATGAAGGACAGTACACCACATGCCTTCTTGACCATATCCTCCACCTGCAAGGCCGCTTTGAGAGTCCTATGGACCCGGACCCCAAGATCCTTCTGCTCCTCAACACAGCTAAGACTCCTACCCTTGATATTGTACTCCTTCATCCCACTGGTCCTGCCAAAATGGACCAATGAACATGTTCCCTCACCAAAAGTATTGCCCCTCCCAGACACGCCATACATGCCAACTCCTCAACTGCCTCTAGTTGAGGGTCTATCATACACTCCCAACATGACTGCCCATTTTTTATTCCTAAGCTCTACCCACAAAAGCCTCATTTGAAAACCCTTCCAATATATTGTCCCTCCTTACAGCAGTAACTGACTCCTTCATTAATAATGTGACGCCATCTTTTCTTTTACACCATCTCTGAGGATCCTAAACCTGGAATGTTGGGCTGTCATTTCTGCCCCACCTTCAACCACATCTCTGTGATGGCGACAATTTCACAATTCCATGTGTCAATCCATATCTTTAACTCATCAGTTTTACCTATAATATTTCTAGGCTGTTATGTTAAAGTACAAGCTATCGATCTTGTCTTACTCTTTTGGAAGTCAACGTTGCTCAACTTCCTCCACCATTATTCGTTTACTGTAGCGTGCTATGTCCCTATTGGACTAATGCTATACTGACCTAGTTTAAACTCCTTACAACAGCACTAGTAAACCCATCCCTGCAAGGATGTTAGTCCCGCTCTGGTTCAGGTGCAGATTGTCCTGTTTGTACATGTCCCACCTTCCCCAGTGATCCAGAAATCTAAAACCCTCTCTCCTGCACCAACTCTTGAGCCATGGATTCATCGTCCCTATGCTCCTATTTCTATACTTGTTAGCAAGTGGGAGAAAAGGTTTCTGCTCATTTCTGTTTTAAAAGGTAGACTATTTATTTTTAAATATGTTCCTTTGTTTCTTGTGTGGGAGAACAAAATTATTTGTGGGCATCCACCCTAACAAGCCACCTCAGGATCTTCCTTGTTTCAATAAAATCAATTCTTCTTCTTCTTCTAAACTCTAATGGGTATATGCCTAACCTGTTCAACCTTTCTTCAAAACCATCATCCCAGCAGAGATCAATGAACTGCTCCTGAAACAAGTTTTAAATAAGGAGACCAAACTGCACACAGTAGTCCAGATGTTGTATCACTGCCCGGTGCAATGGCAGTAAAACTCCTCTATTTTTATGTTCTCTTCCTCTTGCAAAAAACACCAACATTCCACTTGACCTCCTAATCACATTAACTTTGTGATTCATGTACCAGAACACTTAAGCCCCTTTGTATTACTGCAATCTGTCTCAATTTAAATCATAAACTGCTTTACTGTCCTTTCTGCCAAAATGAACAAGTTCATACTTACCTATGTTATACTCTATCTGCCCACAATTTTTAGCACTGAAGTAGAGACTTATATACTTTAACCTATCTTTTGCAGACTGTCTACATCCTATTTACAAACTTGCTTTTCTACTTATCTTTACATCAGCAGCAAATTTAGCTGCCATTTATTCACTCCATTCATTCAAGCCATTGATATAAATTGTAAATAGTAGGGGACCCAGTACTAATCCATGTGGCAAACACTAGTTACAGCTCAAACTGGACTCAAACTGAGGTTATTGCTGAATAAGTGCCGCTTGATAACAGTGTCAATGACACCTTCTATTGAGAGTAGACTGCTAGGTCAGTGATTAGCCCAAAAACAAACACAGAATGGAAGGTGATTCCAACACTGACTGTGAAAAACCAAATTAGAGGAGGCAAAAGAAAAGAATTAAACAAGCAAAAGCAGTTTGCTTTTGATTGCAGACGCCTGCAATCAATGGAGCAAACTGAGAAAAGGGAAATGGCTATAAAAAGACAGGCCTCTTCTCTTTATTTTTGCATTTTTCAAAAAGCAAGTCTTTTTCCTCATTAATTTTACACCTTAAAATGAACTAATTCTCCAGCTGGAATTAGTTTAGAACAAAGGACAAAACAGCACAGGAAACAGGCCCTTCGGCCCAACGAATCCGCGCCGCCACCCCAATGTTCCCACCTCTACCCGCGATCCTTGTCTATGTTTATCGATCTATGGATTAAAAACCAAATTTGAGACAATTTAGGGAGAATTTGTTTTGCCAATTAGCCTAAGAGCACATCTTTGGGATGAGGGAGGAAACCGGAGCTCCTGGACAAAACCCACGCAAGCACGGGGAGAATGCACAAACTCCCACAGACACAGGCCCAAATCCATGTATCTGCACAGCACAGCAATAGTCACTGAACTGTCGTGTTGCCCATCAAATGGTCCAGGTCAGGCGTACACTAATGACACGAAGCACTAGGATACTCTCAAAAAAAATCCTCTCATGACCCATCGCATGTATGCTCCTCATTAGACAACAAGATGGACCAAAGTATCTGTAGGATAAAAACAAGTACATCAATATCATCATCTATTTACACACTTCAATATCTTGTACTCTATACCCCTTTCTATAAAGGCTAACATATCATATTGTAGAAGAAATTAAGTTTGTTGCAGTAAAAATTAGGTTTTCTTTAAGTTTGTTAGAATTAGGTTTGTAGCAGTAGCTTAAGGGGTTAAAACCACTATAGGCTTACAAGTATGTTGAAAATCATGAGACTAGCAGATGCTGAAGTGGGGGGGGGGGGTATGGAATGTGCTGCCAAGTAAAGTGGTGGAGGCAGGTACTCGAGTTATTTAAGAAATACTTAGATGGGCACATAAAATGGGAATGGAGGGGTATAGAAAACTGATTTAAAATAGGGATCATGAGCCTTGGGAGTCCCTGGGAAGTGTGTAAATAGATGATGATATTGATGTACACCACCACAATGTGGTGGTGGGGGTATGGAATGTGCTGCCAAGTGTGTGAAAAAACTCCCTCTAGCATCCAAATTATACCTTAACCCCCTCACCCTAAGCCTGTGACCCCTCGTGCTATTTGAGTCCATCCTAGGAAAAAGCTTAACCCTGTTTACTCTATCTATACTCCTCATAATCTTGTACACCTCTGTTACATTTCCTCGAAGTCTAGGTCTTTCTAAGGAAAATAGTCCCAATTTGCCTAACCTGTCCTTGTAACTCAGACCTTCCATACCAGACAGCATCCTGGTAAACCTCCTCTGCACTCTCTCCAGAATCTCCATGTCCGTCCGGTAGTAAGGCGACCAGAACTGGATGCAGTATTCCAAATGAGGTCTAACCAACGTTTTATACAACTGCAACATTAAAGGCCAGCTCTTGTACTCTATACCCCTTTCTATAAAGGCTAACATATCATATTGTAGAAGAAATTAAGTTTGTTGCAGTAAAAATTAGGTTTTCTTTAAGTTTGTTAGAATTAGGTTTGTAGCAGTAGCTTAAGGGGTTAAAACCACTATAGGCTTACAAGTATGTTGAAAATCATGAGACTAGCAGATGCTGAAGTGGACAGAAAAGAAAAACATGAGGCTAGCAGACACCCAAGACCTCCACCCAGATAACGGGCCACCTGACTTTAAGAGAGATAGGAGAATAAATCGCCATTCTTCTTTATCTAGCCATAGTAAATCATTAAGGGGGGTAAAGACAATAAGATGATTTAGACCAAGGACACCTTAGACAAGTCCTGGACCCATATATCTAATTTACGGGACAATGATTAAAGAGGGTAGTAGAGATAATGAGGTTAGTAGGTATATTGTAACCAGTATGAAAACTTGTTTCTTTCACTGTATAAATAAATGCGGGCTTGTTCAAAAATCTTAAAGTTCAGTCCCGGTGTTGGCTGAGGTGGACTCTCCGTGGTATCACAATAAACTCTCCCGAAGCTTGACTCTGAACGTCTCTGCCTGAGTTATTCTGAGCTAGAAGATTTTCCTCGACACATATGCTTTCTTCACAACCTTCTCCACTTGCTCTGCCACCTTCAGAGACTTGTTCACCTGCACCCCCAGGTCCCTCTGCGTTTCTATACTCTTAATAGGTCTACCCTTTATCATATACCTCCCCCTACATTCTTTCTCCCAAAATGCATCACCTCACATTCATCAGGATTGAATTCCATTTGCCATCTATCTGTCCAAGCTACCAGCCTATCTACGTCCTGCTGCATCGCCTGACAATGCTCCTCGCTATCCACAAGTCCAGCTACCTTTGTATCATCTGCAAACTTGCTGATCACTCCACTTACTCCCTCTTCCAAGTCATTTATATATATTACAAATAGAAGAGGTCCCAGTACCAAGCCCTGCGGCACACCACTAGTGACCTACCTCCAGCTAGAAAAACACCCTTCCACTATTACTCTCTGTCTCCTATTACCAAGCCAGTTACTTATCCATCTAGCTACCTGTCCTTGTATCCCATTAGCCTTGACCTTCTCAACTAACCTCCGATGATGCTTTCTCAAACGCCTTACTGAAATCCACATAGACGACATCAACAGCTCGCCCTTCATCCACCGTTTTCATCACCTCCTCAAAAAATCTACCAGATTTGTAAGGCACAACCTCCCCTTAACAAATCCATGCTGCGTATCCCTAATCAGATTGCAACGCTCTAAGTGCCTATACATTCTATCTCTAAGATTCCCCTCCAACAGCTTCCCTACCACTGACGTCAAACTCACCGGCCTATAATTTCCAGGCTTATCCCTACTACCCTTTTTAAACAACGGTACAACATTAGCTATTCTCAAGTCCTCTGAGACCTCACCTGTGTCCAAGGAAGAGACAAAGATTTGCGTCAGAGGCCCAGCAATTTCACCTCGCACCTTCCTAAGCAGCCTGGGACAAATGCCATCAGGCCCAGGAGATTTATCAGTTTTAAAGCTACCTAGAAGCTCTAACACTTCCTCCCTCGGTATGGATATTTCCCTCAACTGGTCTACAGCTCCCTCAGAGACAAGAGCTGGCAACAAGACCCTCTCCTTCGTGAATACCCACGCAAAGTATTCATTCGGGATCTCCCCCAATCCCTTGGGCTCTAAGCACTGTTCCCCTCCTCTGTCCCTAAGGGGTCCGATTTTTCCGCTAACCACCTTTTTATTCCTAACATAGGAGTAAAAAGCCTTTGGGTTTTCCTTAATCCTATCCGCCAAAATCATTTCATGCTCCCTTTTTGCCCTTCTAACTCCCTGTTTGAGCTCCCTCCTACTCTCTCTATATTCCTCCAACGCTGTCTCCGTTTCCAGCTGTTTTGACCTATCATACGCCTCTCTTTTCTTCCTAACCAAGTCTTCAATATCCCTAGTAATCCACGACTCTCTAATCCTACCTTTCCCATCTTTCTTCTTGGCCGGCACATATATATCTTGCAACATTTTCAGTATTCCCTTGAAAGAGTCCCACATGCCTAGCGTGGATTTACCCTCGAACAACCGTTCCCAATCAGTTTCCATAAGTTCCTGCCTAATTTGACCGTAGTTAACCTTCCCCCAATTCAGCACTCTGCCCCTAGGGCAACAAGCATCCTTTTCCATCTGTATCCTAAAGTAGACAGAATTGTGGTCACTGTTAGCCACATGTTCCCCTACTACAACATCAACCACCTGCCCTGGCTCATTACTCAGAACTAAATCCAATATAGCCCCTTCTCTAGTCGGGCTAGCCACATGCTGCTCCAACAATCCTTCCAATACACATTTTACAAATTCCTGCCCGTCCAAACCCCCAGCTCTGGGTACTTTCCAATCCTCCCTAGGGAGATTAAAATCTCCCACTATAATGACTCTGTTCTTTCTGCACCTATCCAAAATGTCTTTACATATGCCTTCTTCAACTACCCGTGGGCTGTTGGGTGGCCTATAATACACCCCCAGCATAGTAATCGCCCTCTTTCTATTCCTCAACTCCACCCACAGCGACTCCACTCCTAACTCCTCTGTATTGTCCTCCCTCTGCACCACCGTGATGCTCTCCATAACTAACAACGCCACTCCCCCACCTCTTCTGGACCTTCCTCTGTCACGCCTGAAACACTTATACCCAGGAATGTTCAGCTGCCACTGCTCCCCTTCCTTTAACCTTGTCTCCGTCACCGCAACCACATCCAAGTTCCTCGCAAACGTTAAGGCTCTAAGTTCATCCGTTTTTCCGTTACGCTCCTCGCATTGAAACAGACACGCTCCAGACCTCCAAGCCCACTCGGAACCTCCTTCTCCCTGGTGTATTTCCTCTCATCCAAGCTTACTCTATCTCCCATCTTGCTCTCTACCGAGCTATCGGTCTCAGCCCCTCCCCACCTCCATATTAGTTTAAATCCTGCTGAAACACTCCAGCTAACCTCCCAGCTAAGATATTCACGCCCTTCCCATTTAAGTGTTCCCCGTCCCTTCTATACAGGTGCCCTTATTTCATAAAGACTTCCCAGTTATCCACAAATATGAAACCCTCTGCCCTACACCAGTCCTTCAGCCACGCATTCAGCTGTAGGATCTCATTTCTCCTGGCTCCGCTATTACCCGGCCCTGGAAGCAGCCCTGAGATCGCCACCCTGGAGGCCCTGTTCTTCAGCCTAGCCCCCAACTCCCTGAACTGCCTTTGTATATCCTCCCTGCATTTCCTTCCTACATCCTTCTCTCCTACGTGAATAATCATATCCGCGTGGGTTCCCTCACCCTTCAAAATGCCCTCTACCCTGTCAGGTACCCCTGCTCCAGGAAGGCAAACTACCATCCTGGAGTCCCGCCTTGGACCACAGAAGCGTCTATCTATTCCTTTAACCTTCCCATCCCCCATCACTATCTCCCTTTTAGCCCCTTTCCTCCCCTTTGAGGTACTCTGGTCCTCGTGCCTTGCCTTTTTTTAACCTCCGCCCTCGATATTTTGGGGGGCTGCCACTGGGGAAGTCTTTGGACTGTCTCCCCTCTCCTTTTTCCCCTTCCTGACAGTAATCCACCCGTAAGGGTCAAGTTCCCCCCTCTTAGGCTCCGGCTCCGCCACCATATTCTGCCTCCCTTCCATGATTGCCTCATTCTCCCTGACTAAAAATGCATTTTCCAATTGCCGCTCTAGTTGCTTAACCTGAGCCCTCAGACGCTGCAGCTCCAAACATACGTGGACTTCCAGCAGAGGTCTTGCCTCCAGGAACTCCCACATGACATCGTACACAGGTGAGGCGTCTTCTCGTAAGCCCTGCCATTGTCATGAACACCTTTGGAGGTGTGAATTACAATGGAAAACCAGTAGCACACTGTGCCTAAGCCTGCTCTCCCCTAAGCTCCGCGAACCAAAGCCCTTATATCTCTCACTCTGCTTCCCTACTCACTCTGCTGCCCGCTGTCTACTGTCACTTTCTTTTTATACTCCCCGGTTTCCTTCCCAGCTAGCCCCAGGCCTAACTACAGCAGCAAAAAGCACTCAAAAAGAGAGGGAAAAAAAAGCAAATTGAAAAATTCACACTCAGCCACCAGCATTTCCAAACACTCTGTCCCAGAGAACAATGAGGTGGATTCACAGGTGAGTTTACATCCATAACAAGTAGGGTGGCAAATAAAACACACTCACAAATATAATAATTTATTTTAATCAATAGAACAAAAGAAATCTGCACATTCTAAGGGCTAAAAAGTGGTTTAATTTACATGAAGCAATACAAAACATTCTCATTACAGAAGACATTTTAAGTAGCAGATTAGTACAAAGTCGAAGTTCATCACAACAGTTTATTATAAACTAGGTGGTACCATTTGCTGAAATAAAGTGAGGTATTTGTTCACATGATCTCTGGCGTAAACCTGAGTGGTTTTCTTTACCTTGTAACTAGAGTTCACTTGAGGTGATGTTTTCCCATTTGTTGTACAATAGACTACAAAACTATATCGAAGGTAAGTTAATGCAGAGCTCGATGTTATCACATTTATTGATCTGAATCTCCTAAATAATAGAAAATACTGAGAAACCATGTGACTACAATGCTCACTCTGCTGGTTATTGAATTGGCAGCAGGGATACAACCTCACTTCCTGCAGTAATACTGTGCCTTCAATTATGGCATGGCATTCTCAGAGCAGCTGAGTTCTTAGCATTAAAAGCTTTTTCACTCCAATTAGATCAGATATAGCAGTACCGGACCTCTTATCTGAAGGACCCAAAGATTGCCTATATTCAAAGCTGATATTGCGGGTAGCAATTTGAATAAAATTCTTTACTTTATAAGCTAAAAGTTGCTTGACATGACAATAGACTGATCTTCCTTTGAGGGGGAAGAAGTGACATGATGATCTAACCTGAAAATCATTACACCTCAGGCATGGAACAAGATTGAGCAGGCAGAGCCTTCATTAATAACCTTAGCCAGTACAGGAGTTGAACTCTCATTGTTGGTGTTGTTCTGCATCATGCACCAGCTGTCTGCCCAACCCCTGATTTTGTAAGTATATGCTGTGTCTGGGACCAAAAATCAGTAAAATCTCCAAATCTGAAACATGCCCAGTCCCAAGTTATCCAGATACAGATCCGGTATCTGTAAGCCATTTTGCTGATAGTTTTATTTTTTAGCTGCTGTGAGAGCTGTAACTACAGGGCACCACATGGACTGCTACATCCATAATCAGTCACACAAAAAGTTTCATGTAATCTGTCTCACTCCAAGTTTTATTTTTTCTGCCCAGTCTTTATTTTGTCCAGTCTATGTGACACTCAGGATTTAGAAGTTAAGTGTCAGATTTGACATGAATCAGAGTTGTCCCTTTCATTTTTCTTTTAATGTTGAAATATTTCAAAATTGTTCCCAAGAAATACTGTTCTCTGCAAAGATAGACAGACTTTGAAAATTAAGTATTGCTCAAATCTGATCACGTTTAGCCACACTGTCAGTTAAGAGTAATATGGCAGCAAACAAAGTTTACTTGCTAGTTAACTTGGTATTGTAAGGAGATGTATAAAGCAATAATTATCAGGTGTTAAAAGGGCTGACTCCTAGTACTTGACTGCATTCACCTGGAGATCTTATTTTGGAACCATTATCAAAAACATAACAGGATTTTTTCTCAACTTAAGACATTAACTTTAGTTCTTTACTGTTCTCAGGAAATCAGCTATTTCCAAGGATAAAATTATTGATATTAATTTTTGTTGTTAGGTTGGTAAAAGAACTGCATCAGCAGAGCTGTAAAATATTGTGGACAATGTGTTCAGTTATTGAACCCGAGATTGCAGCACAGCCAGAAGCATATTACATGTTGTGTCCAGGTGGATATCCTGGACACACTTGATTAAATAGGTATCTGGGGAAACATCTACGTTGCTTCTGCTTAATATACTGTTGTAAGACCAACTGAAATGATGATTAGCTATCATTGAGATGTTAACAGCTAGTGTGTTGGCAATATTAAAGTCAAATTTGGTTTGCAATTTTATCAGAAAAACCGAGTTATGCCGTGTTATCACAACACAACAGTAAAATACAATTAAAATTAATCACACAATGCAATAGCTAGTTAGCACCAAAGAATCTGCATTGAATTGCATTAAGATTTTAAGCCAATTTGTAATCAAACTCCAACTTACCTGTGTGGAACATAAAAAGAAAAGCTCACTAATACGCAGATAAACCTGTGTGCTAAAATTAATATTAGTCATAATATCAATGTGTAGAAAATATTGCTATAACTACTGATTCCAAAAGTTGGGACATTATCAGCAAGCTGGTACAATAGTTATTTCACAGTAATGCTAATTGACTCTCAGCCAGTGTCAATATGTCTTGCAGTAAGTAGAAGTGTCTATAGACTAGCTTAGACAAAGGCTGGAAGCAGAGATAATGTGACAGGTTACAGGTACAATACCCCACATCAGTCTGACTTGAGACTAGGGAATTCCAAAAATTATTAAACACTTTTAACTTTCACCTTGAATAAGGAATAGAGACTTGAAAGGGCAACTGTATTGTGATTTGTCTGAATTTCAAGTGATATACAAATTAATCCAAAACATTTGAAAAGGCTGTTAAAATCCATTGAATTCCCGTTGACCTATTAATATATTCAATGCTCCCAAAAAAAACAATTGTTTAGAGAACAATAGTTAAACTCACCAGAATCAGTTCCTTGCACTGCCTGTAAGATCTATTCAGCATTGTTTTGCAATTATGTATCACACATACATGAAACCATGCTTTACGTACTCTACATAAACATTGCATAAATTAATAACTGTGTTTCATAATTGGACAAGTGCAATAAAACCATCAAAGAGTTAGGATAGCGAGTCAGTTACTGCAACAGTCATTAGGGATGGGATGTGAAGTTGTAACCTCCAACTAATCACTAATTATCCAAGTATTTTTCTCAGAGAGGATATTTCCTAGGATGGTATAAGCGTGATGATGTAAACATGCATTCTGGCTGACTGTTGGATGGAAAGTCAGTTCATGATGTGGTCTTTTGGTTCCATCTTCAGTGAACCCAAGAGAATAGTTTTGCCCTTCAGGATTATGGGGCTGTACTGGTGGGTTTATTCCAAAATTAAATAATATAGTGTAATGAACATAGGTTTATATAGTGGTTACCCATTTGGTAGTTGCCTATTTCTGCCGGGCTTTTAAAGGGCAGAGCTGACAGACTTTTATTCAGCACCTGCAGTCAGCTATAAAGTGAAGGTCAGAAGATTACTTGCTGTCTTTATGATTGGAATACGTTACATAGAATTTACAGCACATAAACAGGTTATTTAGCTTTTATGTCTTTCTTGGGTCTTTGTACTCAACACAAGCAACTTATATTCTATAATGTGTTCCCTTCCTGTCCGTGACCAAAATTGAAATAAACAGGAAATACAAAATTAAATCTCCAAAATATACTCCATATGGAGGACACTGATGAGGTATCTGCAAATGATATTTTACAAGAGGATGGAATAATATGTTCCTATACCTGAATAGACTAAGCCAATTAACAGTTCCAAATTGTATGTCAATCAGGCAATACTAAAGCACCAACACCCAAGTGGCAACACACAGGAGATCATTTGTTTCAAGCTTCTGTAAAATAAATCAAATATATAAATAACTAATTCGTTCTT
The DNA here is from genome assembly GCA_024679065.1 of Sphyrna mokarran. Classification (NCBI taxonomy): domain Eukaryota; kingdom Metazoa; phylum Chordata; class Chondrichthyes; order Carcharhiniformes; family Carcharhinidae; genus Sphyrna; species Sphyrna mokarran. The sequence goes on from JAGIQG010000001.1 coordinate 177,881,709, forward strand.
GGGCACTCTACGTGACCAGGCTAATATTGATAAGACTAGTTGGTCTAGTACATTTAAACGTTGAATATCTGATTGAAAGTTCAGTAGAAATATAACAGTTCCTTTTATGAATGGTATAATTTTTGGAAGCAGGCAGCTAGGATCTCCCAGCTAGAATGCTAGAATCACGCAGCATTGGAGGAGGCCAATTAGGCCTATCAATAATCTACATGAAAACCTGCATGATTTACATTTGAATCGTGAAATACAGTGAAGAATTTAAATATAGTTTTTATATTCAACTGTTGTAAAGAATCAATAATGTCACTATATCTGCTAATACAGGAAATGATTTGAAAAAATAAAAAGTTATTAACAGGTACAAAACCTGTACATAACTAACCATGTTGCAAAGATACAAGAAATGAAATTCACACAGTTTTTTTTAGAAAGTCTTTGCAACTTGATTCCTCTGCAAACTGCACTGTTACAGTTAATATTGTGGCTAATTACACAAATATTTCACTGTACTGGTGTGCTAGAAAATGTACCTAATAATTCAGATTAAATTGCTAGCCAATTTACAGCAAGGGTTATGTAATTTATCTTGCTCTGTGTTATAACAAGGAATTGGGTGATAGCTGCAAAGCTTAATAGAAAATAAAGTTATATATAATAATTCTGTAGGCCTCCCTCATTTAAAAAAAACTACTTACAATATTGTCTTTGAAGGCTCCATTGCCCATAAACAAGCGCTGATTCAGGTATGAATGAAAGGCTGGATAAATAATACAGTTCTGATACCACACAGAAGCTGAAACCCACACAAACAGGGACATTATTCTACTCGTATCAAAACAATGCAATAGGTAAACATGTAGTCAAAGTGAGCAAACAGTTCAATCTAGTTTGCCTTGAATGCCACATGGTATACAGTATTTTCATTTGGAACTGTGTCAAGAATTGAAGAATTAAAAGTACAGGGTATCCCATCCCCAATCCATTAAGAAAGATCTGAACTGTTTACTCATTCATAATCATTGATAACACAACATAATCCAAATTCAATACCTACCTTCACAGTATTAAGGACTGTAGTTTTGAACTGCTTCACTAAACAATTCCCCAACTTTTCTATCTTCATTATGCTTTGGCTTTCTTACTTAAAATGGTTTGAAATGATGTATTTTACAAAGGTCAAGATTCAAATGGATAACAGTAGAAGGATCTCACCAAAACTGGCACTGATTTGCTCAAATGCAAAACATATGGCAACATGAAACAATCAGAATTAACCACTGACTGGTTTTCTTGTATTATGTAACAGGATCAATATTTGCAATACCAAAGCCAAAGGTGGACCAAAATTTGTTAAAGGCACTCATATATTTTACCCATATCGTTCCCTAGGTATGATAACACCATTTAAAGCCAATGCAAGGGTTTACTAAACAAAAAAGTCCCTCTGTAATTTTTCATACTGATATAATCAAGCAATCAAACTTTTCTTTTAAAAAACAGCCAATTCACTGTAATAACATAATAACAACATAAGAAATTGAAGAATATGTAGGCTTTACAGCCCTTTCAATGCACAAATAACAAGGGGCTACAATTCAGCACATTCAGATCCTCCTAATCTCTCAGGTCTGTGATGGACTCAACCTTTTTCCATTCCATGCAGACCAAGTGAACCAAGTTCAAATCCATGATGCTCAGAACATGAACTACTCTTTTCGTACAGTGTGCTTAGCTGGCTTCTGTTCGAAGCAACACTTGACACATTGCCATTAGCTTTCAAAGGTCAACATGGACATTAAGTATAGTAATTAGTAAAACAAAATCATCATAAATATCTTCAACAAATCAAACTAAGACAATTCCTTTATGTATCTGAAGGAAAGGGATCTTGGAAAAGATTTGTATGGTGTAGATAAGCTAGTGTAATGTTTGAGATACTGGAATGATACAAACAGGTGCTCAAATCTCACCACTGCAATTGTGAAATTGAATTCAATAAATCTGCTGATTTGAGAGTCAATATCAGGCAGAATGCTGAGAGTTGCCAGACAATCATTACAGGAAGGTTTCACACCATCAATATCTCATCTTTCCTAAGATAATTATCTGACTGTTGCAGTGTTCTCTAAAGTGACAGAAGAGAGTTGGTGGCTGAATAGTGAGAGATCTTATGACTGAGATTTCTGGAAAATATTTACATCAGGAAAATGGGCTGCATTTTAGCCTAACTTAGTCAAAGCTGTTGCAATTTAGGGCTGAGTACTAAGTGCTGGCCTAGCCAGCATGCCCATATCCCATGAAAGAATACATTTTTAAAAAGTGGTCCATATAAAGAGGGAGAATGAAGAAAGAAAAATGCAATTCTAGAACACAAGAAAGCATAACAGGAGTAACATATGAGGTGCAATATTGGAGCTAACATGAGAGATTGGATTGCCAGCTGATTCTCAGAGGTTTTCAATTTCGTGACTATCAAAAAATTCTAACTTTAATAAACCCTGTAAACTTTTCTACAAATCATTGATTTTTCACAAGCCAAATATGAAATTAGAGAGAAACTGAATCCAGACTCCCTTTAAAAATATCACAGGTCAGGCACAAATTTGGGAATAAAATCAAAGCTTGCAAAGAGTAAGACTATTTACTCTATTGGTGTAACCCCTCCATTTTGCTGGGTTATGGGGGGATGGTGGGGGAAAGAAGAATGGTGGTGGAGACACGATGGACTGAAAGGCCTCCTTCTGCATTGCAGGGATTCTATTTGTCACTGCTCCTTCTGTTTCCTTCATTGATTTGAATATTTTGTACGCTTTCCTCAGAAGGCAGTTAAAGTTTTATCTGGAACTAAAACTATCAGATGGGAAATGGGGAAATGCTAAAGACTAATCTAATTGAGAATACGAAAATGTAACAACATTCCATTTATTGTCCTACTTTGCAGGATTTAAACAAAAATAGTGGATTCACCTTCTATGCTGAAATTATGATCCAACCAACTCTCTTCGAGAAGAATTTTCATCAAGAACTTTGGTAAATAAGGAGAGTATGAAAGAGATAGTGAATGGAAGTTAAAAAAAAATTAATGTCACAGATTAATAAAAAGAAATAAATTAAGTGTAAAAAAATGTGACATACAGGAATTACCAGCTAATGGAAAAAGAATGAAGGAAAGTGCACTAAAATTTGCAGTGCGATTCTATCCAGTTTTATTCCTACATCAAGAATCACAGAACTGCCAGTACAAGTTCCAAGTATCCAAAAAAAGGCATTGAAATGCATAGTTTCTTGAACTGTCCTGCTGATTAAGAGGATATTTTTACTGCAAACTACATAACTAAATCTTTTGTGCTCCTTATGATAGCCCTCTCACATGCAAAAATTAAACTGGGATACAGCTTTGAAACAATATTTCATTTAATCCATCATAAAAATCATAGAAGTTCTAATTTTGTGAAGAGTCTTTTTGCCCAATCTAAAACATATTTTATCATTGCTGTCAAAAATAGTATTTTGTGAGTCACTGTACAGGAAGTTGCAATGGTTGGACATTCATACCAACAGTTTTGCAGTCAGTTATACACATCAAGGTATTTACAAAGAGACTATACAAGTGTAATGCTGCTCTGGTATAGTAATGCACAACTCTCTTTAATGCTATTCGGTTTTTCAAAAAGTGGACTACCTAATTTAGAAATCTGCATACATTGTGTAAGAAAATTAAACAACAAGAAGGAGGAACTAAATGATATAATATATAACAATAAATACGCAGTCCTACAAAAACTGCACTGAACAAGGTGGTGAAAGTGTCAATCTTCAAAAATCCAATTACAAGCCTTCACTCTCTTCCTCTCCCACACTAACAGGTCACATGTTCAACTATTTTAAATGGGAGTTTATTACAGTTTGGGTTAGGGATAGTGTTCTTCACAAGTATTGGGAGTTATCAGTTTTCATCTTTCAATACAATTGAATCACTTGAAATGATTGTGATGTCATAATTAAGATTTGTGATTCAACACACATACATCAATCGTCTCTCTCCTGAGAATATCCTTTTAGTAAACCTGAAAATTGAGAATGTCCCAATGGAGTATTCATGCTTCCTGCTGACACAATAAAAGCAAATCTTACCTAACGCTATTTCACTAAGCAGAAATATAGGTAGAAATTTCATAAAAGACTTTGTGAAAATGGTTAAAACAATCTGAATAAGGAGGTCAACATTACTTCAGCAATAGTTACAGCTCACTGGACATACAAAGATTAACCAACAATGGAAACTTGCCTGGTTCAGACAATACTACAACCCAATGCTATAAAATGTTTGTACAGGGCCTGGCCAGATTGCAACAAGGTGTGAGTGTATTATGACTATTACCAGGCAATATTCATGCCTAATATGTCACAAGTTCTTGGATTCAAGATCAGGAGACATTCCATATAAGTATGCATTGTACTAATATGATGCTCAGTTCCAGAGAAGTGGAATTTCTTGTCAGGGCCTGGTCCAAGTGCCCTGAGCAGCAGTGTTCAGACTGACAGACTGAATTCAGAACTGAATCCTTGAGAGATTCACTTTGGTGTGCAAATGCTAGTGTAGAAAAGCAAAAAGTTTTTTTTTAAAAACAATGATCAACAGCTAAAATTCACTGTGTATTAGCTTACTAGCTTATACAGTTTTTAACTCACGGGTTAATGGTTCTGTTAAAATAGTGAACAGAAGAATTTCACATACAAGTTCTAAAAAACTCAGAATTTCAACCTTAAATTGCTGAGTTGAACACATTAAACCGTCCCAAAGGCCCTTTAAATAAGAAAGCCAAAGCGACCCACAGCTCAACAAACTGCTTCATTAAAATGATTTAAAATCACAAGTAGGTTCACAGAGTTGCTAAAGCAAAAGTCATAATGTAAACTATAAAAGATTTCTTGTGCCCAAACAACAAAGCCTTCTAACACATCAAAGTCATGACACTGCATTTTTCTTTATAAACCAGATATAAAAAGTGTCTTGGTGCAATTTCATTTGATCCTTTTCATAATATATTATCCTGTAAACTCACTTAAACATGAGTGATTGCAACACAATGTAGTAGAGAGCACAGGAGCAGGCTTTTGTTGTGTCAGTCCCAGTTGAGCAATATCTCTGATCCGGTGTGTGTGTTTGCTGGTGTGTGCCACATGCTAGATCCAGTGATGCACTGACCGAGTGCTGGGTGATAGTCTCTGCAAAAGTTGCACCTTATGAAGTTCTGCTGGTGAGAAAACTTGATGTCATAGCAGGTCCATTTTTGGCCTGTAATGTAGCAGGAGGGGCGATTTCTTCAAAAAGAGAGAGGGAAATACAGCTTTATAAATAATAGTGCAGGTCACAAATTGGCAAAATATACTTAATAAATAAAAGTAGTTTCAAAATAATGTAATTTCAAAAACACTGCAAAGCTATCCAATCATTTATTGCAGTGAACCAGACCCAAGTGTCAAACTAGAAATGAGCCACCAATGATTCATTTATCTTAGACAGAACCATGGTCACAGATCATATCCAACTCTTAATCTACTTCATATGTCTTTCAAGCTTTGAATGATTGTTATTGTCACCTCATTTCTCTCTCCACGTTTCTTTCTCCGTTTCTATTATTTCAGATGTCACAGTATACTCGTATGTCCCACCTTAATCTCCATTTCGGTCGCCCACACTTTTGTGCTGCTTCTTCACTATCCCGTGCTTGTTTTTTTTTGTCAGGTCTGTTGTGGGTTTGGAAAGCAAATCCTTAAGCTAACAAAAAGAACACTGAGGCAGCATTTCTCTGTCTCTTGCAACATGAGGAGCTGATTACACCTGCCAGAGGGGCATCCAGTTCCACCTCCTTGAGGACCGTGTTAGGGACCTGGAGCTGGAACTGGAGGAACTAAGAATTATTAGGGAAGCAGAGATGGCTGTTGATAAAAGCTACAGGGAGATAGTTACTCCTAAATGTGATACATGAGTGACTGTTAGAAGGGGTAAGAAGCAGTCAGTGCAGAGTTCCCCTGAGGCTGTTCCTCTACGCAATAAGTAGTCTGCTTTGGATGCTGTTGGGGATGTAGATACAACCGGGGTTGTATCCATGGAGCCATGGAGTACAGGTCTCGGGAGTTGAGCCTGTCCTTGATGCTCAGGTGGGAAGGGGGAAGAAAAGATCTGGATTAGTGATTAGGGACTCCCTAGTTAAGGGGATAGATAGAGGGGTCTGTGGGTTGCCTCCCGGGCGCTGGGGTCAGTGATATCTCTGACCGAGTGTTCGGGATCCTCAAGGGGGAGGGAAACCAGCCCCAAGTTGTGGTGCATGTAGGTACCCATGACGTAGGTAGGAAAAGGGATGGGGATATAAAGCAGAAATTCAGAGAGTTAGGGTGGAATCTTAGGGCTAAAACTAATGGAGTGGTTATCTCTGGTTTGTTACCTGTGCTGAGAGATGGCATAGAAAAGAAGAGGGAGAGAGAACATTTGAACTCGTGGCTAAAGGGATGGTGCAGGAGGGAAGGGTTCAGGTATTTGGACAATTGGGGCTCATTCTGGGGAAGGTGGGACCTCTACAAGAGGGATGGTCTGCACCTGAACCGGAGAGGTACTAATATCTTGGGGGGTAAATTTACCAGTGCTATTCGGGGGGGTTTAAACTGATTCGGGGGGGTATGGGAACCTGAATTGTTGTGCCAGTATACAGGAGGATGTGAATACGGAGGTCATGGATAAGGTTTCTAGGTCGCAGCAGTATAGTGGCAAACAGGAGGGTGGTTTGAAATGTGTATACTTTAATGCGAGGAGCATACGCAATAAGGTGGATGAACTTGCAGCCTGGATTGGTGCTTGGGACTTCGATGTTGTGGCCATTTCAGAGACGTGCGTAGAGCAGGGGCAGGAATGGTTGTTGCAGGTTCCAGGGTTCAGATGTTTCAGTCAGAGCAGAGGTGGTGGTAGAAGAGGGGGAGGAGTGGCATTGTTAGTTAAGGACAGCATTACGGTGGCAGAAAAGACGTTTGATGTGGACTTGTCTGCTGAGGTAGTGTGGGCTGAGATTAGAAACAAGAAAGGAGAGGTCACACTGTTGGGAGTTTTTTATAGGCCTCCAAAAAGTTCCAGAGAAGTAGAGGAAGGGATTGCAAAGTTGATCCTGGATAGGTGTGAAAGTAACGGGGTAGTTGTAATGGGGGACTTTAACTTTTCTAATATCGATTGGAAAAGCTATAGTTCAAGTACGTTAGAGGGGTCAGTTTTTGTTCAATGTGTGCAGGAACGTTTCATGACTCAGTATGTAGATAGGCCAACAAGAGGCGAGGCTATATTGGATTTGGTACTGGGTAATGAACCAGACCAGGTGTTAGATTTGGAGGTGGGTGAGCACTTTGGTGATAGTGACCACAATTCGGTTACGTTTACCTTAGTGATGGAAAGGGATGGGCACGTACCAAATAACAGTAGTTATAGCTGGGGGAAAGGTGATTATGAGGCTATTAGGAGAGATTTAGGATGCATAGGGTGGAGCAGGACATTGCAGGGGCTGGGGACATCTGAAATGTGGAGCATATTTAAGGAACAGCTTCTGCATGTCCTTAATGAATATGTATCTGCCAGGTAGGGAGGAAGTGGTCGAGTGAGGGAACCATGGTGTACTAGGGAAGTTGAATCTCTGGTGAAGAGGAAGAAGGAGGCTTATATAATGATGAGACGTGAATGCTCAGTTAGGGCAATGGAGAGCTATAAATCAGCCAGGAAGGAGCTAAAGAGGGAGTTGAGAAGAGCTAGAAGAGGACACGAGAAGACTTTGGCGGATAGGATTAAGAAGAATCCTAAAGCTTTTTATAGGTATATAAATAATAAAAGATTGGTTAGGGCAAGATTAGGGCCAGTCAGAGATAGCAGTGGGAAGTTGTGCGTGGAGCCTGAGGAGATAGGAGAGACACTGAATGAGTATTTTTTGTCAGTATTCACGCAGGAGAAAGACAATGTTGTCGGGGAGAATACTGAGATACCAGGTTGTAGACTGGGCAGGATTGAGGTTCATAAGGAGGAGGTATTAGCGATTCTTGAGAGTATGAAAATTGATAAGTCCCCTGGGCCAGATGGGATTTACCCCAGGATTCTCTGGGAGGCTAGAGAGGAGATTGCAGAGCCTTTCGCTTTGATCTTCATGTTGTCGTTAACTACAGGTATAGTGCCAGAAGACTGGAGGATGGCAAATGTTGTCCCTTCGTTCAAAAAGGGGAGTAGGGACCATCCTGGAAATTATAGACCGGTGAGCCTGACTTCTGTTGTGGGCAAGGTCTTGGAAAGAATTATAAGGGATAGGATTTATAAGCATCTAGAGAGAAATAAATTGATTAGGGATAGCCAGCACGGTTTTGTGAAGGGTAGGTCGTGCCTCACAAACCTTATTGAGTTTTTTGAGGAGGTGACCAAAGAGGTAAATAAGGGTAAAGCAGTTGATGTAGTGTATATGGATTTTAGCAAAGCGTTTGATAAGGTTCCCCATGGTAGGCTACTGCAGAAAGTGCAGATGCATGGGATTGAAGGTGATTTAGCAGTTTGGATTAGGAATTGGCTAGCTGATAGAAGACAGAGGGTGGTGGTTGATGGGAAATATTCAACTGGAGTGCAGTTACAAGTGGTGTACCTCAAGGATCTGTTTTGGGGCCACTGCTGTTTGTCATTTTTATAAATGACCTAGATGAGGGTGGAGAGGGTTGGATTAGTAAATTTGCTGACGATACCAAAGTGGGGGGAGTTGTAGACAGCGAGGATGGATGTTACAGTTTGCAGAGGGACATAGATAGGTTGCAGAGCTGGGCCGTGAGGTGGCAAATGGAATTCAATACGGATAAGTGTGAGGTGATTCACTTTGGTAGGAATAAAAGGCATATGAAATATAGGGCTAATGGAAGGACCCTTAATAGTGTTATCGAGCAGAGGGATCTTGGGGTACAAGTACATAGCTCTTTGAAAGTTGGCACCCAGGTTGATAAAGTTGTTAAGAAGGCGTACGGTGTGTTAGCTTTTATTGGTAGAGGGATTGAATTTAGGAGCCGTGAGTTATGTTACAACTGTACAAAACTCTGGTGCGGCTGCACTTGGAGTATTGCATACAGTTCTGGTCGCCGCATTATAAGAAAGATGTGGAAGCATTGGAAAGGGTGCAGAGGAGGTTTACCAGGATGTTGCTGGTATGGTGGGAAGGCCTTATGAGGAAAGGCTGAGGGACCTGAGGTTATTTTCATTAGAGAGAAGAAGGTTACGCGGTGACCTAATTGAGGCGTATAAGATGATCAAGGGATTGGATGGGGTGGATAGTGAGAGCCTTTTTCCTCGGATGGTGATGACCAACACGAGGGGACATAACTTTAAATTAAGAGGTGGTAGTTACAGGACGGATGTCAGAGGCAGGTTCTTTACACAGAGGGTGGTGAGAGCGTGGAATGCCCTGCCTGCAGCAGGTGTGGACTCGCCTACTTTGGGGGCATTCAAATGTTCGGTGGATAGGCATATGGATGATATTGGAATAGTTTAGGTTAGAGGGTCCACTGGCCGGCGCAACATCGAGGGCCGAAGGGCCTGTACTGCGCTGTAATGTTCTATGTTCTATCAGCTGACCGTGCAAGATGGTTGCTGATACTGGTCTGCGCATCAGCACTTGGTCATGCATTCATTTGCAGAAGATAAAGTAATGGTTATAAACTGTTCACCCAATTGCTGAGCCCAACTGTGGGCAGTCACAAGGGAGGCTTCCAATTCCAGGGACTGAGATGGCAAGGTGACAGGAGGGGAAGGGATGGCTGCAATTCCATTTGCAGCTCCAGTTTTGGTTTCTCCCTGTACAGCACCTTCCCACATTACTGAGATAACTGTTATGATACGATGACTTACTGAAAGAAAGGTGCCTTCCCAAATGAATGGGGAGGAAGGCAAGAAAGTAAGTTATGGAACACATTGATGAAGGAAGAGCAGTGGACGTGGTGTACATGGATTTCAGCAAAGCGTTTGATAAGGTCCCCCATGCAAGACTTCTTGAGAAGGTGAGAGGGCATGAGATCCAAGGGGCTTTGGCCTTGTGGATCCAGAACTGGCTTGCCGGCAGAAGGCAGAGAGTAGTTGTGGATGGGTCTTGTTCTGCATGGAGGTCAGTCACCAGTGGAGTGCCCCAGGAATCTGTTCTGGGATCCTTGTTGTTTGTCATTTTCATAAATGACCTGGATGAGGAAGTGGAGGGAGGGGTTAGTAAGTTCGCCGACGATACAAAGGTTGGTGGTGTTGTGGATGGTCTGGAGGGATGTCAAAAGTTGCAGCGGGACATAGACAGGATGCAAGACTGGGCGGAGACGTGGCAGATGGACTTCAACGCGGATAAATATGTAGTGGTCCATTTTGGCAAGAATAATGACACGAAGGAGTACAATATCAAGGGTAGGAGTCTTAGCTGTGTTGAAGAGCAGAAGGATCTTGGGGTCCGGGTCCACAGGACTCTTAAAGCGGCCTCGCAGGTGGAGGATGTGGTCAAGAAGGCGTATGGTGTACTGGCCTTCGTTAATCGAGGGATTGAGTTTAGGAGTCGGGAGGTAATGATGCAGCTTTATAAGACTCTTGTCAGACCCCAGTTGGAGTACTGTGCGCAGTTCTGGTCGCCTCACTATAGGAAGGACGTGGAAGCTATTGAAAGAGTGAAGAGGAGATTTACAAGGATGTTGCCTGGATTGGGAGGCATGCCTTATGAAGATAGGTTGAGGGAGCTGGGATTCTTCTCCCTGAAGAGACGTAGGTTGAGAGGTGACCTGATAGAGGTTTATAAAATGTTGAGAGGAATAGATAGGGTGGACTCTCAGAGGCTATTTCCCCGAGCTGAAATGGTCACTACGAGAGGACACAGATTTAAGATGCAGGGAAGCAAATACAAAGGGTAAGTTTTTCACTCAGAGGGTGGTGAGTGAATGGAATCAGCTGCTGTTGGTCGTGGTAGAGGCAAACTCGCTGGGGTCTTTTAAAAGACTTCTGGATGAGTCTATGGGAACTAATTGGATAGGGGGTTATAGATAGGTCTGTGGCTTGGCAGATATAGATGTGATCAGCACAACGCGTGGGCCGAAAGGCCTGTTTGTACTGTAGTGTTCTATGTTCTATAAAAGTTATGGAAATTAAATGAGATACATAAAACCGTCGATGAATGTTAAAACCTAGTAGTTTAAAGCACAAGGTGAACATTTGTTGGGTATTGATTAGTCAATTATACACAAATGCATATATATAAAAGAGAGTCAGCTATCACACAGCGGGGACGAGAGGGGGGAGAGAACAGGGGTGAGAGGGGAGAGAGCAGCAGGGATACAGCAGGGGCAAGAGGGGAGAGAGCAGGGGTGAGAGATCGCGACCGTGCGTGAGAGAGAGAGAGAGAGAGAGAGAGTGAATGTGACTGTGTGCCAGAAGGTAATTTCTCGGCAGAAATAAAAATAGAAGGCAGTATTGTCTAACAAGCTCAAGAAAGTCTGAAGTACTACCAGGATCTGTGCTAAAGCAAACAAGACCAACCTACAATAAGGATTGCAATTCATTTGTAGCCAAAATTCACGTTGACAATAATAAAGCTCATGTAAGAAACTTGAACTTTCAACATGTTACACCTGAATTTAGAAAAACTATCTTCATTCTTAGATCATGTCTATCAAAGACTTGACAATCATGTCTATCAAAGACTTGACAATCATGTCTATCAAAGACTTGACAATCATGTCTATCAAAGACTTGACAATCATGTCTATCAAAGACTTGACAACTTGTCATTATTTTCCTTTCAGAGAACATAATATTTATTAATGATTATTGACGTACCACATTACAATTTAATTTCTTTTCATTTCTTGGCAAAAATATCATGTAATTCTTGTCACTGATCAATGGAGATTATTCTTCCTCGCAGGTACCTCTGCTCTAGTTGCTGACAGCACATTGCTATGGAGTATTGGGTATTATCTGGCATTTGATAGTCTTCAAGTAGAGCCAATAAAATTAGTGCCAGGAGCTACTCATAGAACATAGAACACTACAGCACAACAGGCCCTCTGGCCCACAAGTTGTGCCAATCATATCCATACCTACCAGGCCTATCTATAACCCTCAGTCCTATTAAATCCCATGTAACCATCCAGAAGTCTTTTAAAAGACCCAGTGAGTTTGCCTCTACCACAACCAACGGCAGCCGATTCCATTCACTCACCATCCTCTGAATGAAAAACTTACCTCTAACATCTCCTCTGTACTTGCTCCCCAGCACCTTAAATCTGTGTCCTCCCATAGCGACCATTTCAGCCCTGGGAAATAGCCTCTGAGAATTCACTCTATCTATTCCTCTCAACACTTTATAAACTTCTATCAGGTCGCCTCTCAACCTTCGTCTCTCCAAGGAAGAAGAGTCCCAGCTCCCTCAACTTATCTTCATAAGGCATGCCTCCCAATCCAGGCAACATGCTTGTAAATCTTCTCTGCACCCTGTCAATAGCTTCCACATACTTCCTGTAGTGAGGCGACCAGAACTGCACACAGGGTCTTATAAAGTTGCAGCATTACCTCCCGACTCCTAAACGCAATCCCTCGATTAATGAAGGCCAGTACACCATACGCCTTCTTGGCCACATCCTCACCTGCGAGGCTGATTTAAGAGTCCTACGGATCCGGACCCTAAGGTCCTTCTGCTCCTCAACACTGCCAAGACTCCTACTCTTGATATTATACTGCTTCATCCCACTGGACTCGCCAAAATGGACCACTACACATTTATCCATGTTGAAGTCCATCTGCCACTTCTCTGCCCATTCTTGCATCCGATCTATGTCATGCTGCAACTTCTGGCATCCCTCCAGAACATCCACAACACCACCAACCCTTGTGTCGTCAGCGAACTTACTAACCCTAACCCTCCGCTTCCTCATCCAGGTCATTTATGAAAATGACAAACAGCAAGAGTCCTAGAACAGATCCCTGGGGCACTCCACTGGTGACCGACCTCTATGCAGAAAAAGACCCATCCACAACCACTCTCTGCCTTCTGCAGGCAAGCCAGTTCTGGATCCACAAGGCCAAAGCCCCTTGGATTCCATGCCCTCTCACCTTCTCAAGAAGTCTTGCATGGGGGACCTTATCAAATGCCTTGCTGAAGTCCATGTAAACCACATCCACCGCTCTTCCTTCGTCAGTGTGTTGAGTGACATCATCGAAGAACTCAACTAGGCTCATAGGGCACAACCTGCCCTTGACAAAACTGTGCTGATTATTTCTAATCATACTAAACTTTTTTAAATGCTTATGACTCCTGTCCCTCAGAATCCTCTCCATCAACTTACCAACCACTGAGGTTAGACTCACCAGTTGGTAATTTCCCAGGCTATCCCTGTTCCCTTTCTTGAAAATAGGAACTACATCCGCAATCCTCCAATCCTCTGGAACCTCTCCCGTCTCCATCGACAATACAAAGATCATCGCCAGGGGCTCTGCAATCACCTCCCTCAGTAACCTGGGGAAACTCCCATCCAGTCCCGGCGACTTATCTATCTTGATAGAATTTATGGGCAGAGGCATCACAACTAAACCCAATTATGATGTTAGTGCACCTTTAATTTTTTTTAAATCATGGTCTCCACAGGCCTCAGAGTCTCAGCTCACATTATTGTTGCCAAGTTGTCGACAGGAGTCCTTTTATTGCTCCTTCAGTGGTTTAAATGGGGTTTGTTTATTTTTATTTGAGATCTTTTACAATCCTGTATTGTTAGGAGGAAGGCTCGTTGTAGGTTTTTTTTTAAGTTTCAGTTTCAGTTTTGGCTAGCTGCAGTTTTAGTTTCGAAGGAGCATCAGACTGAAAAGAAGTGTTTCTCTCTCTCTCCCTAATTTCTGGAAATTTTGCTGGTTAACTGAAAGCAAGGTTTCTTGCCTTCCTGGAGTGGAAAATATGCTGTTTGCAGCTAGCCTACTTAGAAAGACTCTTGCCCTGATGTTCCAGAAAGCTGTTTTGACTTCAAAGTGTTCTGGGTATATCCAGAAGGCTGCAAGAAGTTACAAGGCTCAGAGGTCATGGTTTTAATTCTCCAACCAAAGGATTCAGTTCCAATATCATGTGAGCATTAGCCTTTGCTGTGTTAAACATGTGAAAGGGTTTTTTAATGGTGAGTTTTTGTTGATTGGAACATTTCAGACATATTTATTAAGGATTATACATTATTGTGGTTACTTTGTTTTCATTTGTAATTGAAAATAACTGTTGCTAGTTTTCTTTCCATACATGTTAACTATATTCTTAAATAAACTTTGTTTGATCAAAGCTTCCTAGTGGGTCATTTGAACCATATTTGAGGTGAAACCCATCATATTTATCCTAGCCAAATTCAAAGTGCAAAACATGTGATCCAGGAAAACTCCATAAAACACTTTGGTGTTTCTGATCTGGATTATAACACAACCTTGAGATTCATGTATCTACTTCCAGCAGGGACAATGGAAAAGTAGTGAAGGCCAATTGACCTCCCACCAGCCAAATCTAGACAACCCCCTCATCACAGATTTACCCACATTGCCATAGCTAAGATTGTTAATCAGAACTGAAGAAGAATGAACCTGAGACTTTATGACTTGTATGTTACAGCAATTCATTCCTTCAGTTAGCTGAGTGATGAAGCTATTGAAGTTATCTCCAGCTGATGAGTGAAAATGACCACTGAAGACAGAAAATGAAACATATGCTCACCATTAACAAGTGTAGATTGCCTTAAGTCCACACAATTAAATGTGATCTAATTATATTTGGAGAGGTGTGTCAAGAAATTTGTAAAATGTCTGCAACAAAACCTCAGAAATTTACAATATAGAGTGTGTTACATGTTACAGAAAGACAACAATATTGATGCTTACCTTGAATCGCCATCGAGTGACGACAACAAACTTCAAAGTGTGATCTTTTCCAAGTATTTCTTCATTGCATAGAATATCCAGCTGCAGAATAATGAAAGCAAGGAATCACAGCTGGCCAATGTAGTGTTACAAAAGCTTTACTAATTTTAAGATCAAATCCAGACAAATCAAAAATTTATATATTTATTTTTTCAATGTGGAATGAGTTTGAGTAGTCCCAGCCCAGTTCACAGTCCATACCTATATGTCTAACTCATCTGTACTCAAAAAGGCACTAGTACACACAGTAGAAATATTTAGTGCAGTGAAGGTACCTTCACGGGTTAGAGAGCATTGCCATTTATTCAACCCATGGTATAAATGGCACGGGTGTGATTGATGATACAGACAAGATTTGTAATACAATAGAAAGGATATTCAATTAGAAGCAAAAAATGATCATCTTAATTCATACAAGAATTCCCTGGCCCAAAAATCATAGAATCTGCAGCATGGAGACAGGCCCTTTGGCCATGCTGATGAAAATGCCCATCTAAGCCAATCCCATTTGCCTGCATTTAGCCATGTTCCTTTAAATCTTTCCCATCCATGTATCTGTCCAAAAGCCTTTTAAATGTTAGTCTAAAAGACTAAGGAAGTGATTGAGGCAGGACACTGATAACTCTATCCATGCTCTCAAGATCTTAGACATCTCTATAAGATCACCCCTCAGTCTCCCACACTCAAAAGAAAAAAGTCCTAGCCTGTCCAATCTCTCAGTCCTATAACTCAGTATCTTGAGTTCTGGCAACATCTTTGTAAATCTCTTCTGCATCCTCTCTAATTTAATAACATCTTTCTTATAGCAAGGCAATCAAAACTGAACACATTATTCCAGGTCCAGCCTCATCAATGTCCTGTACAAAGTGCAACATAACTTCCCAACTTCTATACTCAATATCCTGACTAACGAAGGCCAGCGTGCCAAAAGCCTCTTCACTGCCCTATCTATCTGTGACTCCACTTTTAGAAAACAGTATGCCTGAACTCCAAGATCCCTCTGTTCCATAATACTTCCGAAAAACTCCTACCTTGATTTTACTCTCCAAAATGCAACACCTCACACTTATCTGTATTGAACTCCGTTTGCCATTTCTCGGCCCACTTCCCCAGCTGATCAATATCTTGCTGCAATTTTTGATAACCTTCTTCGCTGTCTACAACACCACCTATTTTAGGGTCATCTGCAAATTTACTGATCAATGCCTTGTACATGCTCATCCAAATCCCTGATATAGATAATAAACAGCAATGGACCCAGCACTGACCCAAGGCATATCATGAGTCACAGTCCTCCAACCCAACACGTGTCCTTCCAACATTACTCTCTGCTTTCTACCATCAAGCCAATTATATATCCAATTTGTCAGCTTTCCCTATATTCCATGTGATTTAATCTTCCAGAGCAACCTACCATGTGGAACTTTATCAAAGGCCTTACTAAAATCCATTTAGATTACATCTACCACCCACCACCCTGCCCTCATCAATCTTTCTGGTACTTGATCAAAGAAGTCTGACAAATTTATAAGGCATGATCTCGCATGCACAAAGCCGTGCTGATTACTCCTAATCAAACCCCCTATGCTCGTATATCTTATCCCTCAGAATATTCTTCAGTAACTTACTCACCACAGATGTTAAGCTTACCGCTCTACAATTCCCAGATTTTTCTTTGCAGCCCTTCTTAAATAAAGTCACAACATTTGTCACTCATGGTTAATGATGTAAATATCTTATCCAGGGCACCGCAATTTCTTTTCTAGCCTGATGCAGTTTTCTTGGATATAGCTGTCAGGCCAGGAGATTTATCCTCCTTCATACATTTTAATACATCCATCACTACCTTTACCATGATGCGAACTGTCCCCAGTATATCACCATTAACTTTCCAAGGTTCCCAAGTCTTCATGTCTTTTTCCACACTAAAAAAGATGAGAAATATTCATCGAGAACCTCAACCGTTTTCTCTGGTTACACAAGGGTCATAGAGGAAAGCTGTAAAACACAGCAGCGTACGAGTGGGGTAGGGCATGGTTTGAAATACGTATACTTTAATGCAAGGAGTATTCGCAATAAGAGGGAGGAACTTCCAGCTTGGACCAGTACCTGGAACTTCGATGTTGTGGCCATTTCAGAGACTTGGGTAGAGCAGGGACAAGAATGGATGTTGCAGGTTCCGGGGTTCAAATGCTTTAGTCGGAGTAGAGAAGGAGGTAGAAGGGGGGGAGGAGTGGCATTATTAGTCAAAGAATGTATCACAGTGACAGAAAGGAAGTTTGATGAGGACTTGTCTGTTGAGGTAGTATGGGCTGAGATTAGAAACAGGAGAGGAGAGGTCACCCTGTTGGGAGTCCTTTATAGACCTCCTAAAAGTTCTAGAGAGGTAGAGGAAAGGATTGCAAAGTCGATCCTGGACAGGAGTGAAAGTAATAGGGTAATTGTTATGGGGTACTTTAACTTTACTAATATTGATTGGAATAGCTATAGCTCTAGCATGTTAGAGGGGTCAGTTTTTATACAAAGTGTGCAGGAAGGTTTTTTGACTCAGTATGTAGATAGGCCAACTAGAAGTGAGGCTACATTGGATTTGGTGCTGGGCAATGAGCCAGACCAGGTGTTAGGCTTGAAAGTTGGTGAACATTTTGGTGATAGTGACCACAATTCGGTTACGTTCACCTTAGTGATGGATAGGGATAGGCATGAATCTGGGGGCAGTAGTTATAGCTGGGGGAAGGGTAATTATGAGGCCATCAGGAGAGAATTAGGGTGCATAGATTGGACTAGGAACTACAGGGACTGGGAACATCTGGAATGTGGAGCTTATTCAAGGAGCAGCTGCTGCGGGTCCTTGATAAGTATGTCCCTGTCAGGCAAGGAGGAAATGGTCGAGTAAGAGAACCTTGGTGTACGAAAAAAGGTGATTTGCTGGTTAAAAGGGAAAAGGAGGCTTATGTCAGGATGAGGCTTGAAGGCTCGGTTAGTGCAATGGATAGCTATAGATTAGCCAGGAGGGAGCTAAAGAGTGAATTGAGGAGAGCTAAGAGAGGACAAGAGAAGACTTTGGCTGATAGGATTAAGGAGAATCCTAAAGCTTTCTTTAGATATGTTAAGAATAGAAGATTGGTTAGGACAAGATTAGGGCCAGTCATAGACAGCATTGGGAAGTTGTGCGTGGAGCCTGAAGAGATTGGAGAGGTACTGAATAAATATTTCTCTTCGGTATTCACGCAGGGTGATGTAAATGTAGTTATGGAGAACACTGAGGTACAGGGTAGCAAACTGGAAGGTATCGAAGTAGATAGGGAGGATGTGCCAGATATTCTCGAGGGTTTGAAGTTGGATAAGTCCCCTGGGCTGGATGGGATTTACACTAGGATTCTCTGGGAGGCAAGAGAGGAGATTGCAGAGCCTCTGGCTCTGATCTTCAGGTCGTTGTTGGTTACGGGTGTGGTTCCGGAGAACTGGAGGATAGCGAATGTGGTCCCATTGTTCAAGAAGGGGAAGAGAGACCTTCCAGGGAATTATAGGCCAGTGCGTCTTACTTCTGTTGTGGGCAAAGTATTGGAGAGAATTATTAGGGATAGGATTTATAGTTATTTAGAGAGAAATGAAATGATTGGGGATAGTCAGCATGGTTTCGTGAAGGGTAGGTCATGCCTTACTAACCTCATTGAGTTTTTTGAGAAAGTGACCAGAGAGGTGGATGGGGGTAAGGCTGTTGATGTAGTATATATGGACTTTAGTAAGGCTTTTGATAAGGTGGCCCATGGAAGACTTCTACAGAAAATGCAGATGTGTGGAATAGAGGGTGATTAGCTAATTGGATTAGAAATTGGCTGGCAGATAGAAGACAGAGGGTGGTGGTTGATGGGAGATTTTCTTCGTGGAGTTCGGTGACGAGTGGTGTGCCTCAGGGGTCTGTTTTGGGGCCCCAGCTGTTTGTAATTTTTATAAATGATCTGGATGAGGGTATTGAAGGATGGATTAGTAAATTTGCAGATGACACTAAAGTCGGTGGAGTGGTAGATAGTGAAGAGGGGTGTTATAGTTTACAGAGTGACTTGGACAAGTTGCAGAGCTGGGCCGAGAGGTGGCAAAGGGAGTTTAATGTGGAAAAGTGGGAGGTAATGCACTTTGGCAGGAACAATAAATGTGTAGAGTATAGGGCTAATGGTAGGGCTCTTAATAGTGTTGAGGAACAGAAGGATCTTGGTGTATGTGTCAATAGATCCCTGAAAGTAGGCAGTCAAGTGGATAAAGTTGTTAAGAAGGCATATGGAGTCTTAGCTTTTATTGGTAGGGGATTGAATTTCGGAGCCGCAATGTCATGTTGCAACTGTACAAAACTCTAGTGCGGCCGCACTTGGAGTATTGTGTACAGTTCTGGTCCCCACATTATAAGAAAGATGTGGAGGCATTGGAGAGGGTACAGAGGAGGTTTACCACGATGTTGCCTGGTATGGAGGGCAGGTCTTATGAAGAGAGGCTGAGGGATTTGAGGTTGTTTTTCGTTAGAAAGGAGGCGGCTAAGAGGGGACCTAATCGAAACATATAAGATGATTAGAGGTTTAGATAGGGTGGACAGTGATAGCCTTTTTTCTAGGATGGAAAAAGCTAGCACGAGGGGACACAGCTTTAAATTAAGGGGTGATAGTTATAGGACGGAAATCAGAGGTAGGTTCTTTACCCAAAGGGTGGTTCGGGAGTGGAATGCCCTGCCTGCAGTAGTTGTAGATGCACCATGTTTGGTGGCGTTTAAGAGGTTAGTTGATAAGTATATGGAAGAGAAGGGAATGGTTTAGTTTGGAGGGGCGTTGCTTTTCATATTGGTCGGCGGAACATCAAAGGCCGAAGGGCCTGTTCTGTGCTGTAATGTTCTATGTTCTAAGTGTCCACTTTGGTCCTTGAAGGATCTATTCTTTCCCTGGTTATTCCTTTTCCATTAAAATACTTTAAAAAATCCCTTTGGATTCACCGTAATCCTCTCAGCTGAAGCTACCTTGTGTCCCCTTTCTGCTCTCTTAATTTCCTTTATCAGGAGAGAGCAGTGGGGAAGGGCTGCTTTTCAAACTGGACGTCTGTGACAGCAGTGTGCCTCAGAGATTAGTGCTGGGCCCACTGTTATTTGTCACTTATATTAATGATTTGGATGAGAATATAGGGGGCATGGTTAGTAAGTTTGCAGATGACACCAAGATTGGTGGTATAGTGAACAGTGAAGAAAATTATCCCCAATTGCATCATGATCTTGATCAATTGGGCCAGTGGGCTGATGAATGGCAAATGGAGTTTTAATTTAGACAAATGCAAGGTGATGCATTTTGGTAGATTGAACCAGGGCAGGACTTACTCAGTTAATGGTAGGTCACTGGGCGGAATTACAGAACAAAGAGATCTAGGGATACATGTTCATAGCTCCTTGAAAGTGGAGTCACAGGTGGACAGAGTGGTGAAGACGACATTTTGCATGCTTGGTTTCATTGATCAGAACGCTGAATACAGGAGCTGAAGTTGTACAAGACATTGGTATGGTCATACTTGGAATACTGTGTGCAGTTTTGGTCACCCTATTACAGAAAGGATATTACTAAGCTAGAAAGAATGCAGAAAAGATTTACTAGGATGCTACTGGGATTTGATAGTTTGAGTCATGAGGAGATGCTGGATAGACTGGGACTTTTTTTTTCTGGAGCATAGGAGGCAGTGGAGTGACTTATAGAGGTCTATAAAATAATAAGGGGCATAGATAAGGTAGGTAGTCAATATCTTTTCCCAAAGGTAGGGCGTCTAAAACTGGAGGGCATAGATTTAAGGTGAGAGGGAAGGATATAAAAGAGTCTAGAGCGGCAATTTTTTTTTAAACACAGAGGGTGGCAAGTGTCTGGAACAAGCTGCCAGAGGTAGTAGTAGAGGTGGGTACAACTGTCTGTTTAAAAAAGCATTTAGACAGTTACATGGATAAGATGGGTATTGAGGGATATGGGCCAAATGCAGGCAATTGGGATTAGTTTAGAGGCTAAAAAAGCCCCCTGATCAATTGGGCCAGTGGGCTGATGAATGAAGAATGGGAGGGAATCTTATAGAGATATATAAGATAATGAAGGGGATAGATAGGGTAGAGGTAGGGAGATTCTTCCTGCTTAGAAAGGATAGCAGAACTAGAGGGCACAGCCTCAAAATAAGGGAAGGAGGGGAGTTTAGATCAGAGTTGAGGAGGAACTTCTTCACTCAAAGGGTGGAAAATCTCTGGAATTCTCTGCCCATTGAAGTGGTGGAGGCTACCTCGCTGAATATATTTAAGTCACGGGTAGATAGGTTTCTGTTAGAAAGGGAATTAAGGGTTATGGAGAGAAAGAGGGAAAGTGGAACTGATTCACTTCATGATCTTGTTGAATGGCGGGGGCAGGCTCGAAGGGCTAGATGGCCTACTCCTGCTCCTATTTCTTAAGTTCTTATGTTAAAAAGGGTAGCATGGACAAGTTGGGCCGAAGGGCCTATTTCCATGCTGTAAACCTCTATGACTCTATGAATACTCCTGTATTCCAGTTGCTTGTACCTGAACTATGCCCTTTTTTCCGTAGCCAAAATCCCTATGTGTTTTGTCATCCTAGGTTCCCTTCTCTTGCCAGCCTTACCCTTCATCCTATCAGGAATAGATAGACCCTGAACTCTAGCTAATTCACTTTTAAAGGCTCCCTTTAAAGATGAGGTTATGCTGCAACTGTACTGGATGCTGGTGAGACCACATTTGGAATATTGTGTTCATTTCTGGTCACCTCACTCTAAGAAGCACGTGTAAGCATTGGAGAGAGCGCCAAGGAGATTTACCAGTATGCTGCCTGGTTTGGAGGATAGGTCTTATGAAGAAAGGTTGAGTGAGCTGAGGTTTTTCTCTTTGGAGTGGACGAGAACGAAAGGCAAAGATGATGGACAGGGACTGATAATCTCTGCATGTCCACTCTATCTCAAGTGGATGTAGCTGTTACTAGTGGGCATAACTATAAGGTTCATGGTGGGAGATATAGGAGGGATTTCTGAGGTAGATTCTTCACTCAGAGTGGTTGGGGTGTGGAATGGACTGCCTGCTGTAATAGTGGAGTCGGACACTTTAGGAACTTTCAAGCGGTTATTGGATAGGCATGTGGAACACACAAAAATTATAGGGAGTGGGACAGCTTGATCTTGGAATTGGGCATAGCTCAGTACAACATTGAGGGCCAAAGAGCCTGTACTGTTCTATGTTCTTAACCTTTTTTCTAGTCCGCCATAATCACTCTTCAGGACCTCAACCCTATTTTCATTTAAGCCATTTGTACCAAAAAGTGGCAACATCGAATAGCTTAATGAAAATGGTGTCCTGAATCAACTGGGGAGAACTCTCCTCCTCCTGTTCTATGTAGTGCCACTGGAACTTTCACATCCACCTTAAAAATAGACAATGCAGTACAGTCATTACTACACTGAAGTGTCAGCTGAGATTTTATTCTCGAACAGGACATAAACCCACAATCTTGCAACTTAGAAGAGAGAGTGCTGTCAAACTGAACCACAATTAATAGCATCCAGTTACTGGTTACAGAAAATATCTCAAAATGCCTGCGTGCCAAGTGGTTGTAGCCACACTTGAAGCACTATGCCTGCACCCACAAGTTAATGGGAAACAAGCGACATCTCCTACTAATGTCAATTAACTCTTCAAAAGTAGGAAGAGGAGAAGAAAGAATTGTCACCCTGATACAGGATGTCTGACAGGGTAGAGGGCATTTTGAAGGGTGAGGGGATCCAGGCGGATGTGATTATTCACATAGGAGAGAAGGATGTAGGAAGGAAGAGCAGAAAAGATATACAAAGGCAGTTTAGGGAGTTGGGAGGTAGACTGAAGAGCAGGGTCTGCAGGGTGGCGATCTCAGGGCTGCTACCAGGGCCAGGAGAAATGAGATCCTACAGCTGAATGCATGGCTGAAGGATTAGTGTAAGGCAGAGGGTTTCATATTTGTGGATAACTGGGAAATCTTTGTGAAAGAAGGGCACCTGTATAGAAGGGACGGCGAACACTTAAATGGTAAGGGCGTGAATATCTTAGCTGCAAGGTTAGCTGGAGTGTTTCGGCAGGGTTTAAGCTAATATGGAGGGGGGGAGGGGCTGAGACCGATAGCTCGGTAGAGAGCAAAATGGAAGATAGAGGAAGCTCGGATGAGAGGAAATACACCAGGGAGAATGAGGTTCCGAGTAGGCTTGGAGGTCTGGAGTACGTCTGTTTTAATGCAAGGAGCGTTACAGGAAAAACGGATGAACTTAGAGCCTTAATGTTTGCGAGGAACTTGGATGTGGTTGCAGGGATGGGAACGTGATTAAAGGGAGGGGGGCAATGGCAGCTGAATATTCCCAGGTATAAGTGTTTCAGGCATGACAGAGGAGGGGGAGTAGCGTTGTTAGTTAGGGAGAGCATCACAGCGGTGCAGAGGGAGGACAATACAGAGGAGTTAGGAGTGGAATCGCTGTGGGTGGAGTTGAGGAATAGGAAGGGGGCGATTATTATGCTAGGGGTATATTGTAGGCCACCCAACAGCCTGTGGGAAGTTGAAGGCGGCATATGTAAAGACGTTTTGGATAGGTGCAGAAAGAAGAGTTGTTATAGTGGGAGATTTTAATCTCCCTAGGGTGGATTGGAAAGTGCCTAGAGATGAGGGTTCAGATGGGAAGGAATTTGTAAAATGTGTACTGGAAGGATTGTTGGAGCAGTATGTGGCTCGCCCGACTACAGAAAGGGCTATATTGGATTTAGTTCTGAGTAATGAGCCAGGGCAGGTGGTTGATGTTGTAGTAGGGGAACACGTGGCTAACAGTGACCACAATTCTGTCTACTTCAGGATACAGATGGAAAAGGATGCTTGTTGCCCTAGAGGCAGGGCGCTGAATTGGGGGAAGGTTAACTACGGTCAGATTAGGCAGGAACTTATGGAAACTGATTGAGAATGGTTGTTCGAGGGTAAGTCCACACTAGGCACGTGGGAGTCTTTCAAGGGAATACTGAAAACATTACAAGAAAGATATGTGCCGGCTAAAAGGAAAGATGGCAAAGGTAGGATTAGAGAGCCGTGGATTACTAGGGATATTGAGGACTTGGTTAGGAAGAAAAGAGAGGCGTATGATAGGTCAAAGCAGCTGGGAACGAAAAGAGCGTTGGAGGAATATAGAGAGATTTGGAGGGAGCTCAAACGGGGAGTTAGAAGGGCACACAGGGGGCATGAAATGGTTTTCGCAGATAGGATTAAGGAAAATCCAAAGGCTTTTTACACCTACGTTAGGAATTAAAGGGTAGTTAGAACATAGAACATTACAGCACAGAACAGGCCCTTCGGCCTTCGATGTTGCGCCGACCAATATAAAAAGCAATGACCCTCCAAACTAAACCATTCCCCTCTCTTCCATATACTTATCAACTAACCTCTTAAACGCCACCAAACTTGGCGCATCTACAACTGCCGCAGGCAGGGCATTCCACTCCCGAACCACCCTTTGGTAAAGAACCTACCTCTGATATCCGTCCTATAACTATCACCCCTTAATTTAAAGCTGTGTCCCCTCGTGCTAGCTTTCTCCAGCCTAGGAAAAAGGCTATCACTGTCCACCCTATCTAAACCTCTAATCATCTTATATGTTTCGATTAGGTCCCCTCTTAGCCGCCTCCTTTCTAACGACAACAACCTCAAATCCCTCAGCCTCTCTTCATAAGACCTGCCCTCCATACCAGGCAACATCCTGGTAAACCTCCTCTGTACCATCTCCAATGCCTCCACATCTTTCTTATAATGTTGGGACCAGAACTGCACACAATACTCCAAGTGCGGCCGCACTAGAGTTTTGTACAGTTGCAACATGGCGTTGCGGCTCCGAAATTCAATCCCTCTACCAATAAAAGCCAAGACTCCATATGCCTTCCTAACAACCTTCTCGACCTGACTGCCTACTTTCAGGATCTATGCACATACACACCAAGATCCCTCTGTTCATCTAGACTACTAAGAATCCTACCATTAGCTCTATACTCTACACATTTATTATTTCTGCCATAGTGCATTACCTCACACTTTTCCACATTAAACTCCATTTGCCACCTCTCGGCCCAGCTCTGCAACTTGTCCAAGTCCCTCTGCAAACTATAACCCCCCTCTTCACTATCTACCACTCCACCGACTTTAGTGTCCTCTGCAAATTTACTAATCCATCCTTCAATACCCTCATCCAGATCATTTATAAAAATTACAAACAGCAGGGGCCCCAAAACAGACACCTGAGGTACACCACTTGTCACCGAACTCCACGATGAATATCTCCCATCAACCACCACCCTCTGTCTTCTATCTGCTAGCCAATTCCTAATCCAATTAGCTAAATCACCCTTTATCCCATACATCTGCATTTTCTGCAGAAGCCTTCCATGGGCCACCTTATCGAACGCCTTACTAAAGTCCATATATACCACATCAACTGCCATACCCCCATCCACCTCTTTGGTCACTTTTTCAAAAAACTCAATAAGTTTAGTAAGGCACGACCTACCCTTCACAAAACCATGCTGACTATCCCCAATCAATTCATTTCTCTCTAAATAACTATAAATCCTATCCTAATAATTCTCTCCAATACTTTGCCCACAACAGAAGTAAGACTCACTGGCCTATAATTCCCTGGAAGGTCTCTCTTTCCCTTCTTGAACAATGGGACCACATTCGCTATCCTCCAGTCCTCCGGAACCACACCCGTAACCAACGACGACCTGAAGATCAGAGCCAGAGGCTCTGCAATCGCCTCTCTTGCCTCCCAGAGAAAGAGAGGAAAAATCGGACCTCTTAGGGACAGGAGGGAAACTGTGCTTAGAGTCCGAGGGAATGGGGGAGATCCTGAATGAATACTTCGCGTCGGTATTCACAAAGGAGAGGGACTTGTTGACCGGTCCTGAGTCTGAGGGAGCTGTAGACCAGTTGAGGGAAATATCCATGCCGAGGGAGGAAATGTTAAAGCTTCTAGGTAGCATTAAAACTGATGAATCTCCGGGGCCTGATGGCATTTATCCCAGGCTGCTTAGGGAGGCACAAGGTGAAATTGCTGGGCCTCTGACACAAATCTTTTTCTCTTCTTTGGACACAGGTGAGGTCCCAGAGGACTGGAGAATAGCTAATGTTGTACCATTGTTTAAAAAGGGTGGTAGGGATAACCCTGGAAATTATAGCCAGTGAGTTTAGTCAATGGTAGGGAAGCTGTTGGAGGGGATTCTTAGAGATAGGATGTATAGGCACTTAGAGCGTTGCAATCTGATTAGGGATACGCAGCATGGTTTTGTTAAAGGGAGGTCGTGCCTTACAAATCCGGTAGAATTTTCTGAGGAGGTCGACGAAGGACGAGCCGTTGATGTCGTCTACATGGATTTCAGTAAGGTGTTTGACAAAGTCCCTCACGGGAGGTTAGTTGAAAAGGTTAAGACTCATGGGATACAAGGACAGGTAGCTAGATGAATAAGTAACTGGCTTAGTAATAGGAGACAGAGAGTAATAGAACATAGAACATTACAGCGCAGAACAGGCCCTTCGGCCTTCGATGTTGCGCCGACCAATTAGGAAAAAGTCATGACCCTCCAAACTAAACCATTCCCTTTTCATCCATAAACTTATCTAACCTCTTAAACACCACCAAACTTGGCGCATCTACAACTGCCGCAGGCAGGGCATTCCATACCCTAACTACCCTCTGGGTAAAGAACCTACTTCTGACATCCGTCCTATAACTACCACCCCTTAATTTAAAGCTATGTCCCTTCGTGCTAGTTTTCTCCATCCTAGGAAAAAGGCTATCACTGTCCACCCTATCTAAACCTCTAATCATCTTGTATGTTTCAATAAGGTCTCCTCTTAGCCGCCTAGTGGAAGGGTGTTTTTCTAGCTGGAGGTCAGTCACTAGTGGTGTGCCGCAGGGCTCGGTATTGGGATCTCCTCTATTTGTAATATATATATAAACGACTTGGAAGAGGGAATAAGTGGAGTGATCAGCAAGTTTGCAGACGATAAAAAGATGGTTGGACTTGCGGATAGTGAGGAGCATTGTCAGGCGATGCAGCAGACATAGATAGGCTGGTAGCTTGGGCAGATAGATGGCAGATGGAATTCAATCCTCATAAATGCAAGGTGATGCATTTCGGGAGAAAGAATGTAGGTGGGAGGTATATGATAAAGGGTAGACCTATTAAGAGTATAGAAACACAGAGGGACCTGGGGGTGCAGATGCACAAGTCTCTAAAGGTGGCAGAGCAGGTGGAGAAGGTTGTGAAGAAAGCATATAGTATGCTAGCCTTTATAGGAAGGGGTATAGAGGACAAGAGCTGGCCTTTAATGTTGCAGTTGTATAAAACGTTGGTTAGACCTCATTTGGAATACTGCGTTCAGTTCTGGTCGCCTTACTACCGGAAGGACGTGGAGACTCTGGAGAGAATGCAGAGGAGATTTACCAAGATGCTGCCTGGTATGGAAGGTCTGAATTACGAGGAGAGGTTAGGCAAACTGGGGTTGTTTTGCTTAGAAAGATGTAGACTTAGAGGAGATCTGATGGAGGTGTACAAGATTATGAGGAGTATAGATAGAGTAAACAGGGTTAAGCTTTTTCCTAGGATGGACTCAAATAGCATGAGGGGTCACAGGCTTACAGTGAGGGAGGTAAGGTATAATTTGGATGCTAAAGGAAGTTTTTTCACACAGAGGGTGGGTGGGGATATGGAATGCGCTGCCAAGTAAAGTGGTGGGAATAGAGATACTTAGATGGGCACATGAACAGAATGGGAATGGAGGGATATAAAAAACTGATTTAAAATAGGGATCATGGGCCTTGGGAGTTCCTTAGGAAGTGCGCAAATAGTTGATGATATTGATGTATTTGTTTTATCCTACAGGTACTTTGGTCCTCTTTGTTGTCTAACAAGGGACATACACGTGATGGGTCGTGAGAGGGCTGCTCTTGGATTTTCTTTTCGGGAGTATCCTAGTGCCTCACATCGTTAGAGTACGCTTGACCTGGACCATTTGATGGGCAACATGACAGCTCAGTGACTATCGCTGTGCTGTGCAGATACATGGATTTGGGCTAGTTTTCTCCATCCTAGGAAAAAGGCTATCACTGTCCACCCTATCTAAACCTCTAATCATCTTGTATGTTTCAATAAGGTCTCCTCTTAGCCGCCTAGTGGAAGGGTGTTTTTCTAGCTGGAGGTCAGTCACTAGTGGTGTGCCGCAGGGCTCGGTATTGGGATCTCCTCTATTTGTAATATATATATAAACGATATATATATAATATATATATATATGTATATATATATATATATATAAACGTCTGTGGGAGTTTGCATAAACAGGGATCACGGGTAGAAGTGGGAACATCGAGGTGGTGGCACGGGCTTGTTGGGCCAAAAGGGCCTGTTTCCTGTGCTGTTTCGTCCTTTGTTCTTTGATATGCTCTTCTATAACAGTTACACTAGCTACATCTGCCCATCTTCCCTGATTTAGAAGTCAGTGAACAGAAAGCAGAGAGGAGAAATCTTAAAAATCATAAACTGGTAGAATGTTGAAGGGCATATATGTTTTGAAAAGTTCCTGAGCATTATGTAATATAGCTAACAAAATGGGAAAATAATTCAAGGATTGATAATTAAAACTATATTGTCAAAAGAAAGCTAAAGCGCACTTTATGTTTTGAGTCTCCCAATAAATTGGTCATTTATTAAAATTGGCTTTCAAACCAGACATCTTTGGGGAGGAAATGAGCAAAAATAAGTTATCATTCCCTATTAAAAATATGCATCTTGAAACAGATTATTTGGTGACACTGGCCTGGACTTGTCAACGTGGCCACCATAATCAATGATTTACTGTCAGGAATGGGGAATACGGTACTAAATGCAGGCAGATTAGGTATATCATAGAGTCAGGGTAAGGGAAAGAGGAAGGAAATAATATGGGAAATAATAAATAGATTGTGACAGAAAGTGATAGGGAATAAAAATCTAAGAATAAACATCAAATAAGGCTAGACACAAACACAGAGCCAACTAGGCTATTCAGCCTCTTGGGTCTGCTCCATCATTTATTAAGATCACGCTGATCTGATAGTAACCCCAAATCTTCCTATCTCTGATAACTATCACTCACTTGCTGACTAGAAGGACAAAATGCAAGACTCTTTATTTGAATGCATGTAGCATTTGAAACAAAACAGATGAGCTGATAATGCAAATAGAGATTAACAAGTCGAATCTAATAGTCATTTTTGAGACATGGTCGTAAGGTGGCTTAAGGTGGTTTAATCTATATATACTACAACAATCAGATTGATTTGATGTATTAGTATATAGTGAATAGTACTGTTTCTTATGCACCCTACAGTTAAAGCATACCATACATAGAGAAGGAGAGAGTGCAGAATATAGTGCTACAGTCATAGCTAGGGTATAGTGAAAAATCAACTTAATGCGAGATAGATCCATTCTAAAGTCTGACAGCAGCAGGAAGAAGCTGTTCTTGATTCACTTAGTGCGTATCCCCAGACTTTTGTATTTTTTTCCTGAAGGAAGGTGGTGCAAGAGAGAATGCCCGAGGTAGGGACATTGGCAAAGGTAGCAAATAATAACAAATTCATAGAATGTTGATCTAAGAAATTATCCCAGAAATATGTTCTAGATCCAAACAGGAAGCAGATTATATTAGATCAAGTATTGTGCAATGAGATAGGATTAATTAATGACCTCCTAGTGAAGGCGTCTTAGGCAGCAGTCATTATAATATGATTGAATTTTACATTCAGTTTGAGGGTAAAAAGACTGGATCTGAGGTAAGTATTTTAAATTTAAATTAAAGCAATTATGACAGCATGAAAGTAGAGCTCGCAAAAGTGGATTGGCAACTTAGGTTAAGGGATAGGTCAATAGAGATGCAGTAAGAACATTTAAGGTAATATTTCAGAATACAGAAGCACACTTGGACAAGTTGCAGAGCTGGGCCGAGAGGTGGCAAATGGAGTTTAATGTGGAAAAGTGTGAGGTAATGCACTTTGGCAGGAACAATAAATGTGTAGAGTATAGGGCTAATGGTAGGGCTCTTAATATTGTTGAGGAACAGAAGGATCTTGGTGTATGTGTCAATAGATCCCTGAAAGTAGGCATTCAAGTGGATAAAGTTGTTAAGAAGGCATATGGAGTCTTAGCTTTTATTGGTAGGGGGATTGAATTTAGGAGCCGCAGCATCATGTTGCAGCTCTACAAAACTCTAGTGCGGCCGCACTTGGAGTATTGTGTGCAGTTCTGGTCGCCACATTATAAGAAAGATGTGGAGGCATTGGAGAGGGTACAGAGGAGGTTTACCAGGATGTTGCCTGATATGGAGGGCAGGTCCTATGAAGAGAGGTTGAAGGATTTGAGGTTGTTTTCGTTAGAAAGGAGGCGGCTAAGGGGGATCTTATTGAAGCATATAAGATGATTAGAGGTTTAGATAGGGTGGACAGTGATAGCCTTTTTCCTAGGATGGAGGATGCTAGCACGAGGGGACACAGCTTTAAATTAAGGGGTATGATTTATAGGACGGATATCAGAGGTAGGTTCTTTACTCAAAGAGTGATTAGGAGTGGAATGCCCTGCCTGCAGCTGTTGTAGATGCGCCAAGTTTGGTGGCGTTTAAGAGGTTAGTTGATAAGTATATGGAAGAGAAGGGAATGGTTTAGTTAGGAGGGGCATGCTTTTTATTTTGGTCGGCACAACATCGAAGGCCGAAGGGCCTGTTCTGTGCTGTATTGTTCTATGTTCTATGTTCACACAGTAGCACAGTGGTTAGCACTGCTGCTTCACAGCTCCAGGGACCTGGCTTGTGTCATTGTGCAAACTTGCACAGACAATCTCCTCTGGCTGCATAAGTTTCCTTTGGATGCTCTGGTTTCCTCCCATAGTCCAAAGATGTTGGGTTAGGTTGATTGGCTACGCTAGAATTGCTCCTTAGTGTCCTGAGATGCATAGGTTAGAGGGATTAGCGGGTAAACATGTAGGGACATGGAGGTAAGACCTGGATGAGATTATGGTCGGTGCACACTCGATGGGCTGAAGGGCCTCTTTGGGCACTATAGGATTTCTCTGATTCTATGAATACACAAAAGACACATTTCAACAAGAAAGAAAATTTTCAAGGGCAGCATCAACCATTTGTGGTTAACAAGTTAAAAAAAAGGCATATCATTGGCTTGTGTGTGTGGCAGGTCAGAAAACTGAAGAGAAAACAGCAAAAAACACCTCAAAGATTAAGAAGGGGGGGAAAAATAGAGTACAAGAGAAAGTTAAATGGAAATATAGAGACAGATGGTAAGAATTTCTATAGATATTTTTAAAAAGAGTTAACAACATGAGCATTGGTCCCACAGAAAGTAAATCTCAGGAGTTATTAATGGAAAATAAAGAGATGGCAGATGAATAGAGAAAATGAGTCCATTATTATACCAGTACAGGAGGTGATCAGCTAAATTGATTTTGGCATTTTCTCAGCTAGGGATTTATGTTCCGAACTTGATTCATTATGTAGATAGGGCAACTGGAGGTGAGGCTACATTGGATTTGGTGCTGGGCAATGAGCCAGACCAGGTGTTAGACTTGGAAGTTGGTCAACATTTTGGTGATAGTGACCACAATTTGGTTACGTTCACCTTAGTGATGGATAGGGATAGGCATAGGCATGAATCTGGGGACAGTAGTTACAGCTGGAGGAATGGTAATTATGAGGCTAATAGGAAAGAATTAGGGTGCATAGGTTGGACTAGGAAACTACTGGGACTGGGAACATCTGAAATGTGGAGCTTATTCAAGGAGCAGCTACTGCAAGTCCTTGATAAGTATGTCCCTGCCAGGCAAGGAGGAAATGGTCGAGTAAGGGAACCGTGGTGTACTAAAAAAGTTAATTCACTGGTTAAACCGAAAATGAAGGCTTATGTCAGGATGAGGCTTGAAGGCTCAGTTATAGAACATAGAACATTACAGCACAGAACAGGCCCTTCGGCCTTCGATGTTGTGCCGACCAAAATAAAAAGCAATGCCCCTCCAAACTAAACCATTCCCTTCTCTTCCATATACTTATCAATTAACCTCTTAAACGGTCGGTTAATTGCAATGGAAAGCTATAGATTAGCCAGGAGGGAGCTAAAGAGTGAGTTGAGAAAAGTTAAAAGAGGACACGAGAAGACTTTGGCTGATAGGATCAAGGAGAATCCTTTCTTTAGATATGTTAAGAATAGAAGATTGGTTAGGGCAAGATTAGGCCAGTCAGAGACAGTAGTGGGAAGTTATGCGTGGAGCCTGAAGAGATTGGAGAGGCACTGAACAAATATTTCTCTTCAATATTCACGCAGGGAGACGTAAATGTGGTTGTGGAGAACACTGGGATACAGGGTTGTAAACTGGAAAGTATTGAAGTAGATAAGGAGGAGGTGCTAGATATTCTTGAGGGTTTGAAAATAGATAAGTCCCCTGGGCTGGACGGGATTTACCCTAGGATTCTCTGGGAGGCAAGAGAGGTGATTGCAGAGACTCCGGCTCTGATCTTCAGGTCGTCGTTGGTCACAGGTATAGTGCCGGAAGACTGGAGGATAGCGAATGTGGTCCCATTGTTCAAGAAGGGGAATAGAGACTTTCCTGGGAATTATAGACCCGTGAGTCTTACTTCTGTTGTGGGCAAAGTATTGGAAAGAATTATTAGGGATAGGATTTATAGTTATTTAGAGAGAAATGAATTGATTGGGGGTAGTCAGCATGGTTTTGTGAAGGGTAGGTCGTGCCTTACTAACCTCATTGAGTTTTTTGAAAAAGTGACCAAAGAGGTGGATGGGGGTAAGGCAGTTGATGTGGTATATGTGGACTTTAGTAAGGTGTTCGATAAGGTTCCCCATGGAAGGCTTCTGCAGAAAACGCAGATGTATGGGATTGAGGGTGATTTAGCTAATTGGATCAGGAATTGGCTAGCTGATAGAAGACAGAGGGTGGTGGTTGATGGAAATTATTCATCATGGAGATCGGTTACAAGTGGTGTTCCTCAGGGATCTGTTTTGGGGACCCTGCTGTTTGTAATTTTTATAAATGATCTGGGCCAGTCATAGACAGCAGTGGGAAGTTGTGCGTGGAGCCTGAAGAGATTGGTGAGGCACTGAATAAATATTTCTCTTCGGTATTCACGCAGAGTGCTGGAAATGTAGCTATGGAGAACACTGAGGTACAGGGTTGCAAATTGGGAAGTATTGTAGTAGATAGGGAGGATGTGCTAGAAGTTCTCGAGGGTTTGAAGTTGGATAAGTCCCCTGGGCCGGACGGGATTTACCCTAGGATTCTCTGGGAGGCAAGAGAGGAGATTGCAGAGCCTCTGGCTCTGATCTTCAGGTCCTCGTTGGTTACGGGTGTGGTTCTGGAGGACTGGAGGATAGCGAATGTGGTCCCATTGTTTAAGAAAGGGAAGAGAGACCTTCCAGGGAATTATAGGCCAGTGAGTCTTACTTCTGTTGTGGGCAAGGTATTGGATAGAATTATTAGGGATAGGATTTATAGTTATTTAGAGAGAAATGAATTGATTGGGGATAGTCAGCATGGCTTCGTGAAGGGTAGGTCATGCCTTACTAACCTCATTGAGTTTTTTGAGAAAGTGACCAGAGAGGTGGATGGGGGTAAGGCGGTTGATGTCGTATATATGGACTTTAGTAAGGCGTTTGATAAGGTGGCCCATGGAAGACTTCTGCAGAAAATGCAGATGTATGGGATAGAGGGTGATTTAGCTAATTGGGTTAGGAATTGGCTAGCAGATAGAAGACAGAAGGTGGTGGTTGATGGGAGATATTCATCGTGGAGTTCGGTGACAAGTGGTGTACCTCAGGGGTCTGTTTTGGGGCCCCTGCTGTTTGTAATTTTTATAAATGATCGGGATGAGGGTATTGAAGGATGGATTAGTAAATTTGCAGATGACACTAAAATCGGTGGAGTGGTAGATAGTGAAGAGGGGTGTTATAGTTTGCAGAGGGACTTGGACAAGTTGCAGAGCTGGGCCGAGAGGTGGCAAATGGAGTTTAATGTGGAAAAGTGTGAAGTAATGCACTTTGGCAGGAACAATAAATGTGTAGAGTATAGGGCTAATGGTAGGGCTCTTAATAGTGTTTTGGAACAGAAGGATCTTGGTGTATGTGTCAATAGATCCCTGAAAGTAGGCAGTCAAGTGGATAAAGTTGTTAAGAAGGCATATGGAGTCTTAGCTTTTATTGGCAGGGGGATTGGAATTTAGGAGCCACAGCATCATGTTGCAACTGTACAAAACTCTAGTGCGGCCGCACTTGGAGTATTGTGTGCAGTTCTGGTCCCCACATTATAAGAAAGATGTGGAGGCATTGGAGAGGGTACAGAGAGGTTTACCAGGATGTTGCCTGGTATGGAGGGCAGGTCCTATGAAGAGAGGTTGAAGGATTTGAGGTTGTTTTCGTTAGAAAGGAGGCGGCTAATAGGGGATCTTATTGAAGCATATAAGATGATTAGAGGTTTAGATAGGGTGGACAGTGATAGCCTTTTTCCTAGGATGGAGAAAGCTAGCACGAGGGGACACAGCTTTAAATTAAGGGGTATGAGTTATAGGACGTATATCAGAGGTAGGTTCTTTACTCAAAGAGTGATTAGGGAGTGGAATGCCCTGCCTGCAGCTGTTGTAGATGCGCCAAGTTTGGTGGCGTTTAAGGGGTTAATTGATAAGTATATGGAAGAGAAGGGAATGGTTTAGTTGGGAGGGGCATTGCTTTTTATTTTGGTCGGCACAACATCGAAGGCCGAAGGGCCTGTTCTGTGCTGTAATGTTCTATGTTCTACGTTCTATGAGGGTATAGAAGGATGGATTAGTAAATTTGCAGATGACACCAAAGTCGGAGGAGTGGTAGATAGTGAAGAGAGGTGTTATAGTTTGCAGAGAGACTTGGACAAGTTACAGAGCTGGGCGGAGAGGTGGCAAATGGAGTTCAATGCGGAAAACTGTGAGGTAATTCACATTTGCAGGAATAACAAATGTGTGGAGTATAGGGCTAATGGTAGAACTCTTAATAGTGTTGAAGAACAAAGGGATCTTGGTGTATATGTGCATAGATCCCTGAAAGTTGGCAATCAAGTCGATAAGGTTGTTAAGAAGGCATATGGAGTCTTAGCTTTTATTGGTAGGGGGATTGCATTTCGGAGCCGCAATGTCATGTTGCAACTACACAAAACTCTAGTGCGGCCGCAGTTGGAGTATTGTGTACAGTTCTGGTCCCCACATAATAAGAAAGATGTGGAGGCATTGGAGAGGGTGCAGAGGAGGTTTATCAGGATGTTGCCTGGTATGGAGGGCAGGTCTTATGAAGAGAGGCTGAGGGATTTGAAGTTAGAAAGAAGGCGGCTAAGAGGAGACCTTATCGAAACACATAAGATGATCAGAGGTTTAGACAGGGTGGACAGTGATAGCCTTTTTCCTTGGATGGAGAAAGCTAGCACAAGGGGACATAACTTTAAATTAAGGGGTGGTAGTTATAGAACACTACAGCACAGAACAGGCCCTTCGGCCTTCGATGCTGCGCCGACCAATATAAAAAGCAATGCCCCTCCAAACTAAACCATTCCCTTCTCTTCCACATACTTATCAACTAACCTCTTAAACGCCACCAAACTTGGCGCATCTACAACTACTGCAGGCAGGGCATTCCACTCACGAACCACCCTTTGGGTAAAGAACCTACCTCTGACATCCGTCCTATAACTATCACCCCTTAATTTAAAGCTGTGTCCCCTCGTGCTAGCTTTCTCCATCCTAGGAAAAAGGTATCACTGTCCACCCTATCTAAACCTCTAATCATCTTATATGTTTCGATAAGGTCCCCTCTTAGCCGCCTCCTTTCTAACGAAAACAACCTCAAATCCCTCAGCCTCTCTTCATAACACCTGCCCTCCAAACCAGGCAACATCCTGGTAAACCTCCTCTGTACCCTCTCCAATGCCTCCACATCTTTCTTATAATGCGGGGACCAGAACTGCACACAATACTCCAAGTGCGTCCGCACTAGAGTTTTGTACAGTTGCAACATGACGTTGCGGCTCCGAAATTCAATCCCCCTACCAATAAAAGCCAAGACTCCATATGCCTTCTTAACAACCTTCTTGACCTGACTGCCTACTTTCAGGGATCTATGCACATACACACCAAGATCCCTCTGTTCATCTAGACTACTAAGAATCCTACCATTTGCCCTATACTCTACACATTTATTATTTCTGCCATAGTGCATTACCTCACACTTTTCCACATTAAACTCCATTTGCCACCTCTCGGCCCAGCTCTGCAACTTGTCCAAGTCTCTCTGCAAACTATAACACCCCTCTTCGCTATCTACCACTCCACCGACTTTAGTGTCATCTGCAAATTTACTAATCCATCCTTCAATACCTCATCCAGATCATTTATAAAAATTACAAACAGCAGGGGCCCCAAAACAGACCCCTGAGGTACACCACTTGTCACCGAACTCCACGATGAATATCTCCCATCAACCACCACCCTCTGTCTTCTATCTGCTAGCCAATTCCTAACCCAATTAGCTAAATCACCCTCTATCCCATACATCTGCATTTTCTGCAGAAGTCTTCCATGGGCCACCTTATCAAACGCCTTACTAAAGTCCATATATACCACATCAACCGCCTTACCCCCATCCACCTCTTTAGTCACTTTTTCAAAAAACTCAATGAGGTTAGTAAGGCACGACCTACCCTTCACAAAACCATGCTGACTATCCCCAATCAATTCATTTCTCTCTAAATAACTATAAATCCTATCCCTAATAATTCTCTCCAATACTTTGCCCACAACAGAAGTAAGACTCACTGGCCTATAATTCCCTGGAAGGTCTCTCTTCCCCTTCTTGAACAATGGGACCACATTCGCTATCCTCCAGTCCTCCGGAACCACACCCGTAACCAACGACGACCTGAAGATCAGAGCCAGAGGCTCTGCAATCTCCTCTCTTGCCTCCCAGAGAATCCTAGGGTAAATCCCGTCCGGCCCAGGGGACTTATCCAACTTCAAACCCTCGAGAATATCTAGCACATCCTCCCTATCTACTTCAATACTTTCCAGTTTGCTACCCTGTACCTCAGTGTTCTCCATAACTACATTTACATCACCCTGCGTGAATACCGAAGAGAAATATTTATTCAGTGCCTCTCCAATCTCTTCAGGCTCCACGCACAACTTCCCACTGCTGTCTATGACTGGCCCTAATCTTGTCCTAACCAATCTTCTATTCTTAACATATCTAAAGAAAGCTTTAGGATTCTCCTTAATCCTATCAGCCAAAGTCTTCTCGTGTCCTCTCTTAGCTCTCCTCAATTCACTCTTTAGCTCCCTCCTGGCTAATCTATAGCTATCCATTGCACTAACCGAGCCTTCAAGCCTCATCCTGACATAAGCCTCCTTTTTCCTTTTAACCAGCAAATCAACTTTTTTTGTACACCAAGGTTCTCTTACTCGACCATTTCCTCCTTGCCTGACAGGGACATACTTATCAAGGACTCGCAGCAGCTGCTCCTTGAATAAGCTCCACATTCCAGATGTTCCCAGTCCCTGTAGTTTCCTAGTCCAATCTATGCACCCTAATTCTCTCCTGATGGCCTCATAATTACCCTTCCCCCAGCTATAACTACTGCCCCCAGCTTCATGCCTATCCCTATCCATCACTAAGGTGAACGTAACCGAATTGTGGTCACTATCACCAAAATGTTCACTAACTTCCAAGCCTAACACCTGGTCTGGCTCATTGCCCAGCACCAAATCCAATGTAGCCTCACCTCTAGTTGGCCTATCTACATACTGAGTCAAAAAACCTTCCTGCACACTTTGTACGAAAACTGACCCCTCTAACGAGCTAGAGCTATAGCTATTCCAATCAATATTAGTAAAGTTAAAGTCCCCCATAACAATTACCCTATTACTTTCACTCCTGACCAGAATTGACTTGGCAATCCTTTCCTCAACCTCTCTAGAACTTTTAGGAGGTCTATAAAAGACTCCCAACAGGGTGACCTCTCCTTCCCTGTTTCTAATCTCAGCCCATACTACCTCAACAGACAAGTCCTCATCAAACTTCTATAGGACGGATATCAGAGGTAGGTTCTTTACCCAGAGGGTGGTAAGGGTATGGAATGCCCTGCCTGCTGCAGTTGTAGATGCGCCAAGTTTGGGGGTGTTTAAGAGGTCAGTAGATAACTTTATGGATGAAAAGGGAATGGTTTAAGTTAGAGGGTCATTGCTTTTTCTTAATTGGTCAGCGCAACATCGAGGGCCGAAGGGCCTGTTCTGCGCTGTAATGTTCTATGTTCTATGAACTAACAGATATTGAATCAGCTAATTACATGGAAAAATAAGGATTTTGCTGACATATAAGGTAGTATGGTGGTTTCTAAGAATTGTAAGCTTGAATTTCATAACCAGTGGTGCAGCAATGTTTGCTTCCGAACTGAAAGGAAGTTGCCCACAAGATTAACTGATATCTATGGTATGGATTTCTGCATTAATGTCATCAGTTTAATTTTTTTAAAGTTTATTTATTAGTGTCATAAGTCAGCTTACATTAACACTCAACGAAGTTACTGTCAAAATCCCCTAGTCACCACACTTTGGCACCTGTTTCAATACACTAAGGGAGAATTTAGCATGGTCTAACCAGCACATCTTTGTGACTGTAGGAGAAAACAAGGAAGCTTGGAGCAAACCCACACAGATGCGGAAAGAACATGCAAACTCCACACAGTGATCCAAACTGGGAATTAAACCTGGGCCCCTGGCACTGTGAGGCAGCAGTGCTAACCAGTGTGCCATCATACCATCCCTAATAAAGAGGAACTCCAGGTATCCAACAATAATAATGTAATTAAATTGGGTAAAAAGCTAATCATAGTGAAATATTCACAGACAATGAACCAGTATGTTTAAAATCTCCAAATCATTCATTTTTAATTAAAAGAAATAAGTAATTGAATGCAACAAGTGATTGAGCCATAAATATGGGATTAAGGTAGCAGCAGAAATATAACTTCTTAAAATAACTATTTTAAGAATATGCATTATTAGAATTGGAAGGATTGAAATTCTACAGCCATGAAATTAGGTTTTCATGGCAAATGACAGTAGTACCCCTTTAAAAAGCCAGTTCCTTGTTCAACAAGGTGCAACTTTAAGGTCTTTATTGTGAGAATAATAGCATAAAAGGCCAAGTTCTTGCAAGTTCAGTGATTCCTGCTTAATATCAGATGGGAGGGGTGGTGGAGATCATAAGACTTTTTTAAAATCAGAACAAGTTTCATTTTTTCCAGATTTATGCAAGAAACAGTTAAAAAAATCCAGCTGCTTTTTAAATTACACTTTAACCTATTAAGTAGACGCATGCAGCACAATATTCTACAATTATATTGTTGATGCAGCCAAGCAGCCCAGGTTACAGGTGATGGCCATTAATCCATACAATGATCTTTATTTAAGAGAGTCGCACTGCAGACTTTATTCTAAATCTTATCTGAGCTCAGTATATTAATTACATATAACTTGCGTTCCTGCTTGCTGTAAAACCTAAGACAATGTAACAGAAGATGCAAAAAGAGAAAGAGATATGGACTCAAACTGACAGAAAAGCCAGATAGATAGAAAGAAAATTGTAGATGCGCCAAGTTTGGTGGCGTTTAAGAGGTTAATTGATAAGTATATGGAAGAGAAGGGAATGGTTTAGTTTGGAGGGGCATTGCTTTTTATTTTGGTCGGCACAACATCGAAGGCCGAAGGGCCTGTTCTGTGCTGTAATGTTCTATGTTCTATAAAATTGGAGAGAAACTGTTACAATCCTCACAAAACTTTTTAAAAGACATTTGAAATTGCAGTTAATAGCTGAACATATGACATGGAAAGTTTTCACATTTAAGATGTTTAAAAGATGTTTAGAAGCAGACTAACAGCTTTGTTAACTAACCACTTTTTAGGCAACTTACACTTCAAATCACTGAACAGAATAGCATAGCTGAAAAATTTCACTCTTAGGAATACATTACACGGCCCTGAATCAATCTTAATTCTCCTGAATCAATCCAAAATAATTCCTAACTTTTCAGTGTTTAGTACTAATCTTTCCTTTCCAAGCCTGGAAACTCCAGATTTGATTTGCATTGTGTGAGCTTTCCTGGAAACTTCTTCGCTTTGTGAAAGTTAGACAATTCTTCCGGCTTCATTTTAACTCCCCAAATATTTGATCTTTCCAATCCAAGTACAAGCATCCACCCACATTGCTGCATAGTGAACCAGTGAAACTTCCAGCCTCTAGCTGCTCTCTCTCGAACTCTGGCAGACTAACCTGTTTGTGATATTGAGATATTTTAGGAAAGCCCATAACAAAATACAACAATGGCATCCTGTGTGCTCTTTCCACCTCAAAGCCATGGCGATCATGGTGTAAATGCTGATTAGTTAACTCTAACTCTCTTATCTTGAAAGAGAAGGACAATTCAAAAAACAACTATTTACAAGCCAACACTCACAACATTTCAATACTTTGCAGACACGCAGTCAATTCATTGTTAGCATATAGGCTGCTGCCATTACATCCAAGGGTAAACACTAGTACCCTTGACCCAGTAACACAATTTGGACTTCCTTTAATCTTTTAACAATTTAACTACTGTCAGACAGCCTTCAGAACAGGTCACATGATCCCCTTACTTTTACTTAAATTCAAGACAGTACTAAAATATAACAATCTCATAAACCTCATAATTGTAGTAAGAGTAGTGAAAAAAACAAACAGGAAACATGACAGAAAAACAGAAGGATCAAGCATATATACAACAAAATACATGAGAGAAAGGTCGCAAGGAAGAACAAACAGGAAAAACAGAGCAAATGCAAGTTAAAGAAAAGGAGAGAGATAGCTTAAAAATAGAAAGCAAGTTGTCACAATCAGAACTGGACTAAGCAAATCAGCAACAAACATAGTACAAAAAATATAAGCACTAAATATGCTGGAATTGAAAAGCAGAAAGATGGGTAAATAGAAAACCTTTTAAAAGATTTCAAACTCTTGAGGGAGACAGCTACTTAGCTGATAACTTCACCAGCTAAGCATTTCACAGGGACACATTGCAATTCTAGTCAAGGGAAAGGAAAAGGGAAATGTTAAAACATAAAAAAGCAAAGAGAAAGAAAAGTTGTTTGCTGTTCAGCAGCTGCTCCTCCATTTTGCAGCATGATATATTTGCTGTACATCTGAATAAACTCAAATTAACAAACTAAATTTGCTAACTTGTAGGATTGACAAAGCTTCACACAAAGCTCTGGATTTGACAAAGGACAAAGATTCACAATGCTCCAGCAAATAAAGATTCAATCTGCACCCAAAGCAAAGTGAACAATGAACACAGTAATAAAATAGTGCAAGTGGAATTCACTAATCCTCGGAATAGTCAACATTATACTATCACAATACATCTATTTCATAAGATTATGCTGAGTGAAATAAATATATTAAAAGTATATATGCAGTTCCAAAAGAATAGTATACTAGCTATGATATTGATTTTGAAAATTTACCTCATTAAATGATGCTAGGTTGAGTTTTTTGGCGATAAATTTCTTCAGGTGTAGAACTGTAGCCTGTGCTGAACAGCGAATCCACTTCCTCTTCAACCCACGCAATTTACTACTATTGCACTCCAAACAGATGCTTACCTTAAAGCAAAAGGCAGACATATAATGGAGTATGACTTAATAAATATTCTCTTCATTGTCACTGAACATTCAACAACGCAGCAAAAAGCAAAGAGAACTGAGCTATTCCCCAAATCCACACATCTCAAATCTCTCTTATAGTTAAACCATTGTTTAAAAAGGCGGGCGGGGAGCAGGCTGAGTAATTACAGGCCAGTCAGCCAGAACAAATTAAATGAACAGGATGCTGAGTTATTTGGCCAAATCAGTAAGGTCAAATCCTCAGATACAATGGAGCTATCCAATGCTCTGGGGATAAATCACTTGATGCAATTCTAATGGCTACAAGATGCAAGAAGAGGTTCAAAAGAGGGAAAATGGACTGATTCCCAATACTGAAGAGATGACAAACCATAGCTTCTCTGACAGTGTCTGAAAGAAGACAATACAGGGAAACAGAAAACACAAAACAGAAGATATTAGAGCAGGATACAGGACACAAACATGCTGGTATGAAGAGAAATTTAGGAAAGATGTCAGAACATTTGGAAGCCTGTGACCAGCAGTGTGCAGTAAGAAGTCTGACAACACCAGATTCAAGTCCAACCGATTTATTTGATAGTAAATTCACAAGCTTTCAAGGCTGTCCTCTTCATCAGGTGAATGAGGTTTCTGGTCTCTAACAGCACAGACAGTTTACAGATTGCTGATTAGAATGCAAATCTTTACACCTAACCTGCTATTCAAGTCTTAAAGTGGCTAACAATGTGAGTGGAAGGAGCACTGAGCACAGGTTAAAGGGTCCTGACAAGCAACATGAATGCCAGGCTTTCATCATTTCCAAAAGGGAAAGCCCAACTTTCTCCCAACCTTCAATAGCTCCACTCAATCCCCTGCTTTAATTTCCATGACATTGTTAATCCCGCTCCTTAACTTATTGTTGCTTTCACCTTAATTGATTACCTTGTCTTGATTATTTGAATATTTGCCTGGTCAGCTACCCATCTTCAGCTCCCTGTAAACATAAGCTTAACCAAATCTCTTGCTGCCCATATCCTGAGGGCTATCAAGTCATAAGTCACTTGACGTCACCTAAACTGGCTCCCAACTGAGCAATGCCAGGACTTAAAAACTTTCATCCTTTTCAAATCTCTCAAGGGCCTTGCTCCAACTTAACTCTGTAATCTTCTTTTGCCTACATCTCACTAAGGTATCTTAATTCTTCCAACCGTGATCTTTGAGACAATCCCAGTTTTAATTGCTACAGATTGGGTTCTTGCTACCGTCAATCTGCACTTGGAAGGTTCAGCTGAAAGCTGGGCAGAATACCATATCTGAGTGAATTTTGGATAAGTTGCTAACTTGTGATTTGCTATCCTTGCTTCTGAAGGAGGTTGCATTATTTTAAAATTTATTTTGGGCAGTGATAAGATTCTTAAATGAAGCCTTCAAAGTGTTTCTATAGCTTTCCTTCAACCACCATGACAGCTTACTCCAGAGTTAAGCTTTCCATTGAAGAGTTTTGGTAAGTGATTCTGGCTACACGACCAGCCGAACTGAGTTTTGACTGTCTCAACATGGTGTGAATGTCTGGCATGTCAGCTCAGGAAGCCCCTCAGGCTCTAGTATTTTGTCCTGTCATCCATGTTCAGGAGTTTGCAAAAGTAGTTCAATTGAAAATGGTTGAGTTTCTTGGCATGACGCTGGTACACAGTCGAAGTTTTGCATACATACTGCATAGAGAGCAAGTTTATTAGAAATGTAGAAACTAGAAATGGGAGTAGGCGGCTCATCCCTTCAAGCCTGCTCTGCCATTCATTTTGATCATGGTTGATTACTAAATTCAATATCCTCCCTTCTCCCCATATCCCTTGATTCCTTTAGCCCCAACAACTGTACCTAATTTCTTCTTGAAATCAGGCAATGTCTTAGCCTCAACTATTCTGTGGTAGTGAATTCCAACATTCACCAACCTCTATGTGAAGAAATTTCTCACCTCAGTTCTCCCTATCCTCAAACTATGACCACCACGTTTTACTCCCCCATCATTGGGGGCATTCTTTCTGAATATACCCTGTCTAACCCTGTTAGAATTATATAAGTTTCAATGAGATCCCCTCTCGTTCTTCTAAATTCCAGTGAATATAATCCTAACTGACTTAGTCTCTTCTGATATGACAGATCTGCCATCCTAGGAATCAGCCTGGTAAACCTTCACTGTACTCTCACTATAGCAAGGACATCCTTCCTCAGACATGGACATCAAAACTGCACACAATACTCCAGGGTATGGACTTACCAATGCCCTATACAATTGCAGCAAAACATCCCTATCCCTATATTCAAATCCTCTCACTGTGAAGACCAACATACCATTTGCCTTCTTTACCGCTTGCTGCACTTACTCTCAATGACTGATGCACAAGGACTCCAAGGTCTCGTTGAGTATCCACCTCTCTCAATTTACACCCATTCAAGTCATATCTGTCTTCTTATTATTGCTACCAAAAAGGATAACCTCACATTTACTCATATTATAGTACAGCTGCCATGCACATACTCACACACAGAGCCTGAAGCATTTCTACATCCTCCTCACACTCACGCTCCCATCAACTTTGTATCATCTGCAAATCTGGAGACAATACATTCAGTTTCCTCTTCCAAATCATTAATCTATAATGTGAACAGTTGGGGTCCTAGCACAGATCCCTGTGGAACCCCACTAGCCACTGACTGCCAATCAGGAAGAGACCCATTTATGTCAATTCTTTGCTTCTTATCTGCTAACCAGCTTTCTATCCATCTCTAGATGTTATCTGCAATCCTATGTGCTTTACCTTTACATAGTAATCTGTTATGTGTGAGCTATAGACTTGCTTCAAACTGATGTTCGAACTATGTTGAGCTCTATACTTGTTTTGGCAATT
This sequence comes from Sphyrna mokarran, assembly GCA_024679065.1. Classification (NCBI taxonomy): domain Eukaryota; kingdom Metazoa; phylum Chordata; class Chondrichthyes; order Carcharhiniformes; family Carcharhinidae; genus Sphyrna; species Sphyrna mokarran. The sequence goes on from JAGIQG010000001.1 coordinate 177,926,408, forward strand.
CTTTCATGTCGCTTGTTATCACTCTGGACAGTTTGAGAAAATGTACTGCTGAGATAAATTAACTTATTCACTGCTGGCACATTCTGAAATCTTGGGCTAGGGAATCTCTGGATTCTTTGTGATGATCATAAGGCTGAAGTAGTTGCTGCACTGGTGAACAATTCCATGCCATATTGCACGTCCCTCTGAACATTTCAGAACTGTGTGAAGATGGATGTTATTTTTTGATATTTTTGGAAATATGATGGTATTATGTAAATAAGATTGTGTGTTTGCACATCATTTTAGTATGATGGGGAAGGTTAATAGAGACAGTTTATCTGAGAGAATTGAGAGATAAAAGGGGAAAGATGCTGAATGCATGCATTTTAAAGAGAAGGTGTGCTGAAGCACAGCAGCACGGCGGCATAGTGATTAGTATTGTTGCCTCACAGTGCCAAAGACCCAGGTTCAATTCTGGCCTCAGATCACTGTGGAGTTTGCGCTTTTTCATCTCCCTACTTACCTTTCTTTCCACTTTCAGAAATCTATGGACAACAAGCCAAAGTCCCTTCATTCTTTGGAATTTCCCAGTGGCAAATCTTTCATAGTTTACTTCCTTGTCAAATTACTCCTTCTGAGGGTGTTGGATTATGAGGAAAGACTAAGTAGGCTGGGTTTGTACTCTTTAGAGTTTAGAAGGCTGAGAGGGGATCTTATAGAGACATATAAGATAATGAAGGGGATAGATAGGGTAGAGGTTGAGACACTCTTCCCGCTTAGCAAAGATAGCAGGACTAAAGGGCACAGCTTCAAGATTAGGAGGGAGCAGTTCAGATCAGAGTTGAGAAGGAATTTCTTCATGCAAAGGGTGGTGAATCTTTGGAATTCTCTGCCCGATGAGGTGGTGAAGGCTCCCTCGCTGAATATGTTCAAGTCAAGAGTGGATAGGTTTTTAATTGACAAGGGAATTAAGGGTTACGGGGAGAAAGCAGGAAAGTGGTACTGAACCACTACAGATCAGTCATGATTTTATTGAATGGCAGGGCAGGCTCGAAGGGCTGGATGGCCTACTCCTGCTCCTATTTCTTATGTTCTTATGAAGTGCATCATCTCATACATTTCAGGGTTAAGTTCCATCTTTCATTGATCTGTCCATTTGACCATCTCTCCTACATCTTCCTGAAACCCAAGACACTCAACCTCACTGTTAACCACCCAGCCTCCCTCTTGTGCCATAGAGATTCCATGATTCTAAGTGGATTTACAAGTAAGTAGGTTGGGTTTTAAAGATTTGTATTAGGAGATAGATGGGGACATGGTTTTTCAGCTGTTGAATACAAAAGGGAGTTTAAAGAACTTTTACAACTTAAAAAGCTTCATAAGTAACAAAGGAAAGTCATCAAATTTTATTTGACCCGAAAGTGGAAGTAATAGGAAAACATGAAAGATTTTTTTGGAGAAGCTGAGTTCAAATGAGGGTAATGGGATTGAGAGTTGGAAAGAGAAAAGAGTATTTAAGGGAAGATATTAAGCTGCATTCTGAAAGTGGTGTGTGGGAGATGTCCTGAGGCCAGCTGAGAAAAGCCATCTAGTCAGACAAGAAAACAATTTATTTCAGAAAGCAGTTTGTTTTCTGAACTTTCTTGGGTTTCCAAAATAAAGTGGGAGTGAATGAGACGTGACGTGGTATAGGTATACCTTTAAAAAGTGAAGGCAGTTTTTGCCTTGGGTAGGGTATCGCTGGATTTTTATAGTTAAAAATTAGGCAGCTGCTGCCAAGTTTACTTGTGTGTTCTGATCAAGTAGGAGAATGTTTCTTAAGACTGTTTTAACTCAATAGATTTAATCTTGTGTGCTTAAGATTTTTCTTGTTAAAAATCCTTTTAGCTTTTAAAATCGTAAACTTGCCGGTGGAGTTCCCCTCCTTATTTTCAAAATACAATAGAAAAGGTTATGATCAGTCGGATAAGTTTCCCTCTGGAATTTGGCATGCTCAGCAAAGAATATCTTCTATGATCGTAACAATGGGCAGAATGCACACGAACAGGATATCACAAAATGGGTCCTTGGAAACGGAAATATTCATCTGGAGCCTCTTCAGATTGAGCAGCTTCCATCATTGCAATTTCTGATTTTGACACTGGGTTCACCTTCATGGAAAGCACTGCAGATCACGGTGGGAAGAAATGGGTTGAAGAGAGTTCCGCCAGCATGCAATCTGTTTAACTCCATTAGTGACTAGTAAGGAACCAGATCACTTACCATCACCCAGGACCTGCACAATTATGATGGTACAGATTAGCAGTGTTGCACAGGGATCAGTTCTGGGTCTTTTGTTTTTGTGGTATACATAAATGATTTGGAGAAAAATGTAGCTGGTCTAGTAAGTTCTCAGACCACACAAAAATTGATCAAGTTGCGGATAGCGAAGAGGATTGTCAGAGGATACAGCAAGGTATAGGGTGGAAAAATGACAGGTGGAGTTTAATCCAAACAAATATGAAGTAATTCATTTTTGAAGGTCCAAAGCACATAAGAATTATTCAGTAAATGGTAGAACCCTTAGGAGTATTGATAGGCAGAGAGATCTGGGTGTACGTGCGCCAAGTTGTAGATGCGCCAAGTTTGGTGGCGTTTAAGAGGTTAGTAGATAAGTTTATGGACGAAAAGGGAATGGTTTAGGTTAGAGGGTCATTGCTTTTTGTTAATTGGTCGGTGCAACATTGAAGGCCGAAGGGCCTGTTCTGCGCTGTAATGTTCTATGTACATGTGCACCAATCACTGAAAGTGGCAACAGAGGTAGTTAAGGCTATCAAGAAGGCATATGGCATCTTGCCTTCATCAGTTGAAGCAGTGAGTATAAAAATTGACAGATCATGCTGCAGCTGTACAGAATTTTAGTTCGGCCTCATTCAGAATATTGTGTACAATTCTGGTAGCCACACTACCAGGAGGATGCTTTAGACAGGGTGCAGAAGAGGTTTACCAAGACCTCCTAGTCTGGAGGATATGAGCTGAGAAGAGGTTGGGTAAACTTCATTTGTTCTCACTAGAACAACAAAGGTTAAGGGACAAACTGATAGAGGTTTACAAGATTATGAGTGGCATGGACAGTGTGGATAATCAAATGCTCTTTCCTTGGTAGAAAAGTCAAATACTAAGGGATATAGATTTAAGGTGCATGGGGAAGAGTTTAGAGATGTACAAGGCAAGTTTGTTTTACACAGAGTGTGGTAAATGTCTGGAACGCACTGCCTGGGGATATGGTGGGAATAGGTATGATAGTGTCATTTAAGGAACTTCTAGACGAATACATGACTAGGGTGGGAATGGAAGCATGCAGACTTGAGTTGCACATTGTTTTAGTTTAGGCAGGCATGATTGGTACAGGCTTGGAGGACTGAAAGATCTGTTCCTGTGCTATATTTTTCTTTGTTCTTTAAATGTTTCAAGTTCAGCTTGATTTATATGCCTTATAGGCTTGGCTCCAGTTAAATGGATTTAATACAGATTTACATTCAAAAGGTCTCACAACTATTGCAAACACACAGGTTTGAAAACAAAGGGAACTGATTGAACCATATGACCACGTAACAAGCAGATACAATCTCATGATTCCTACCCTGAACAGGTACTTTGCTCATTTTTCAAGAAAAATACTCTAGGTATTCATATAACATACAGGACATCAAAGGTACTTCAGTACATCAAGTTGAATTACTTATTCATCACAGGCAAATACAGGCCAGGTTTATACTATTTGTGGCAACTCAGAAAGATTGGAGGTCATCCAAACAAGTTCCTGAAAGGTCTTACATAAAAGCAAAATACTGTGGATGCTGAAATCTGAAACAAAAAAAGAAAATGCTGGAAAATCTCAGCAGGTCTGACAGCATCTGTGGGGAGAGAATAGTGCCAACATTTCAAGTCTAGATGACTCTTCATCAGAACTAAGAGCAAAGAGAATTAGCAGAGGGTGAGGGTGATCATGGTCATACTATGAGGGTGTGGGGGGGAGGGGAGGGGAGCAGGAATAAGACAAAGGAAATGTAAATGAGGATACAGAAGGTGCTAAAAGTGTCCATTAAGTGATCAGAATGTGTGAATGGCAGAACAGAGGTACAGATGGTTAAAGGACTGCCTGAGGGTTATTGGGGGTGGGCGTGGGCATGGAGGGGAGGGTACTGGTAAGAAGGAGAGAAATGGAATGTGGAGAAACAGAAGTGAGAAAGAAAGAAGGACAATAAAATGAATGAAACAAAATAAATGGAAATGAAGTGCAGGTGGACCTGACAGGATGGATGGAGGAAATGGAAATACACAGGGGATGCTCCCCATAACCCATAAACAGGCATGCCTAACTGTGCCCCATATGCACACCTTTCATTCGGAGAAAGCAAAATGAAGTAAGGGAGAAATTGTTGAGTGAGAGAACTAGTTCAGCCATACGGAGGAGAGTGGTGGTGAAATGGGGATTGTTCAGACCTCGAAGATGGTAGCCATGATGTGGAGATGCTGGCGTTGGACTGGGGTGGGCATGGTAAGAAATCTCTCAATATCAGATGAAAATCCAACAGATTTATTTGGAATCACGAGCTTTCGGAGCACTGCTCCTTCATCAGATGAGTGGATTCCAAATAAACCTGTTGGATTTTAACCTGGTGCTGTGAGATTTCTTACCAAGGAAGATGGAAAGAGCACTGAGGCCATCCCGGTGAGGAATAGAAGTTTGAGAGACAGGACATTCATGTTGAAGAGGAAGCGGCTTGTGTCGGGGAATTAGAAGTTGTTGATATGGCATAGGGCATTGGAGGAATCACGGATATAGGTGGAAAGAGACTGGGCAAGAGGAGAGAATGGAGTCAAGATAGGAAGAAATGAGTTTGGAGAGGCAGGAGAGGCTGACACTTTAGCCTACTGGGACAGTCCTGTTTATAGGTTTTGGGAAGGAGGTAGAAGCAAGCTATTTGGGGTTGGGAGACAATGAGATTGGATGCTACGAGAGGAAGATCTCCCAAGGGGGGTTGGATCATTGACAGTCCTGGAAAAAATGGCTTAATATTCAATGGCCAGGTCATGGTCAAGAAGGAGATAGTGTCATCAATATACTGATAGAGGAGTTGTGGAAGGGGGCCAGAGTAGGACTGGAACAGAGAATGCCTACCTCCATTTTTCCACTTTCCTCCCTGCAACCCCCCAATCCCGGCCTCCCTTTCAGGGTAACTGCTGCAATCCTCAGGCAGTCCTTTAACCATCTGTATCTCTGTTCTGCCATTCACACATTCAGATGACTTAATGGACCGTCTTAGCTTCTCAGCCTTCTGTACCCTCATTTACATTCCCTTTGTCTCAAACATTGGTTCTATTCTCTCTCCACAGATGCTGTCAGGCCTACTGAGATTTTCTAACATTTCCTATTTTGTTCCTGACAGTGAATGTAGAGAGGATATTTGTTCTTGTGGGAAAATCTAAAACTAAGGATTAAAAATAAGGGTCACCGATTTAAAATCGAGTATCTTCATAAAATCCTTCATGAATTTTTTTCTCTCAGAGGGTTGAGAGACTTTGGAAATTTCTTCCTGAAAAGTGGTAGAAGCAAAATCTTTGAATATTTTTAGAGGCAGCGATGGATACATTCTTGGTAAGAAATGCACTGAAAGGCTACCGGGAGGGGTGGAGGCACGATTTGAAGTTACTATCAAATCAACTCTGATCATATTGAATGGCAAAGCAGGCTCAAGGGACTGAATGACCCACTCCTGCTCCTAATTCATATGAACTACAGTCCTTTAAATTATCATTAAAGCTTATGCGAGCTGAAAAGCTACCTGTTCATCATTTCTGTGATAATCATGTTCTTCCTCCGGTTTATCCTCTGTTTTCTGTTTATTTGAATCATCTTCTGGCTTTGTTTCACCTTATGAACATAAAGCAAATCGACAAGATTAACTTAGCTATTGAAACACAGAACAATGCACAAGAGTCCCAATTGACAAAGATCCACAGCAACTGCTCAATATACACAAAGCTCAACATTACCATAATGCTACATTGATTCTAATTAATTTGCTGGCCAAGCTTCAACTTCTTTGACTGGAATATACAATTTGAAGTAAAGACACACTGTCCAAAATGTGCGGGTTAGGTCGATTAGCCATGTGAAAATTGCCTATTAGTGTCCTGAGATGTGTAGATTAGAGGGATTAGCGGGTAAATGCATAGGGAATGGAGGTAGGACCTGGGTGGGATTGCAGTCAGTGCAGACTGAATGGGCCAAATGGCCTCTTTCTGCACTGTAGGGTTTCTATGGTCTATGATCTTTCAGGCTAGCTGATTTAAATGCTGTGCTTTTTTCATCTGGGCCTAAAACTTGCCATCTATCTCTTTGCTTCATGGAGTTAGGAATGGCAACTTCACATACTAATTTAATGGATAGTTATTTGCGGGATTGGGAATGAGAAGCATCTACATTATTAGTCTAGCCAGAGCAACTATAGAGGTTGATGTAATCTTGATTCTTTTAATTCATTCATTTAATTCATTTTGCCCTCCTACTCCCTGATTGAATTCTTTTCTAGTTTTTCTGTACTCCTCCAGTACTTCATCTGTTTTTAAGAGGCATACATAAAGTTCAGGCAGCTAAAAGCAGATGAAGCAGTGGAGGAATACAGAGAAAGTAGAAAAACTCAAACAGGGAGTTAGAAGGGCAAAAAGGGGTTACGAAATGTCCTTGGCAGACAGGATTAAGGAGAATCCCAAGGCATTTTATGCATACGTTAGGAACAAAAGGGTTGCTAAAGAAAGAGTCTGACCTCTCAAGAACAAAGGAGGGGAATTATGCTTAGAACCCAAGGAAGTAGATGAGATTCTAAATGAATATTTTGCATCAGTATTCACAAAGGAGAGGGACATGTTGATTGGTAGTGTCTCAGAGGGACGTGTAGACCTGTTAGAACAAGTCGCAATTACAAAAGAGGAAGCGTTAGGTGTTTTAGGAAGCATTAAGGGCGGCAAATCCCCAGGGCCAGTTGGCATCTGATATAGATTATTGAGGGAGACAAGAGATGAAATTGCTGAGCCTTTAACAGAAATTTTTGTTTCTTCATTGGAGACAGGCGAGATCCCAGAGGACTGGAAGATAGCAAATATGGTCCCATTATTTATGGGTAGCAAGATTAGCCTGTGCAATTATAGGCCAGTGAGCTTGACGTCCGTGGTAGGGAAATTGTTACAGAAGATACTTAGAGATAGGATCTATGCACATTTAAAACTGAATAGTCTCATTAGCGATAGATAACATGGTTCTGTACGAAGGAGATCATTCCTCACAAACTTGGTTGAATTTTTTGAGGAGGTGACAAAAATGATTGCGAGGCAAGAGCTGTGGATGTCATCTACGTGGATTTTAGTAAAACATTTGATATGGTCCCTGGTGCAAAAAGTTAAATCCCACGGGATCAAAAATGAACTAGCTAGATGGGTGGAGAACCGACTTGGCCCATAGAAGACAGAGGGTAGCAGTGGAGGGGTCTTTTTCTGATTGGAGGTCTGTGACTGGTGGTGTTCCGCAGGGCTCTGTACTGGGACCTCTGCTGTTTGCGATATATATAAATGATTTGGAAGATGACGTAGCTGGTCTCATGAGTAAGCTTGTGAACAACACAAAGATTGCTGTAATTGCAGATAGTGATGAACATTTGCCAGAGAGTACAACAGGATATAGATAGGCTGGAAAATGGGATGGAGAAACGGTAGATGGAATTTAATCCAGACAAATGTGGAGGGGGAAATTATACAGTAAATGGCAGAACCATCAGGAGTAAAGAGGGATCTGGATGTGCAAGTCTACAGATCCTTAAAGGTGGCGACACAGGTGGAAAAGGGAGTGAAGAAGGCATATGGTATGCTTGCTTTTACTGGATGGGGCATAGAGTATAAAAGTTGGCATTTGATGTTGCAGTTATGTAGAATGTTGGTTAGGCCACATTTGGAATACAGCATCCAGTTCTGATCACCACACTACCAGAAGGATGTGGAAGCTTTGGAGAGAGTGCCGATAAAGCTTATCAGGATATTGCCTAGGTATTGGCTATGAGGTGAAATTGAGTACATCAGGGTTGTTCTCCCTGAAAAGATGGAGGTTGAGGAGTAACCTAATAGAAGTTTATAAAATTATGAAGGGCATAGACTGGCTGAACAGTTGGAAGCTTTTTCCCCCAAGTTGGAAATGACAAATGTAAGGGGTCACAAGTTCAAGTTAAGGGGGGCAAGATTCAATACAGATACAGGGGACGTATTTTACACAGAGGGTGATGGGAGCTTGGAATGCACTTCACAGCAAGGTGATTGAGGCAGACATGCTGGGATCATTTAAGCCAAATCTAGATGAACAGACTGGGAATAGAGGGATACAAACGGATGGTCTAGTTAGGAACACATGATCAATATAGGCTTGGAGGGTCAAAGGGCCTCTTCCTGTGTTGTATTGTTCTTTGTTCTTTTATTCGTAAGATGTAGGTATCGCTAATTGCCCAAACACGGGTTCGTGAGCCACCTTTTTAAACTGCTGCAGTCCGTTCAGGGAAGGCATACTTACAGTGCTGTTAGGCAGAGGGTTGCAGAAGTTTTACCAAGTGATGATGAATTAACAATCTATTTCAAAGTCAATATGGTGTGCGACTAGAGGGAGTAGTAGATGGTGGTGTTCCCATATGCCTCCTATCCTCTTACGTAGTAGAAGTTGCGTACTTGGGAGGTACCAAAGTATTTGCCTCAGTGCATCTTGCCCCTCCTTAACTGCCTTTCAAAAGGCCTCAGTAAGAATTTAGCAACACCAATTTATAATCCAACCGATTTATTTGATAGTAAAAAAGCGAGCTTTCGACTCTTGTGTCTTCTTCAGGCAAATGCAGTGTTCTGGTCTGCAATAGCACACATCAGCACAGACAGTCAGAGATTGCTGATTAGAATGCGAATCCTTACATCTAACCTGCTATTGAAGTGTTAAAGTGGCTAACAATGTGTGTGAAGGGGATCCTGAGCATTGTTAGAGAATTGTGTATTTTCTCCAGACAGCACAGTAAGTGAGGTTTTTTGCTAACCCAGCAAGTTACGGGGGTTACAGATAGTGTGTCATGAAGCCAAGATCCCTGTTAAGACCGTCCTCATGTGTGCGGAGCTTGGCTATCAGTCTCTGCTCAGCGACTCTGCGCTGTCGTGTATCACGAAAGGGGGCTTTCAGACCATGAGGACAGTCTTAACAGGGATCTTGGCTTCATGACACACTATCTGTAACCCCCGTAACTTGCCTGGGTTAGCAAAAAAACCTCACTTACTGTGCTGTCTGGAGAAAATACACAATTCTCCAACAATGCTCAGGATTCCCTTCACACACATGGTTCGCCACTTTAACACTTGAATAGCAGGTTAGATGTAAGGATTCGCATTCTAATCAGCAATCTCTGACTGTCTGTGCTGATGTGTGCTATTGCAGACCAGAACGCTGCATTTGCCTGAAGAAGACACAAGAGTCGAAAGCTCGCTTTTTTACTATCAAATAAATCGGTTGGATTATAAATTGGTGTTGCTAAATTCTTACTGAGTTCTTACCACCCCAATCCAATGCCGGCATCTGTACATCATTTCAAAAGGCCATCAGCCTTCTTAATAATTGAGTGCCTTGCCATTTCAGAGCAAAGTTAAGACAACATATTGCTGCAGGTGTGAAGTTACATACAAGTCAGCAGATTTCCTTCTCTCAGACACATTAACAAACCAGATTTGTTTTTATGACTATGTAGTTTCATAGTCACCATTATTGATATTCGCTTTTAATCCAGATTTATTAAATTAATTGTACTTAAATTCCCTATCAGCCATGATGGGATTTGAACTCATGTCTTTGGATTATTAGGCCAGGTCTCTGGATTACCAGCAGAATAGCATGAGAATTATGCTACCATTCCCAGCTGACTGAACTCCACATTATACAAAGTTTCACAAATTCTATAAATTTCAGTCTTGTATAAAACTGTTAAATCATTTCCATGGAATTAAAATATAATTTTGTTGCAAAGGAATTAAGCAATTCAGCTTTGAAGTAAAACGTGTCAGTTTTTAAGCAATTTCCAAGTACATGCTCATAATTTTCTACATTAAAATACAGAATTATTTCAACTGGTTAAGTCATGATGATATTGAAAATTAATATCTTCCATACATCACAATTGATATTTAAAGTTTATTTATTAATGTCACAAGCTGGCTTAATTAACACTGTAATGTAATTACTGTGAAAATCCCCTACTTGCCACACTCCAGCATCTGTTCGAGTACACCGAGGAAAAACTTAGCATGGCCAATACACTAAACCAGCATGTTTTTCAGATTGTGGAAAGAAATCAGAGCAGTGAGAGGAAACCTACAGACACAGGGAGAACGTGCAAACTCTCTACAGATAATGACCGGAAGCTAGAGTTGAACCATGTCCCTGGCACTGAGGCAGCAGAGCTAACCACTGTGCCATCCGTATATGATTCTGTTACACCAGGTGCTTTAACCATAGGTCTCAAGATTAAATTAATAACTATACAATGGTGAAGTTTTGAAATGACTTCCATTTTTCAAAAATGTTACCATTTACTCAACTCCAGCTGACAAGCAACAGTACCTTATACATATGCAAGCAAACTCCATGACAGAAGCTTTTTAAAAAATACATTATTCATTCAGAGACAGGAGGAAATTGCAAGGTTGACAAAGCTTGTTCTCGCTGACAATTATTAGTGCAGAAACAGCCAGCCTAACTTAAATACACAATGTCCCCAGATTCTGCCCTTTTGATTTTATAATAGCACAACAATCAAGCATGAAGGAAAAATCCTGGAAGGAAAAGGTTTGTATTTATATAAAGGCCTTCATGACCTTAGAACATACCAAAGTCAATGTATTACACTAATTATCCTAAGGTCAAGTGGCAACCCAACAGAACATAAATGCACTCATTTTTGCTCTGACATTTCAATCAACCACATAGGTAAAGATTATTCCGTAAATTAGAGTTTGTTAAGTTATACCTCAAGTTACAGACAAAATCAAGCTTAAATACAGAATAGTGCAGAAAAAGTAAAGCTTTCTCAGTGCTGAAACAGAAGAGTTCAATTGGCAGAAATGACTTAACAGAAAAATGACTAACCATCATGGAGTGGGTCGAACTGCTGTTTAGCTGTGCACGTCTCACCTTTGACCTCTCCAGGCATTTCAAGGCCCAGTTTCTGATAAAAGTCTTTTTGCTTTTTTAACTCCGCTGTAAATGACAAATTATTCAGACATAAAACACTGTTCTTAAAAATATGATACAACTTTTTCTTTTAAAATGTAAAACCTTCCTTTTGGTACAAAATCTGATCAATTGTGTGTTTGTAATTTGCATAAAATTTATTTTATGACACACATCACAGGCTAATGAAGCATTTTTAGAATTTTTCATGCAAAATTGAAGAACATTTGATTTCCAAAAGATGTCCAAACGCTCGGCAGGTTAACCAAGTGTTAGAACATAGAACATTAGACCGCAGAACAGGCCCTTCGGCCTTCGATGTTGCGCCGACCAATTATGAAAAAAGCAATGACCCTCCAAACTAAACCATTCCCTTCTCTTCCATAAACTTATCAACTAACCTCTTAAACGCCACCAAACTTGGCGCATCTACAACTGCGCAGGCAGGGCATTCCACTCCCTAACCACCCTTTGGGTAAAGAACCTACCTCTGATATCCGTCCTATAACTATCACCCCTTAATTTAAAGCTGTGTCCCGTTATGCTAGCTTTCTCCATCCTAGGAAAAAGGCTATCACTGTCCACCCTATCTAAACCTCTAATCATCTTATATGTTTCAATAAGGTCTCCTCTTAGCCTCCTCCTTTCTAACGAAAACAACCTCAAATCCCTCAGCCTCTCTTCATAAGACTTGCCCTCCATACCAGGCAACATCCTGGTAAACCTCCTCTGTACCCTCTCCAATGCCTCCACATCTTTCTTATAATGTAGGGACCAGAACTGCCCACAATACTCCAAGTGCGGCCGCACTAGAGTTTTGTACAGTTGCAACATGACGGTGCGGCTCCGAAATTCAATCCCCCTACCAATAAAAGCTAAGACTCCATATGCCTTCTTAACAACCTTATCGACTTGATTGCCAACTTTCAGGGATCTATGCACATATACACCAAGATCCTTCTGTTCATCAACACTATTAAGAGTTCTACCATTAGCCCTATACTCTACACATTTGTTATTCCTGCCAAAGTGAATTACCTCACACTTTTCCGCATTAAACTCCATTTGACACCTCTCGGCCCAGCTCTGCAACTTGTCCAAGTCTCTCTGCAAACTATAACACCCCTCCTCACTATCTACCACTCCACCGACTTTAGTGTCATCCACAAATTTACTAATCCATCCTTCAATACCCTCATCCAGATCGTTTATAAAAATTACAAACAGCAGGGGCCCCAAAACAGACCCCTGAGATACACCACTTGTAACCGAACTCCACGATGACTATCTCCCATCAACCACCACCCTCTGTCTTCTATCTGCTAGCCAATTCCTAATCCAATTAGCTAAATCACCCTCAATCCCATACATCTGCATTTTCTGCAGAAGCCTTCCATGCGGCACCTTATCGAACGCCTTACTAAAGTCCATATATACCACATCAACTGCCTTACCCCCATCCACCTCTTTGGTCACTTTTTCAAAAAACTCAATAAGGTTAGTAAGGCACGACCTACCCTTCACAAACCATGCTGACTATCCCCAATCAATTCATTTCTCTCTAAATAACTATAAATCCTATCCCTAGTAATTCTCTCCAATACTTTGCCCACAACAGAAGTAAGACTCACTGGCCTATAATTCCCTGGAAGGTCTCTCTTCCCCTTCTTGAACAATGGGCCCACATTCGCTATCCTCCAGTCCTCCGGAACCACACCCGTAACCAACGACGACCTGAATATCAGAGCCAGAGGCTCTGCAATCTCCTCTCTTGCCTCCCAGAGAATCCTAGGGTAAATCCCGTCCGGCCCAGGGGACTTATCCAACTTCAAACCCTCGAGAATATCTAGCACATCCTCCCTATCGACTTCGATACCTTCCAGTTTGCTACCCTGTACCTCAGTGTTCTCCATAACTACATTTACATCACCCTGCGTGAATACCGAAGAGAAATATTTATTCAGTACCTCTCCAATCTCCTCAGGCTCCACGCACAACTTCCCACTGCTGTCTATGACTGGACCTAATCTTGCCCTAACCAATCTTCTATTCTTAACGTATCTAAAGAAAGCTTTAGGATTCTCCTTAATCCTATCAGCCAAAGTCTTCTTGTGTCCCCTCTTAGCTCTCCTCAACTCACTCTTTAGCTCCCTCCTGGCTAGTCTATAGCTATCCATTGCACTAACCGAGCCTTCAAGCCTCATCCTGACATAAGCCTCCTTTTTCCTTTTAACCAGCGAATTAACTTTTTTTCGTATACCAAGGTTCCCTTACTCGACCATTTCCTCCTTGCCTGACAGGGACATACTTATCAAGGACTCGCAGCAGCTGCTCCTTGAATAAGCTCCACATTCCAGATGTTATACACCCATAATGCGTAGCTGCCCCACCGTCCCCTCATTCATCATGTACCATCTCACAAAGAGCATTTATGAAAGATGAATATTACACATGGCACTGGAACAATAGGCAGGAGATTAATGAACCACAACTTTTCTTTCCAATTCTCGAATATTCACAATGAATCAATATAGTCACATTTTGCAAATGACAGTTTAATTTTGGATTGATATTTATTTTTGGAAATATAAATCCAGTTTCTTTATTAAACCATGAACTGATTTTAAAATATAAAATGATGTTAGAGTCCTTAGGTGTGAAAAGGGCCCTTCAGCCCATCAAATCTTCACCAGCAATAACTACCTTTAAATTCACACTAATCCAATTTTTGTAGCACCTGTCCCATAACCTTAAATGTTATGATATTTCAAGTGCTCATCCGAAAGCTATTTAAAGGTTGTAAGATTTCCAGCTTCACTATCTGCCCAGGTTGTGCAGTCCAAAGTATCTTCACCTTCTGAGTGAAGTTTGCTGTACAGAAATCAAAGTTGGCTCATTGCTCCAGTAATCCAAAACAAACTGCACTACCTCAGTGCTTCCCTCATATTTAGGCATCTTCCACTTGTGACGTTTATCTTAAAAAATATACAATATCTTTGGCCAAACATTGCAGATTCTAATAATAAAACTTTTTTCCCATCCTCACTATTAAATTTATGAATCCTTATCACTAAGTGAACAGAAGGGGGCTCTCTCTCCATGACCCTCCCTTCATATAGTGTTCTTCACTGGCAATGTTAGCCTCAGACATCAGGTCACCTTCCATGTCACTGGCTTCCCTTCATTACTCAGGTTGGTTTTTGCTTGCATGCATAAAGTTATCCTTTGTACATTCTAATCTGGCTGTGGAACCTGACTGCAGATCAGTGTGGCTTCCTCCAATGCAGCCAAGGATGAATTGTCTGATTTTATTGACTGAGATTACCCAGTCTTTTGCTGTTGAGCAGAAATGAAGCCATACTCAAGTTTGCACCCAAGGTAGTTCTTTACATGAATCTTCCTCCCAGTCTGCGGTGAACTTGCAGATTTCCTGAGATTCACCTTCAAAGAGTCCTTAAATGTTAATTTCGGCTTACTTTGTAGGTTGTGTCCGAGTTTCAATTATGAATACATGATTGCTTCATCCGATCTGTGCTCTGATGATGAGTGCTTCAGTTGCAGACATTTCTGCTCTCAGTACCTCAATCCCAGGAATTTTGTCTTCCCATTTGATGCCCATGATCTTCCAAATGACTCATGCAAACTGCCCCCCCAACTGCTCAATCTGCCTGGAATAGATAGTCTGTGCCTCGAGATATACAGAAGGGCAAATATTATTACAGCTCTGCACACAACTAGTTTTGTCCTAAAATAAAAGCAAAATACTGTGGATGCTGGAAATTTGAAATCAAACAGAATATTCTGGAAAAACTCAGCAAGTTGGCACCCATTGTGATCTTCTAGAAATCTATAGAGGCCCTAGCCCCAAAACAAACGCACATACCTCCATCACATACCTATACACACACATCACACACTGTCATAAGCCACTTTTGAACAGCAGTCCACGATCCTTTGAAGGTGACACTCATTATGTAACATAAAAGGAGTCATCAACAACAGAAATTCCTGTATCGTCAATAATATTTTAGTTGTGGATTTCAGTCATTTCATATTAAAAAAATTGCCATGTGTTCTGAATTAGATGGAAGTTCCAATTCCATCAGAGGAGTACTAATGGATACTAATAAAATTGCCATCAGCGGAAGGATATATTGGCTTTGGAGAGAGTGCAGAAAAGGTTCACTAGGCTGATATCAGAGATGAGAGGGTTAGCCTATGAGGAGAGATTGAGTAGACTAGGTTTGTACTGGTTGGAGTTTAGAAGGCTGAGGGGGGGGGGGAGATCTTATAGAGACATATAAGATAAAGAAGGGAATGGATAGAGTAGAGATACAGAGATTCTTCCTGCTTAGAAAGAATAGCAGGACTATAGGGCACAGCCTCAAAATAAGAGGAGGGAATGGGGGAGGCAATTTAGATTGGAGTTGAGGAGGAATTTCTTCACTCAAAGGGTGGTGAATCTTTGGAATTCTCTGCCCGTTGAAGTGGTGGAGGCTTCCTCGCTGAATATATTTAAGTCACAGGTAGATAGGTTTCTGATAGAATAAGGGAATTAAGGGTTATGGGGAGAAAGCAGGAAAGTGGATCCAATCCACTTCAGGTCAGCCATGATCTTATGAATGGCGGGGCAGGTTTGAGAGGCTAGATAGCCTAGTGCTGCTCCTGTTTCTTATGCTCTTATGTACAGTGGCCATGACATATCCTTGCTTCACACCACTTGTTCAGCAATAGCTAGGCAACTCCGGACATTGTGCTTTTGTGAAACAGGTGTATGAGATTTATAGCTCTGTCAGGGCATCCAGATATGGCTAAGACTTTCCACAAGCTTTTCAATTTACTGTGGCAAAAATCTTCATCAGGTCAATTTTAAAGTTTATTTATTAGTATCACAAGTAGGCTTATATTAACTCCGCAAAGTAAGTTACTGTGAAAACCCCCTGTTTGGGCACTCAAGGGGGAATTTAGCACGGCCAATGCACCTAACCAGTGCATTTTTTGGACTGTGAAAGGAAACCAGAGTGCCTGGAGGAAACCCACGCAGACACAGGGAGAATGTGCAGACTCCACATAGACAGTGACTGAAGCCAGGAATCAAACCCAGATCCCTGATGCTTGAGGCAGCACTGCTAACCACAGTGGCACCAACAAAGGTACACCAGAGTTCTGTCGTTCACAAGATTTCTCTTGTATTTGTCAAAAGGGTGAAAATGAAGTTGCGAGTGCCTCTGCCTTACTGGCATGTTTCCACACAAGATTCCCAATGTTACCACTCCATCGCTTCTCAATTTCTTCACAGTCTAAACTGTGACAGTGCTCATTTAGCAATCAATCTTTGACAAACACAATGCCCTCCTAATAACACTGGAAAATCTGAAGTTACTGGAAATGCTGAAACCATTTTCTTAGACTCAGCATAAATTCCTCACCCTCACCAACAATTGCTCCCATTCTCTGGTTACTCCTTCATACTGAATTGCTATGTTTATAACTCTAGTTCAAGGCCCTGTTTAATGCTCAGCCAAGCTCTCAATCTCATGTCCTCTCCATCACTAAGATCATCCCTGTCCACCTCCATAACACTGCATAACTCCAACCCTGATGAAGTGTGTCAAACATGCTTTATGTCATCTCCAGACTTAATTATTCCAATGATTCCCCGGCCAGCCTCTCATTCTCCATCTTGCATAAACTTCAGGATATGAAAGTCTTCACTGCTTCCATCTGACTACAAGTCTCATTCATCCACCAATTGCAAATTTAAAATTCACAATTTGAGCTTAAATCCTTCCATGGTCCAAACTCTATCTTTGTAATCTCCCCCAAACTAGACTCACGATTCCCTCTGAATGATCTTATTTTGCATCTCCAATCTCCTTTGATACAGTCTGTTAATAAGGTAACCAGTGCACAGCAAGGGTGCTTTGGAGGTACATACTCAATGCTCTTGCTTTCATTTAAGTGTAAACCCAGTAGCAAAGTATGTTTGCAAATAGTGTGTACGGCGTACAAAATTGCTGTTAATTTTTATCTTGCTGGATGAACAAAATCGATGACTCTGAATTACCGCAGTCAGGTCAGGAAATTAGAACGTATTCAAAAGTTAATGTTGCCAATTTTATTAGTATCCATCACTCTTGCTTCAGGGACTAAGGGATATCAGTGCCTTGTGTTGATTAGATTGAAAAGTGTTTAACAGTGTGCACAGGGTAGAGCATAGAAGGAAACACTAATTAATTTCAATATTCAGTTCCCCAATGTTACCTCAAGCTAACCCAACAATGGTAACTATGGGGGAGTTACATTTATTTGCTTCACTTCTATTTCATACAATAGCATTAATATGAAATCAAATCTGTGATTGATCAAAAACAAAACTTGGAAAACAGAATCTTTACTGCGCAGAAAGAGTCCATTCAGTCCACCAAGCCTCCACTGGCTCAGAGAGAGCATTCCACCCAACCCCAATCTCTTGTCTTATCCTCATAATTGCACATTCTTTTCAGGTAGCAATCCAATTCCATTTTGCAACCCCAATCGATGTTGCTTTCACCACCACTTCAGGAAGTCAATTCCAGACTCCATCCACCCTCTAGGTAAAAAAACATTTCCTCATATCATTTCTGCTTTTTTTGTCCATTATTTTGAATCTGTCTCCTCTTCTGCTTGATGTACCCTTTGGAGAAAATAATTTCTCACCATTTATTCTGTCCATAGTCCTCAGGTGCTTGAATAGTTCCATCAATTCTCCTCTCTGTTACCTCATCAAAAAAACCAGCAAGTTAGTGAAACATAATTTTCCTCTAATGAATCCATGTTGGCTACTTTTGTCCAAGTAACTATTGATTTTATCCCAAACTAGTTTCCAGAAGTTTCCCTACCCACTTAAGTCAAACTGATAAGTTGTACTTTCCGTTTTTTTCCTCATGCCTCTTTTTGAGCCAGGGTGTAACGTATGCAATTCCCCGGTCCTCTGGGGCCATCCTACCTAAGGAAGAATGGGAGATTATCATGAGGTGCCTCTGCAATTTCCACTCTCACTTCCCACAGTACCCTGGACATTTCTTATTCGCTCCTGATACCTTATCAATTTTAAGTAAAGATAGCCTAAGACTTCCAGCTTCTCAGCAATCCTCAGTAAGGATAGAGCACAAAGCCTCCACCAGTGCGTTATTTTATTCTTTATACACCAATGACTGTGTGGCCTAACTCCCCTCCAAGTCGATTTTCAAGTTTGCTAATGACTCTACAGTAGTGAGTCAGATCTCAAACAATGATGAGATGGACAACAGGAAAGAGATAGAGAATCTGGTGAACTGATGCGACGATAACAATCTCTTTCTCAACATCAGCGAAATGAAGGAGATAGTAATCAACTGTTCCGGAACTACAGTGGAGCTATATAATGCAAATACACAGCCCAAAAGAATAAGGCTTCTGTAGTTGATGCAATATGTTACAAGAGAAATCACATTAGAAACAGACAAAGAATTGCATTTATGTTATACATATTGTAGCAACACATCGCATTGGAAAATATGCCAAATGGCTCCTCTGTGCTCTCAAATTCTATACAAGAGTACATTCTGGTCATCAAACTTTGTCTCTACTTTGAACACCAGCTCCATTCTATCATCCTCTTTACTTTTCGATGTTCCCCCAAAGCTCCAAACAGTTTGTCATTCTTGTGTTGAATTCAAGATTTATCACACCAAGTCATTCCTTTCGTCATTTCCCCCACCCCCCAACACACACACACCCGACACTGCCACTTCACGAACTACCTCTTCTATTCTTTTACATTGGTGCTGGTCCCTTATGAACTTCAGTTCACGAACAAAGTTTCACAACTGAGCAGCAGTACATGCAGTCGGAGTATGCAGACATCACTAAGTGGAACTGGATGGCCCAGCAATGCACTGTGCATTTGTAACTCGCTCTCCCTCATCATCTGTTCCAGCTGACTGGTTATTGAAAGACAGAAACAGCCAACCTCTCTCACACCAGTGAGAAACCCTTTAAATGCTCTGACTATGGAAGCGGCTTCAAAAGCTCTCGAGAACTGAAGTCCCACCAGTATTTTCACACTGAGAAGAGACTATTCAACTGCTTTCACTGCACAAAGTTTAATTTGTCACTGAGGAACATGTTCATGTCTGCATCAAGATCCCACTGCAATTGGAGATAACCTTCCTCACTGTCTACTACGCCATCAATTTTGGTGTCATCTGCAAATGTACTAACCATGCCCCTATATTCTCATCCAAATCATTAATATAAATGACAAATAACAGTGGGCCTAGTACTGATCCTCGAGGCATACTGCTGGTCACAGGCTTCCAATCTGAAAAACAACTCTCTACAATTACACTCTGGCTTCTATCAAGATTTTGTGTTCATTTAGATACCTCACCATGGATTCCATGACATTTAACTTTATGCAACAACCTACCATGTGTACCTTGTCAAAGGCCATGCTAAAATCCATGTAGACAATATCAACTGCATTGCTCTCATCTACCTTTTTGGTTACCCTTTCAAAAAACTCAATTACATTTGTGAGACATGATTTTCTATTCACAAAGCCATGATGACTGTCCCTAATCAGTCCTTGCATCTCTAAATGTCGACAAATGCTGTCTCTCAAAATACCTTCCAACAATTTATCCACCACAAATGTGAGGCTCAGCAGCCTGCAGTTCCCAGGCTTTTCTTTGCACCCCTTTTCAAACAAAGACACAACACTATCATTCTCCCATCTTCAGGCACCTCACCCAAGACTATCGAATATTCAAGTATCTCGTTGTTCAGTTGTTTGAAGGCAAGTGGGGGTGTGGGGATGGCCTTCGTGAGAACACTGCGTGAAGGCCATCCCCACAAGCCCACTTTTTGCCTTCAAACAACCACACGACCTCAAACGGACTACTGTCCGCAGTAAACTACTCAGCCTTCAGGAGAACAGTGACCACAACACCACACAACCCTGCCACAGAAATCTTTGCAAGACGTGCCGGATCACCAGATGCCATCATCTCATGTGAGAACATCATCCACCAGGTACACGGTATAGGCTCTTGCAACTTGACCAACGTTATCTGTCTGATACACTGTAGGAAAGGATGTCCTGAGGTATGGTCTATTGGTGAGACCATGGTGACACTATGACAACAGATGAATGAATACTGCTCGATAATCATCAGACAGGAATGTTCTCTTCCTGCTGGGGAACACTTCAGCAGTCATAGGTATTCAGTCTCAGATCTTCAGGTAAGCATTCTCCAAGGCAGCCTTCACGACACATGACAATGCAGAATTGCTGAGCAAAGCCTGATAGACAAATTCTGCACATGTGAGGACAGCCTCAATTGAGATTTTGGGTTCATGTCACATTATCTGTAACTTGCCTGGGCTTGCAAAATCTCACTAACTGTCTTGGCTGGAGGAAATTCACACCTCTTTAATCTGTGCTTAACCCTCTCCCCACTCACACTACCGTACCTGTAAACATTTGATTACCTGTAATGACTCGCATTCCAACCACTATCTTGTAAATTGAGTCCGTCTTCATGTATGTCCCAGTTGTGAACACACCTCTTCACTCACATTCTGAAAGCTTGTGCTACCAAATAAACCTGTTGGACTTTAGCCCGGTGTTGAGAGACTTCTTACTTGACTTACCCCAGTCCAAACCAGCATCTCCACAGCATGTCTACATGAACAGGGATGAAGTGCAAACAGACGAGAGCTTTAAGTTTCTAGATCACCAACAACTTATCTGTGGTCCCTCCACATCAACACTATAGTTAAGGAAGTTCACCATCGCCTCTACTTTCTCAGGAGGCTAAGGAAATTTGGCACGTTAGCTACAACTCTCACCAACTTTATTAGGTGCACCATAGAAAGCATTCTTTCTAGTTGTATCACAGCTTGAAGGTGAGGCTCACCTGATTAAGGAGTAATACTCTGAGAGCTTGTGATACCAAATAAATCTGTTGGACTTTAACCTGAGATTTCTTACTGTGCCCATCCAAGTCTAATGCTGACATCTCCACATTATGGCTATCACAGCTTGGTCTAGGTCCTGCTCTGTTCAAGACCGCAATAAGCTACAAAGGGTTGTGAACACAGCCCAGTCCAGCACGCAAACCTGCCCCTCCATCCATCAATTCTGTCTACAATTCCTGCTGTCTCAGAAAAGCAGACTGCACAATCAAAAACCCCATACATTGGGTCATGTTCTCTTCTACCTCCTTCCATTGGTAAAGAGATATAAAAGTCTGAGATGACGTATCAACAGACTCAAAAACAGCTTCTTCCTTCTGCCATCTGACCTTTGAATAGACCTATCTCATTAAGTTGATCTTTCTCTACACCCCAGTTATATCTGTAGCATTACATTCCGTTCTCTCTCCTTTTTTTCTCTATAAATGGTATACTTTGTCTGTTAAGTATGCAAGAAACAATACTTTTCACTGCATGTGACAATAATAGAACATAGAACACTACTGCACAAATAGGCCCTTCGGCCCACAAATTGTGCCGATCATATCTATACTTACCAGACCATAGAACTATCTGTAACTCCCAATCCCATTAAATCCCATGTACTCATCCAGAAGTCTCTTAAAAGACCCCAGCAAGTTCATCTCTACCACCACCGACAGCAACCGATTCCATTCACTCACCACCCTCTGAGTGAAAAACTTACCTCTAACATCAAATGTCAATTCTTCTAGTGTGCCATTTATCTCCTCCCTCACCTCAGTCTAGATAGCAACTGCCTCCAGATGCAAAATACATGTTTAATAACTTTTTTTCATTTGTAGGACGTGAACATTGTTGGCTGGTCAATGGTTATTCCCATCCCTAGTTGCCATTGAAGTGTGGGACTTACTAGGCCATTTCAGAGGGCAGTTGAGAGTGAACCACATTGTTGAGACTCTGGAGTCACATCTAGGCCAGACCAGGTAAGATCAGTAGATTTCCTTCCCTAAAGGACATTATTGGAAAAACCCATCTGGTTCACTAATATAGAACATAGAACATTACAGCACAGAACAGGCCCTACGGCCTTCGATGTTGTGCCGACCAAAATAAAAAGCAATGCCCCTCCAAACTAAACCATTCCCTTCTCTTCCATATACTTATCAATTAACCTCTTAAACGCCACCCAACTTGGCGCATCTACAACAGCTGCAGGCAGGGCATTCCACTCCCTAATCACTCTTTGAGTAAAGAACCTACCTCTGATATCCGTCCTATAACTCATACCCCTTAATTAAAGCTGTGTCCCCTAGTGCTAGCTTTCTCCATCCTAGGAAAAAGGCTATCACTGTCCACCCTATCTAAACCTCTAATCATCTTATATGTTTCGATAAGGTCCCCTCTTAGCCGCCTCCTTTCTAACGAAAAAAACCTCAAATCCCTCAGCCTCTCTTCATAAGACCTGCCCTCCATACCAGGCAACATCCTGGTAAACTCCTCTGTACCCTCTCCAATGCCTCCACATCTTTCTTATAATGTGGGGACCAGAACTGCACACAATACTCCAAGTGCGGCCGCACTAGAGTTTTGTACAGTTGCAACATGATGCGGCGGCTCCTAAATTCAATCCCCCTACCAATAAAAGCTAAGACTCCATATGCCTTCTTAACAACTTTATCCACTTGGCTGCCTACTTTCAGGGATCTGTTGACACATACACCAAGATCCTTCTGTTCCTCAACACTATTAAGAGCCCTACCATTAGCCCTATACTCTACACATTTATTGTTCCTGCAAAGTGCATTACCTCACACTTTTCCACATTAAACTCCATTTGCCACCTCTCGGCCCAGCTCTGCAACTTGTCCAAGTCACTCTGTAAACTATAATACCCCTCTTCACTATCTACCACTCCACCGACTTTAGTGTCATCTGCAAATTACTGATCCATCCCTCAATACCCTCATCCAGATCATTTATAAAAATTACAAACAGCAGGGGCCCCAAAACAGAACCCTGAGGCACACCACTTGTCACCGAACTCCACGATGAATATCTCCCATCAACCACCACCCTCTGTCTTCTATCTGCCAGCCAATGGTTTTTAGATTTTTAGATTTCGAATTAGACTTTTAATTTTGGATATTTTTTATTCAATTCAAATCCCATCATCTTCCATGGCAGGATTTGAACCCAGGTTCCCAGAACATTAGCTGAGTTTCTGGATTAATACGCTGGCGATAACACCAGCAGGCCATCACCTATTTCTCCTGCCTCTGTGCAAGTCCTCTTTTTCAAATCTCTAATCGACCCAACTCTGTCATAGTTCCCGTTTATTATTTATATGTTCATAAAAGACCTTGGAATTCATCTTTGTGTTAGTTGCCAGGCTTTGTTCACACTCTCGCCCTGTTTCTCTTATTAGTTTTTTTACTTAACCTCTAGTCTTCCTGTATTTAGGCTGATTCTCCGATATACTGCCTACTTGACATCTATCATATGCATGTTTCTTCCTTTTCATCTTCACCTCTGTCTCCTGTGTAAATTTATTTGTTCTACCTTTTCTCTTTAACAGAATATGCCCTAACATTGCCTGCAATAGTAACCCTTTGAAGTGGCCCGTTGTTCAGCCATTGTCTTTTCTGCCAGTGTTTGATGCTAACACAATTCACTCAGATACATTCTTATCCCATCAAAGTTGGCTTTCCCCCAGTTGATTATCCTGCTTTGGATTGCTCCTTATCCTTTTCCATGACCAACAAAGAACAAAACAGCATGGGAAACAGGCCCTTCAGCCCAACGAGCCCACGACACCACCTCGATGTTCCCACTTCTACCCGTGATCCCTGTCTATGTTTATAGATCTATGGATTGAAACCAAATTTGAGACAATTTAGGGAGAATTTGTTCTGCCAATCAGCCTAAGGGAACATCTTTGGGATGTGGGAGGAAACCGGAACACCCGGAGAAAACCCACGCAAGCACAGAGAGAATGTGCAAACTCCCACAGACACAGGCCCAAATCCATGTATCTGCACAGCACAGCGATAGTCACTGAGCTGTCACGTTGCCCATCAAATGATCCAGGTCAAGCGTACACTAATGTCGTGAAGCACTAGGATACTCTTTAAAAAAAATCCAAGAGCAGCCCTCTCACAACCCATTGCGTGTATGCCTCTTGTTAGAAACAAGGCGGACCAAAGTACCTGTAGGATAAAAACAAATGCATCAATATCATCGACTATTTATATACTTCCCAGGGACTCCCAAGGACTATGATCCCTATTTTAAAATCCCTATTTTCTATATCCCTCCATTCCCATTCTGTTCATGTGCCCATCTAAGTATCTCTTAAATAACTCCAGAGTACCTGCCTCACCACTTTACTTGGCAGCGCGTTCCATACCCCCACCACCCTCTGTGTGACAAAACTCCCTCTAGCATCTAAATTATATCTTATCCCCCTTACCAGAAGCCCATGACCCCTCGTGCTATTTGATTCCATCTTAGGAAAAAGCTAAACCATGTTTACTCTATCTATACCCCTCATAATCTTGTACACCTCTATCAGATCTCCTCTAAGTTTACGTCTTCCTAAGGAAAACAGCCCCAATTTGCCAAACCTCTCCTCGTAACTCAGACCTGCCATACCAGGCACCATCCTGGTAAACCTCCTCTGCACTCTCTCCAGACTCTCCACGTCCTTCTGGTAGTAAGGCGACCAGAACTGGATGCAGTATTTCAAATGAGGTCTAACCAACATTTTATACAACTGCAACATTAAAGGCCAGTTCTTGTACTCTATACCCCTTCCTATAAAGGATAACGTACTATATGCTTTCTTCACAACCTTCTCCACCTGCTCTGTTACCTTCAGAGACTCGTGCACCTGCACCCCCAGGTTCCTCTGCATTTCTATACTCTTAATAGGTCTACCCTTTCTCATATACCTCCCCCCTACATTCTTTCTCCCGAAATGCATCACCCCACATTTATCAGGATTGAATTCCATCTGCCATCTATCTGCCCAAGCTACCAGCCTATGTCCTGCTGTATTGCCTGACAATGCTCCTCACTAACCGCAAGTCCAGCCATTTTTGTATCGTCTGCAAACTTGCTGATCACCCTAAACCAAAGCCTCAGAAATCTAAAGCCCTCCCTCTTACTCCATTTCATCAGCCATGTGTTGAACTACTCAATCTTCTTATTCTTATGCTCACTAGCACCTGGCACAGGTAACCTTGAGATCACTACTCTTGAGGCCCTTGCTTTAAATTTATTTCCTAACTCCTTAACGTCTACTTTCAGGATCCCTTTGCCTACCCATGTCATTGATCCCAATGTGGACCATGACCTTTGGTTGTTTGCCCTCGCCCAATAGAACGTCCTGCAGCTACTCCATACCAAGTTGTAATAGATTTGAAAATTTAAACATTGGTCACCATGACAATGGTCCCAAATATTAAGAGATTTACAATTGTGTGTAGTATATATGTACAATAACTGTAAATAAAATATTATACAGAAAATTTAAATTGTTTAATAATAACCTGTAATTGCTCAGAACCACAGTGCTTTTTTTTAAGATTTATAAATCTGTAATTCCTGTTTTAAAATTTGTGACTTTCTAGAATACACTTGCAGGCATCTCTGATCCATTTCACCACGAGTTCTAAATGATCCCTGCAATGCAGTACTGGTGTCTGTTAGCAGTTTGTTACACGGGGGAGTTGAGGCATTTAAAAGACGAGTCTACATATTGAAAATTGTAAGAGACAGGGACCTCTTCAGGTTTGTGTTAAAGGTTTTAATCTAATGAAGAAATTTTCCACAATGGTCTGACAGATCTGTAAGTACATCAAACATCTAAATAAAACCAGAAATTAAATTATCCTGTTACAAATGATATACACCTCATCATGAAAAGTATGACTTTGACAATTAACTTGGATAAACACCAAAAGAAAGCTCAGCAAATGAATTCATTGGGAGAAATCTTAAATCTAATAATTTCAAACTTGCCAGTTAAATTTGACCTGAGAAAAAACTATGCTTTTAATCATGAATGAAGTTAATTCCGATCAGTCTCAGTAATTCTAGTGTTTTGTGTGTACGATGCAGAATCTACACTAATTATCATGCAGAACACTGTGAAGCGCATCATAGTTCTGTATCCTGTCTTAGACGAAGCTGAGAAAAACAAATAGACAGTTTTAGGAGGAGAAACTATAAATGTGATATTGGGAAGCAGGATGTTATTCAGAATTGGGAGTCAGACAGCTTCCTGCCTTTGATGCTGGAAGCTAAGCAAGAAATCTCCAGTTTGCGATTGAAGTGAGCTCCACTGCATCTCATGGAAGGGGTGAAGAAGAATGAACATTTGACTGTAATAATTTAAACATTGAAAAGGAAGACCTGATATGGTGCAGGAACACATTAGCAAATGGAATAATCAGTGGAACTATTCAAACCTCAATAGCACAGACTGTTAAGGGAAAATTAATGGATGAGAGCTGCTTTAGGTCAGAGGATGAGATGACATAGTGTTTTTATAATCAATGGGGGTGGGGGAGAGGGGAAGAGGAAAGGAAGAGGAAGGGGGGGGGAAGCGGAGAGAGAGAAAGGGGGGGGGGGAAGCGGAGAGAGGAAGGACGGGAAGAGGAAACAACAAAGAACAATACAGTACAGGAACAGCCCTTTGACCCACCAAGTGTGCCAACCCTCAGTCTGCTATCCCTCGGATACATCCCTGTATCTGACTGTTGCTAAAATGGCTGCTTCCACCAGCTCCACTGGGAGAGCATTGCAGGCACATCCCTCTGTTGAAAACTTTCCCCACACATCTCCCCAAAACTTACCACCTGTCACTTAAGCATATGTCCACTTGTAGTTGGCCTTTCCACTCTGAGAAAAAGCCTTTGACTATCTACCCTGCCTGTGCCTCTCATAATTTTGTAGACCTCTATCAGGTTGCTCCTCAGCCTCCATCTTTCCATACTCTGAAAGGTTCTCCATTTACTGTATAATTCACACCCGAATTTGATCTTCCAAAACACATCACTTGTCTGGATTAAACTCCATCTGTCATTCCTTCGCCTAGGTCGAAGGATTTTACAATCCTCATCACCACCTGCATCTCTGCCAATTTTTGTGTCATTTCGCAAATTCGGACAACCTACATTTTTCTCCAAATCATTTACATTTGTTACTGATCCCATTGGGACACTACTAGTTATTGATCTTCATTCTGAAAGCAGCTTTTCACCGCTACTCTGCCTTCTACGACAAGTCAATTCTATATCCATCTAGCCAGCACACCCCAGATTCTATGAGACTCTATCTCTTGCACCAGCATGCCAATGAGTGACCTTGTCAAATGCTTTACTGAAGTCCATGTAGACAGCATCCACTGCCTTTCCTCATCAATCATCCTTGTCATCTCCTTAAAATACTCCATCAAGTTGATGAGACATGTCCTTTCCACAGAAAACCATGGGGCCCATCATTAACATCATTCTACTTCCAAATATGAATAAATTTTGTCAGTCAGTACCTTCTATAACAACTTCCCTGCCACTAACGTCAGGCTTACCAGCCTGTAATTACCTGGATCATTTCTGTTTCCCTTCTTAAACAAAGGAAAGGAATTGACCATTCTCCAGTTCACAGGAGCCTTGCCTGTGGCCAAAGAAAATGGAAAGATGTCTGTTAAGGCCCCAGCTATTTCCTCCCTTGCCTCCCACAGTAAATTGGGATAGATCCCGTCTGGATCTTGGGACTTACATAGAACATAGAACAATACAGCACAAACAGGCCCTTCGGCCCACGAGTTGTGCCGATCACATCTACCAATCCACAGACCTATCTATAACCTCCTATCCTATTCATTTCCATATACTCATCCAGAAGTCTTTTAAAAAGACCCCAGCAAGTTTGCCTCAACAACCTCCGACGGTAGCCGATTCCATTCACTCACCACCCTCTGAGTGAAAAACTTACCCCTAACATCCCCTCTGTATTTGCTTCCCTGCACCTTAAATCTGTGTTCTCTCGTAGTGACCATTTCAGCTCAGGGAAATAGTCCACCCTATCTATTTCTCTCAACATTTTATATACCTCTATCAGGTTGCCTCTCAACCTACGTCTCTCCAGTGAGAAGAGTCCCAGCTCCCTCAACCTATCTTCATAAGGCCTGCCTCCCAGTCCAGGCAGCATCCTTGTAAATCTCCTCTGAACTCTCTCAATAGCCTCTACATCCTTCCTATAATGAGGCGACCAGAACTGCGCACAATACTCCAACTGGGGTCTGACAAGAATCTTATAGAGCTGCATCATTACCTCCTGACTCCTAAACTCTATTCCTCGATTAATGAAGGCCAGTACACCGTACGCCTTCTTGACCATTTCCTCTACCTGCGAGGCCGATTTAAGAGTCCTATGGACCCGGACCCCGAGATCCTTCTGCTCTACAACACAGCTAAGACTCCTACCCCTTATATTGTATTCCTTCATCCCATTATTCCTGCCAAAATGGACCACTACACATTTATCCGCGTTGAAGTCCATCTGCCACTTCTCCGCCCAGTCTTGCATCCTGTCTATGTCCCGCTGCAACTTTTGACATCCCTCCAGACCATCCACAACACCACCGACCTTTGTATCATCAGCGAACTTACTAACCCATCCCTCCACTTCCTCATCCAGGTCATTTATGAAAATGACAAACAGCAGGGGTCCCAGAACAGATCCCTGGGGCACTCCACTGATTACCGACCTCCTTGCAGAACAAGACCCATCCACAATCACTCTCTGCCTTCTGCCGGCAAGCCAGTTCTGGATCCACTAGGCCAAAGCCCCTTGGATCCCATGCCCTCTCACTTTCTCCAGAAGCCTTGCATCCTCTATCTTAATACATTTTAAGACACCCACACTTCCTCCTTCAGTGGGAAAAAGGCTGCGGGGATGGTAAAGAATAGTAGGTGAGGTAAGGAGGAGCAAATGGTGAAAGAGGGTTAGGGGATAGGAAGGAGAGTGACTAAATCATAGAACCATAGAAAATTACAGTTCAGAAACAGGCCTTTTGGCCCTTCTTGTCTGTGCCGAACCATTTTTTGCCTAGTCCTACTGACCTGCACTTGAACCATATCCCTCCACACCCTTCTCATCTATGAACCTGTCCAAGTTTTTCTTAAACGTTAAAAGTGACCCTGCATTTACCACTTTATCCAGCAGCTCATTCCACACGCTCACCACTCTCTGCGTGAAGAAACCACCCCCCCCCCTAATACTCCCTCCTAAACTTTTCTCCTTTCACTCTCACTCATGCCCTCTGGTTTTTTTTCTCCTGTGGCCTCAGTGGAAAAAACCTGCTTGCATTCACTCTATCTATACCCATCAAAATCTTATACACCTCTATCAAATCTCCCCTCATTCTTCTACACTCAGGGAATAAAGTCCTAACCTATTCAAACTCTCCCTGTAGCTCAGTTTCTCAAGTCCCAGCATCATCCTTGTGAACTTTCTCTGCATTCTTTCAACCTTATTTACATCCTTCCTGTAACTAGGCGACCAAATCAGAATTAAATACATTTTGCTGTCCAAGGAATTAGAAAGTAAATCAGGCATAAGAATGTTCAAAGCTTTCTTCTTACCTTCTTGGAGACCAGGCACCAATTTGTAGACAATATCTTGCATTGTGCGGTCATGACTTGGAAGCATAAAACAGCATAAATATATTAATGCTATTACTTAAATTTGAGTCTATACACAATGCACTGTTCACATAATTCAGCATCAACACATCAAAATATCCTCAAAATACAAAAGTGAGTTTCAAAGTTGAAGTGTTAATAATTATAAATTTATCATTCTCCTTTACTCTGTGAATTTGATAGAGGTATTGGACATTATGAAGGATTTTAATAGAATAAATGAGAAACTGCGCAATGTGGGAAACGGTCAGTAACCAGAGGACAAAGATATCAGATAATGGTCAATCGAATCAGAGATGAAATGAGTAAACTTTATTTTCCACAGGGAGTTCTTGTGATCCTTAAAGATGGCAAAAGTCTATTCAGTGATATTCTTCAAAGAAAACTGGATATATATATCAAAATATTTGAAAAGGAAACATTTGAATGTTTACAGGGATCTGAGGAAAAGGCTGGGTAGCGGTGGAGGAGGTGAAACTAATTGACTAGCTCTTTCAAAGAGCCAGCCTGCAGAAAGGGCCAGTTGACCACCTGTAAAAATTCAATAGCTCTAATGGACAAAAAATGAAAGCACGAGGGACATATCATAAACAATTATGTCCACACAGGGCCGAAGGTAAACTGTATTTACAACAACAATGCACTGTGCTATCATCCACTGAATATTCAGGAATTGATGATTATTTGGTCTGTAAATACATGAACTGCGGTGATGCACGTCAGCAAAATGTTCAGTAACACCTAATCATTGGAATTCTTGACAGCACATTGAGACCAAAGACTCTATTTCTCATTTGCACACATTGCAAATTTTAGATTAACAATACAAAGCAGTGTAAGATAGTTCAGTAAGCTGTTGTCCTGAATATGCAGTGGGAATTTAAAATCAGGAATTGGAAGCTACTCTCAGTAAGGATGACCACAAAATTATTAATTGTTGTAAACACCATCTGGTTGAAAAACGTTCTTAAGGAAGAAAATCTGCTATGCTTCCCTGGTCTGGCTAGTCAATTCAAAGACAAAAGTAGTTGAGAAATAAACGCTGGCTTTGTCAGTGACCACCACTCTCTCTCTCTCCCCCCCACCCCCGACACACACACACACACACACACACACACAGTCCCAAATCCCATGAAATAATTTTAACAGCTGCCTGGAAGACTCATGCAGAGCAATCACACAGTTAACTAACACATTAATCTATGTTAATGATGCTGACTGGAATAAGTAATGGCCAAAACATCAAACCTTCCTCCAATAGCATGTGGAATATTTTCTATCCCCTGAAAGGACAGACAGGGCCTCAGTTTAATATCACATCCAAAAGACAGCGCTCTACAAGTGCAATACTCCCTCTACTACACTCAGCCTAGTTCATGTACTAAAGTCAGAGTTCTTGGCCTATCACACCACATCAATCTCTTGTGTTGTCATTCAGGTTTCAAATTGATGGGAAGGAAGGAGGGAGCTATATTCTCCAGGCTCAAGCGCCACTAAATAAAATACTGCAACCTGACAGTAGCTCATTTTAAAATAAATGTTGTGAAAAATGTTAGTTTTCACAGAGTACTATGTTTGTTAAACTTGCAGTTCCAGACAAACCCCTTTCACAGATGCAAACTTTGCGGGATGAAATTCTCACTGCTATCCAGCCTAGTGCACAATGCAAATGATAGGGAGTCAATGGAGCCACTCAGAATAAGCTATACTGTCAAAGAAATATGAGTGAATGTGGAGACATGAAATAGCACAACTCTTAAGCTTCCAACTAAATGGGAAGAAGCATTTTGCATTGAAAGCATTTACCACAGCTTTTCTATCCTGTATGCAATTCAATTTTGTTTCTAAACTCTTCTGACGCTAATGCCTAGCACGGATTTGATATTTGGTTGCTTCTGCTCTATCTTCAGTATCCTGAAAGAGGGAGGAAGGAGCACTTCTCATAGCGTAGAGACTTAAGTTTGCATTGCTCAGAGTCTGGAGATTCCAGTCCCCACATACTCAATTAACTGCTTTTTGAAAGCTTGTTTTTGTTGATTTACCTTCCTTATCAAATCAGTAATGTTATTACACATTATACAGAATTGGCAATTTAACATGCACAATATCAGCTCACATTTAAAAATCTGAAAACAAGATGTCGATAATTAGAGTTCTCCAGACGCATTTTGACACTGAAGAGCGGTTATAATCATGTGTTTAATACTCACCCTATGTACTGCAGTGGGTGACTCTGATGAATGACAATCCTGCAGGTAGGGCACGTGTTGTTCTCTTCTAGATATTTCACAAGGCAGCTCCTACAGACTGAAGACAAACCAACAATGCATTTATAGGACAATTACTTTCCTCTGTTCTCTACCTTCAGCAAAAAGATTAGCTCAAACATAAAAAAGATCTCCTAGGCGAGTGGCTTTGACCCTCCAAATTAATAAATATGCCACTTTGACAGTACAAAATGCAGCCAGAACCTGCAAATTTCAGTTCAAATATCTATAAAAGATTCACCCTCTTAAATCAGAAGTACCTCAAAAAATTAAAGTCCCATACCTACTATTCAATAATAAAAACCGGCTTCCTTCTGCCTGTAATAATTCTGTGATTCTAAACATTGTGCAAACATTCGTCGACATTCCCACTTCTGACCATATGATTGAAGATGACTGGGCCGAGAACACTACCCTGAGGAACTGCTGCCCTCAGGAGTTAGGTAAGACTCCCACAAGTGGAGAGCTTTCTCCTGGAGCTATTGATTTCAGTTTTCTTTAATGCCACATCAGGTCAAAAGCTGCCTCGATGTCGTGGGCAGTCACTCACTCTCTCTTTTATGACTGCAAACCACTATCTTAAATCCGTCTCCCATCTCCTCCACCCTCAGCCCCAACAAGTGGAAGGAGCACATGGATGTCACAAACATGAGATCATTCAGTTTCCTCCAGTGCCTTCTTCTGTTCTGAGAGTGCAGAGGGCCAAATATATACTATAGTCACCCTTTCCATAAACTGAACTTATCATTTTCTAGTTTCTCTCGTATTCGATTCATATGCTTTCCGACTCATCTTTTCCACGTGATGCACCCCCTGCTCCCTCGACTCTATTCTCATGAAAACGACTGCCCAACTTACCTTCCAGGCTCAAAGATTTAACTGGAATTACAAAATCACCTCGAATGGTTTTTCTTCCTGTCTCTCCAAGGATCTATTTATTGGTTCCATGCTATTTTCATCCACATTGTTGCCCGAGAAACATCATCTAACAACATCTCTATTTCAGCATCAGTTCTTTCACTATCCACAACCCTGAAACTGCTTGTCTGACATCCAGCACGAGTAGAAATTTCTGCCAACTAAATGCTGGGAAGACCAAAGCCATCATCTTTGCCCCTGCCACAAACTCTGCTCCCTAAACAGTGAAGCTTCTGCTCTCCCTGGCTGGTTGCCTGAGCCTGAACCACATAGTTCACAACATTTTATGTTGGATCC
Source organism: Sphyrna mokarran (assembly GCA_024679065.1). Lineage (NCBI taxonomy): Eukaryota > Metazoa > Chordata > Chondrichthyes > Carcharhiniformes > Carcharhinidae > Sphyrna > Sphyrna mokarran. The sequence continues at coordinate 177,959,845 of JAGIQG010000001.1, forward strand.
CAGGTTGAGTTCTGATCACATACCTATACCATCAAAAATGTCTCCCTCTAGTCTTGTTACACAGGCTGACTCTGTCCCTTTCTCAGTTCATCTACTGCTGAAACCTTTGCAAATGCATTTGTTATCTCCATACTGAACAATTTCATCATGCTGGTTTCCCGCATTTTACCCCCGTACACCCAAGGTTGTGATGTGGAGATGCCGACATTGGACTGGGTTAAATACAGTAAGAAGTCTTACAACACCAAGTCTCACAGGTAACAAAAGCCACTACGTTTCACAGCGCTGCTCCTTCCCACTGATCTGATGAAGGAGCAATGCTCCAAAAGCTAGTGGCTTTTGTTATGAAATAAATCTGTTGGACTTTAACCTGGTGTTGAGAGACATCTTACTGTGTTTACTCAAGGTCGCCCAGAACTGTTTCCTGTGTCCTAATCGGTAATTAATCTTATTCACCTCTCATCCCCTATGCTGGCTGACTGGCATTAGTTGTGTGTTAAACAATATTGTAATTTTAAATTTTACATTCTTATTTTCAAATCTCTTCAATTCCTCCTTTTCTGCATATTCTCACCCACCCCTTTGCATATGTCTGCTTCTCTAATCCCCATTTCTTGATCAGCGAATTTTAATCATTGTGCCATTGATAGAATCTAGGCAGCTGAAACTGTGGCCAAGCCCTGGAATTGCCTTCCTAGACTTGGAGCTCTGTTTCTTAAAACTTATCTCTTTGACCAAACTTTTGGTTATCTGATTTCTTTTTACATGATTCAATGTCAAATTTTGCTCGATTACAATCCTATGAAATGTCTTGAGATGTGTTACTGTGTTGCCAGACACACATAGATGTTGTTGTTTGGACAGTTTCACGCTTTACCTTTCATTCATTACTTCATTTCTGCAGCTATCAATCTGCTCAGCCAGCCCACAGCTGATGCTCTAGTTTTGATTATAAACTATTACTCTCTCTAATGGCACCCACTCACCATCACTCCAAGAACAGAAGTGTTAGCAGGCACCAATACAAATAGGATAAAGCAGTCCAAAAATGACAGTATCTTTGCAGAAAGTTTAACTTCATCAGAAGACATTTTATCGCAGAGATTTTTGATTCAGCAGGTATCAGTTTAAAGTTGCTGCTATTTTTCTTTGTATAGCACACTAGCCAATCTGGCAGATCAAACAGAATCCAAACGGAAATTCGTGAAGGCTATGCTCTAATATGAACAGTTAATAGACAGTGAACGGTTCCTGATTGAAATGTTACATTTAAAGTTTCTTTGATAATTGGATTTAAAGAACATTTAGAATATTAATACAGGTCTCTTTTCAGAATTGCTCCAAATTTTTCAACGCCTAAATTCCATAATTGCTAGAATGTAGTGATATTTTCATTCTTGATTACAGAAATTCTACATACACTTGGTGAATGGAGTGTGAAATTGAGCATTTCCACCAAGAAAGATCTCAGATTTCACACCAACTTTGTGCTATAATCATAGAGTCACAGAGGTTTACAGCCTGGAAACAGACCATTCAGCTCAACTTGTCCATACAGCCCTTTTTCTTTTAAAATCCCTAAACTAATCCCAATTGGACATATTTGGCCTATATCCCTCTATATTCATTTTATCCACGTAACTGTCTAAATGCTTTTTAAAAGACAAAATTGTACTCTCCTCTACTACTACCTCTGGCAGCTTGTTCCAAACTCACCACCATGTATATGAAAAAATAGTGCCACTGGACACTGGTAGCTGTTATGGAGGACTTTATCTACAAATATTGATTGAAAAAGCTATAGTTCAAGTTCATTAGCGGGGTCAGTTTTTGTCCAATGTGTGCAGGAAGGTTTCCTGACACAGTATGTAGATAAGCCAACAAGAGGTGAGGCCACATTGGATTTGGTACTCAGAAATGAACCAGACCAGGTGTTAGACTTGGAGGTAGGAGAGCACTTTGGCGATAGTGACCACAATTTGGTTACGTTTACCTTAGTGATGGAAAGGGATTGGTATATACCAAAGGGCAGAAGTTATAGCTGGGGGAAAGGAAATTATGAGGCAATTAGGCAAGATTTAGGATACATAGGTTGGAGTAGGAAACTGCAGGGGCTGGGAACAACTGAAATGTGGACCTTGTTCAAGGAGCAGTTACTGCAAGTCCTTGATAAATATGTACCTGTCAGGCAGGCAGGAAGTGGTCGAGCGAGAGAACCGTGGTGTACTAAGCAAGTTGAATCTCTGGTGAAGAGGAAGAAGATGTATATAAAGATGAGATGTGAAGGCTCAGTTAGGGCACTGGAGAGTTACATATTAGCCAGGGAGGAGCTAAACAGAGTTAAGAAGAGCTAGAAGAGGACATGAGAAGACTTTGGCAGCATCAAGGAGAACCCTAAACCTTTCTATAGGTATGTCAGGAATAAAAGATTGATTAGGGCAAGATTAAGGTCAGTCAGGGACAGTAGTGGGAAGTTGTGCGTGGAGCCTGAAGAGATAAGAGAGGTACTAAATGAATATTTTTCATCAGTATTCATTCAGGAAAAAGTCAATGTAGTCGAGGAGAATATGAGAGACAGGCTTTTAGGCTAGATGGGATTGAGGTACATAAGGAGGGGATGTTAGCAATTCTTGAGCATATGAAAATAGATAAGTCCCCTAGGCCGGATGGGATTTATCCTAGGATTCTCTGGGAGGCTAGGGAGAAGGTTGCAGAGCCTTTGGCTTTGATCTTTATGTCGTTATTGGCTACAGGTATAGTGCCGAAAGACTGGAGGATAGCAAATGTTGTCCCCTTGTTCAAGAAGGGGAGCAGAAACTTGGGAATTTTAGACCAGTGAGCCTTACTTCTGCTGTGGGCAAAGTTTTGGAAAGCATTATAAGAGATAGGATTTATAATTATCTAGAGAGAAATAATTTAATTAGGGATAGTCAACATGGTTTTGTGAAGGGTAGGTCATGCCTCACAAACCTTATCGAGTTCTTTGAGAAGGTGACCAAAGAGGTGAATAAAGATAAAGCAGTTGACATGGTGTATATGGATTATAGTCAGGTTCCCCATAGTAAGCTACTGCAGAAAATACGGATGCATGGGATTGAGGGTGATTTAGCAGTTTGGATCAGGAATTGGCTAGCTGATAGAAGACAGAGGATGGTGGTTGATGGGAAACATTCAACCTGGAGTTCAATTACTAGTGGTGTACTGCACAGATCTGTTTTGGGACCACTGCTGTTTGTCATTTTTATAAATGACCTAGATGAGGGAGTAGAAGAATGGATTAGTAAATTTGCTGACAACACGGCAGTCGGAGGAGCTATAGACAGTGAGGATGAATGTTACAGTTTGCAGAGGGACATAAATAAGCTACAGAGCTGGGCTGAGAGGTGGCAAATGGAATTTAATGCAGAAAAGTGTGAGGTGATTCACTTTGGAAAGAGTAACAGGATTACAGAACATAAGGCTAATGGAAGGACTCTTGTCAGCATCGATGAGCAGAGAGATCTCGGTGTACACGTGCATAGATCTCTAAAAGTTGGCACCCAGGTTGATAAAGTTGTTAAGAAGGCATACTGTGTGTTAGCTTTTATTGGTAGAGGGATTGAATTTCGGAGCCATGAGATCATGTTGCAACTGTACAAAACTCTGGTGCGGCCACACTGAGAGTACTGCGTACAGTTCTGGTTGCCACATTATAAGAAAGACGTGGAAACATTAAAAAGGATGCAGAGGAAGTTTACCAGCATGTTGCCTAGTATGATGGGAAGGTCTTATGAGGAAAGGCTGAGGGACTTGAGGTTGTTTTCATTAGAGAGAAGGTTAAGAGGTGACGTAATTGAGGCATACAAGATGATCAGAGGATTAGATCGGGTGGACAGTGAGAGTTTTTTTCTTTGGATGGTGATGGTTAATTCCAGGGGACATAGCTTTAAATTGAGGGGTGATAATTATAGGACGGATGTCAGAGGTGGGTTCTTTACTCAGAGGGTAGTAAGGGCGTGGAATGCCCTGCCTGCAGCAGTTGTGGACTCACCAACTTTAAGGGCGTTCAAATGCTCATTGGATAGGCATATGGATAACATTGGAATAGTTTAAGTTAGGGGGTCATTAGATTGGTTCCACTGGTTGGCGCAACATCGAGGGCCGATGGGCCTGTATGGCGCTGTAATGTTCTATGTTCTAACCGCACTACCCTCATCTACGCACTTGGCCACCTCCTCAAAAAATACAATCAAGTTTATTAGATATAATCTCTCCCTGCCAAGCCAAACTGACTATCCTTGATTAATCCTTTCCACTCCAAGTGGAGATTAATTCTGTCCTTCAGACCTTTTTCGTATAATTTCCCAATCATTCTTTTTAGACTTATTCCTGTAACTAACGGTTTTCCCCCTACTTTCCTTCTTGAATAATGGCACCACATTAGCCACTCGCCAGTGCTCTGGCACCTGTGGCCACAGACAATTTGAAAGTTAACGTCATAGTCTCTGCAATCTCCTCTCTTGTCCCACACAGCAGCCTAGAGTATATCTTATCTGGACCTAGGGAGTTAGCCACTTTTAAACCTGTTAAAGACATTATCACCTCCTTCCCCTCAATGCTGGACAGTCCAATTATATCACAGTCCCCATCCCTGCTTTCTATATCTACAACTTCTCAATTATTAACTTGAGTCTGTAAGTTAAACCAATTATTACAATCTTATTAACTATGTAACCACCAAACATGCCTTTGTGTTCCTGCGCTTGGTTAAAGATGATTTAAAATATCTATAGAAATTAAGTTTTGAAGGCTAAATGATTACATTGTGTTGAATGTTTGGGCACAAAATCCAGCAGCTTTCAGTTTGGCTTGGAGTTTATGATTCTAGATATTTTCATGATCATACCAAGAATGTTCTCACTCAAAGAAAATCTATAAATGTACATGTGATACATTGTTATTGGCTGCATTACCCCATCCAAAACAGCCTAATTAACTGCCCAATTTCTTCATGACCAGAGGCAAATTGACAGGAGAATTGATGAAAGTGGCATTCATCATTTATTAATATAGACCAAAGAACAAAGAACAAAACAGCACAGGAAACAGGCCCTTCAGCCCATCGAGCCTGCGCCGCCACCCCGATGTTCCCATCTCTACCCGTGATCCTTGTCTATGTTTATAGATCTATGGATTAAAAACCAAATTTGAGACAATTTAGGGAGAATTTTTTTGCCAATTAGCCTAAGAGCACATCTTTGGGATGTGGGAGGAAACCGGAGCACCTGGAGGAAACCCACGCAAGCACGGGGAGAATGCGCAAACTCCCACAGACACAGGCCCAAATCCATGTATCTGCACAGCACAGCGATAGTCACCGAGCTGTCGTTTTGCCCATCAAATGGTCCAGGTCAAACGTACACTAACGACATGAAGCACTAGGATACTCTCGAAAAAAAAATCCAAAAGCATATCAAAATCATTTAAACTCTGAAATTTTTGATGGAGTAAAGTGTCTTTGGCAAAAATATTTAAGCACAAAGATTCAGCAATGGTTAACTGCATCTTTTGTTTTGACGGCTGAATTCCTTACTATTGAAACAAATACAGCACTGCTGCTGCTGCTGCTCCCCCTGCAGTTGGATATTATGGCAGCATTCAGCTGCAGAAGAACAGTTTCACACTAGTGCACCATTCTGGGACAGCTGTCACAGGCAGATATTGAAACATTAAAGACTTCAACCTTATAGTTACGGACAATCAAATTAAAGATACACTGCCAAAATCATACTAAATTAGTACTGCATGCCATATAACAAAGGTACCCTCGAGGGGTACGAAGGCAAGTATGTTGTTCTATTTGTTACACTAATCCTGTAAAAAGAATGCAATAATTTCCCTACATGTATTACTGGGCTTCATCCTGCACTAAAATTGACCTTTGAAAGGGAGTTATTGAAGAGTCCCTTTCCTTGATGTACTAGTTGCGAAATATGCTAGGGGGTTCTTTACCTCGGTCTACCGCAAGCTGACCTCCATTGGTCAATATACCCATTAGAACATAGAACATAACACAGAACATGGAACATGGAACATAGAACATTACAGCGCAGAACAGGCCCTTCGGCCCTCGATGTTGCGCCAACCAATTAAGAAAAAGCAATGACACTCCAACCTAAACCATTCCCTTTTCGTCCATAAACTTATCTACTAACCTCTTAAATGCCACCAAACTTGGTGCATCTACAACTGTAGCAGGCAGGGCATTCCATACCCTTACCACCCTCTGGGTAAAGAACCTACCTCTGATATCCGTCCTATAACTCCCACCCCTTAATTTAAAGCTGTGTCCCCTCGTGCTAGCTTTCTCCATCCTAGGAAAAAGGCTATCACTGTCCACCCTATCTAAACCTCTAATCATCTTATATGCTTCAATAAGATCCCCTCTTAGCCGCCTCCTTTCTAACGAAGACAACCTCAAATCCTTCAACCTCTCTTCATAGGACCTGCCCTCCATACCAGGCAACATCCTGGTAAACCTCCTCTGTACCCTCTCCAATGCCTCACATCTTTCTTATAATGTGGGGACCAGAACTGTACACAATACTCCAAGTGCGGCCGCACTAGAGTTTTGTACAGTTCCAACATGACGTTGCGGCTCCGAAATTCAATCCCCCTACCAATAAAAGCTAAGACTCCGTATGCCTTCTTAACAACCTTATCGACTTGATTGCCAACTTTCAGGGATCTATGCACATATACACCAAGATCCCTCTGTTCCTCAACACTATTAAGAGTCCTACCATTAGCCCTATACTCTACACATTTGTTATTCCTGCCCAAGTGAATTACCTCACATTTTTCCACATTAAACTCCATTTGCCACCTCTCGGCCCAGCTCTGCAACTTGTCCAAGTCTCTCTGCAAACTATAACACCCCTCTTCACTATCTACCACTCCTCCGACATTGGTGTCATCCGCAAATTTACTAATCCATCCTTCAATACCCTCATCCAGATCATTTATAAAAATTACAAACAGCAGGGGCCCCAAAACAGATCTCTGAGGTAAACCACTTCTAACCGAACTCCACGATGAATAATTTCCATCAACTGAATAATTTCCGTCAACAACATCATTAACAGCGCAGTACAGGCTCTTCAACCCGCGATGTTGCGCCGACCAATGGAACCAATTTTATGACTCTCTAACCTAAACTATTCCAATGTTATCCATATGCCTATCCACTGACCATTTGAACACCCTTAAACTTAGCGAGTCCACAACTGCTGCAGGCAAGACATTCCACGCCCTGACCACCCTCTGAGTAAAGAACCCACCTCTGACATCCATCCTATAACTACCACCCCTTAATTTAAAGCTATGTCCCCTCATGTTAGCCATCTCCATCTGAGGAAAAAGGCTCTCACTATCCACCCTATCTAACCCTCTGATCATCTTATATGCCTCAGTTAGGTCACCTCTTAGCCGCCTTCTCTAATGAAAATAACTTCAAGTCCCTCAGCTTTTCCTCATAAGACCTTCCCACCATACCAGGCAACATCCTGGTAAACCTCTTCTGCACCCTTTCCAATGCCTCCATATCTTTCTTATAATGTGGCGACCAAAACTGTACACAATACTCCAAGTGCAGCCGCACCAGAGTTTTGTACAGTTGCAACATGATCTCATGGTTCTGAAATTCAATCCCTCTACCAATAAAACCTAACACACCATACGCCTTGTTAACAACTTTAGAACATAGAACATAGAACATAGAACAATACAGCACAGAACAGGCCCTTCGGCCTTCGATGTTGTGCCGACCAAAATAAAAAGCAATGCCCCTCCAAACTAAACCATTCCCTTCTCTTCCATATACTTATCAACTACCCTCTTAAACGCCACCAACCTTGGCGCATCTACAACAGCTGCAGGCAGGGCATTCCACTCCCTAATCACTCTTTGAGTACAGAACCTACCTCTGATATCCGTCCTATAACTCATACCCCTTAATTTAAAGCTGTGTCCCCTCGTGCTAGCTTTCTCCATCCTAGGAAAAAGGCTAACACTGTCCACCCTATCTAAACCTCTAATCATCTTATATTCTTCAATAAGATCCCCTCTTAGCCGCCTCCTTTCTAACGAAAACAACCTCAAATCCTTCACCCTCTCTTCATAGGACCTGCCCTCCATACCAGGCAACATCCTGGTAAACCTCCTCTGTACCCTCTCCAATGCCTCCACATCTTTCTTACAATGTGGCGACCAGAACTTCACACAATACTCCAAGTGCGGCCGCACTAGAGTTTTGTACAGTTGCAACATGATGCTGCGGCTCCTAAATTCAATCCCCTACCAATAAAAGCTAAGACTCCATATGCCTTCTTAACAACTTTATCCACTTGACTGCCTACTTTCAGGGATCTATTGACACTTACACCAAGATCCTTCTGTTCCTCACCACTATTAAGAGCCCTACCATTAGCCCTATACTCTACACATTTATTGTTCCTGCCAAAGTGCATTACCTCACACTTTTCCACATTAACTCCATTTGCCACCTCTCGGCCCAGCTCTGCAACTTGTCCAAGTCTCTCTGTAAACTAAAACACCCCTCTTCACTATCTACCACACCACCAACTTTAGTATCATCTGCAAATTTACTGCTCCATCCCTCAATACCCTCATCCAGATCATTTATAAAAATTACAAACAGCAGGGGCCCCAAAACAGACCCCTGAGGCACACCACTCGTCCCCGAACTCCACGATGAAAATCTCCCATCAACCACCACCCTCTGTCTTCTATCTGCCAGCCAATTTCTAATCCAATTAGCTAAATCACCCTCTATTCCACACATCTGCATTTTCTGTAGAAAACTTTATCAACTTGAGTACCAACTTTCAGGGATCTATGCACACGTACACCGGGATCTCTCTGCTCATCTACACTACAAAGAGTCCTACCATTAGCCCTATATTCTGTACACATATTACTCTTACCAAAGTGAATCACCTCACACTTTTCCACATTAAACTCCATTTGCCATCTCTCAGCCTAGTTCTGCAACTTATCTATGTCCCTCTGCAAACTGTAACATCCATCCTCACAGTCTACAGCTCCTCCAACTTTGGTGTCGTCAGAAAATTTACTAACCCATCCCTCTACACCCTCATCCAAGTCATTTATGAAAATAACAAACAGCAGTGGCCCCAAAACAGATCCCTGAGGAACACCACTTGTAACTAAACTCCAGATTGAATATATCCCATCAACCACCACCATCTGTCTTCTATCAGCTAGCCAATTCCTAATCCAAATTGCTAAATCACCCTCAATCCCACGCATCTGCACTTTCTGCAGTAGTCTTCCATGGGGAACCTTATCAAATGCTTTACTAAAATCCACATACACTACATCAACTGCTTTACCCGTATCCACCTCTTTGGTCACCTTTTCAAAAAACTCGATAAGGTTTGTGATGCACGACCTACCCTTCACAAATCCATGTTGACTATCCCTAATCAATTCATTTCTCTCTAGGTGATTATAAATCCTATCCTTTATAATTCTTTCCAAAACTTTCCCCACAACAGAGGTAAAGCTCACCGGTCTATAACTCGCAGGATGGTCTCTACTCCCTTCTTAAACAAGGGAACAACATTTGCCATCCTCCAGTCTTCCGGCACTACAACGACAACATGAAGATTAAAGCCAAAGGCTCTGCAATCTCCTCTCTAGCCTCCCAGAGAATCCTGGGATAAGTCCCATCTAGCCCAGGGGACTTACCTGTTTTCATACTCTCAAGAATAGCTAACACCTCCTCCTTTATGTACCTCTATCCCGCCTAGTCTACAACCCTGATCCCAGTATTCTCCTCGACTACACTGACATTTTCCTGCATGAAGACTGATGAAAAATACTGATTCAGTGTCCTTCCAAACTCTTCAGGCTCCACACACAACTTCCCACTACTATCTCTGACTGGCCCTAACCTTGCCCTAACAATCTTTTATTCTTGACATACCTAATAGAAAGCTTTAGGATTCCCCTTGATCCTATCCGCTAAAGTCTTCTCATGTCCTCTTCTAGCTCCCTCCTGGCTAATTTATAACTCTCCAGTGCCCTAATTAAGCCTTCACATCTCATCTTTACAAAAGCCTCCTTTTTCCCTAGCATACCACGGTTCCCTCGCTCTACCACTTCCTCCCTGCCATGTACATATTTATCAAGGACTTGAAGTAGCTGTTCCTTGAATAAGTTCCACATTTCAGATGTTGCCCGCTCCTGCAGTTTCCTACTCCAACCTATATATCCTAAATCTTGCCTAATAGCCTCATAATTACCTTTCCCCCAGCCATAACTTATCCCTTCGGTATATGCCTATCCGTTTCCATCACTAAGGTAAACGTAACCAAATTGTGGTCACTATCACCAAAGTGCTCACATACCTCCAAGTCTAATACCTGGTCTGGTTCATTGCCGAGTACCAAATCCAATGTAGCCTCACCTCTCATTGGCCTATCTACGTACTTAGTCACAAAACCCTCCTGCACACATTGTACAAAAACTGACCCCTGTAACGTGCTTGAGCTATAGCTTTTCCAATCAATATTTGCAAAGTTGGAGTCCCCCATAACAACTACCCTGTTACTTTCACTTCTGTTCAGAATCATCCTTACAATCCTTTCAGCTGCATCTCTGGAACTTTTTGGAGGCCTACAAAAAACTCCCAACAGGGTGACCTCCCCTCTCCTGTTTCTAATCTCAGCCCATACTATCTCAATAGACAGGTCCACATCAAATGCTCTTTGTGCCACTGTAATACAGTCTTTGACTAACAATGCCACACCTCCCCCTCTTCTACCACCTTCTCTGTTCTGACTGAAACATCTGAATCCTGGAACTTGTAACAATCATTCCTGTCCCTGCTCTATCCGTGTCTCTGAAATGGCCACAACATCAAAGTCCCAGGTACCAATCCAGGCTGCAAGTTCATCCACCTTATTGCGTATGCTCCTCGCATTAAAGTATACACACTCCAAGCCACACTCCCGCCTACCAGTACACTGCTGTGACTGAGAAACCTTATCCATGACCTCCCTATTCCCATCCTCCTATACATTTGAGCTACTCAGGTTCCCATCCCCCTCTGAATCAGTTTAAACAGTCCCTCACCCCCCCCACCCTCTCTCTCCCTCCCCCCCCTCCCCTCTACCCTCTCTCTCCCTCCCCCCCCCCCTACCCTCCTCTCCCCCCCCCCCCCCCCCCTACCTCTCTCTCCCTCCCCCCCCCCTACCCTCCTCTCCTCTCTTCTCTCCCTCCCTCCCCACCCCCCCCCCCCCCCCCCCCCCCCCCCCCCCCCCCCACCCCACGTTGGGATTCTTACTCTTACACACAATATAAGACTGGTCTTATTGGCAATCTCACAAATAAGACCCAAGCCATTCTCTCATCATGCAAGCTCAATAGTGGAATTGGCTACATCAAAGACATCTTGCAGAATAATGATTATCCTGAACAGATCATTTTTCATTTTATATGCTGTCTCTCAGCGCCAGGGACCCAATTCAACTGCCAGCTAGGATCACTATCTGTGTGGAGTTTGCACATTCTCTTCGTGTCTGCGTTGGTTTCCTCCAGATGCTCCGGCGTCCTCCCACAGTATGAAAGGCATGCTGGTTAGGCGCATTGACCCAAACAGGTGCTGGAATTTTACAGTGATTTCATTACAGTGCTAATGTAAGCCTTACTTTGACTAATAAATAAGCTATTTTTTGAAACTCATGAATGAGCCCAAGGCTATTACTTATGGCACTGAAAAGCATACAGTCTACCTCAGATCATCCTGTCTGGGCACAGTGTCACAGGAATTTGAGCAATAGATGAAGCTACCTATTTCATGCTGCTACTGTGCAGTAGCAAGTGGTATCTGGCACTAACACAATGCCACTACCAAACTAAAAAGACATTCCATCTTTCATACAAATGAGTAACGTGATGAAAGAATTTCAGAAGCTGAGCAGAGTGAGTCCCAAGATCACAGTTACTTACAGCAGGAAGCTGTGTTCACTTTAAACCATTACCTTTCAGAAAGCTGCTCCTTCATCTGATGAAGCAGCAGCACTCCGAAAGCTAGCGGTTTGTGCTACCAAAAAACCTGTTGGACTTTAATCTGGTATTGAGAGATTTCTTATTGTGTTTACCCCAGTCCAACACCAGCATCTCCACATCATCAGTCCAAACAAAATAGTGCCTGGGGAATCCTGTCTGAATCACCAATCATTTCTTTTCTAAACCAGAAGAAATCCCAAAATAGATATTGGTGTCATGTACAATAACTATTGCTGGATTTTGCTTTTAAAACCAATGGAAACGTTGTTTGGGAAGCTTCAGATCTTCAGTTTTAATTCTCACTATCCTGAGATCAAACCTTTTGTTTGCCACATGATTAAAAGTAACCCAGGCATTTCATTTGATGTGATAAAACATCAGCAAAACCAGCTTAAACAGGGAACGTGGTAACCCTATAGCCGACCATTGGAGGGGATTAAAGACCTATCTTTTTTTTGGTAGTATTGAGAGGGAGGTAGATTGATTCATATTCTTGACACGTCAGATACAGGAGGAGTTGGAACTCATCTTGCAACGTAAGCATGTCCCTAGGTCAAAGCGCTGGTCTTTCTTCCTTAGTTAGTCTCGAAGTGAGATTTTGAAGTAAAGTTATTCAAAGGGAAGGGTGAACTCTATTGTCGATATGAGGCAAAGCTAAAACCTAACTCTTGGAGTAGCGGGGCAGGGGTGGGGTGGGGGTGGGGGTGGAGGTGGGGGTTGGGGAAGGGGCACAACATGACTGATTGGTAAATTAGCAATAGCTATAGCCCTTCAGTCACTTCTCGCATCCCTGGGAATAAGCCTGGAGAAATAGAGGAGCACAACACAGCAGAACACTGAAATTTTTGGGATCTGGGGTCAGTGAGTCAGAGATGCTATAATGGGAGAAACAGAGATCAAGGAAAATGTTGAAATTGAGAAAACTTATTGCGATTATTGGGAAAGGATTTCCTGGCAACCTGAGCATCCCACCCAACCACTCCAATAGCCACCGTCTACCCACCTGTAACAGAGATTAGGTCACACATTGGGCATCTCATGAGATTTTAATTTTAGCGTGAAAATAAATCATCCTCCACTCAGACACAGAGAAAACTTCACTGCTCAACAGTTACATGGATGAAACCCATAACACAGGCTGTCATATTACTGTCTGTTTGGCTTTTTCACACAGGTCACTTGGTGGAATACTTGAGTGTCATATACCCAATATTCCCATAACCTTGGGCACAGTAGAGGATGCAACAATGAAGGTCTTTTTCCAGTCAACTGAGGCTGCAAATCCAGCAGGAAGGAGTGTGGTCATAGTGGTCAGGAGGAAGATATCAGAGGACACCTGTCTTCTGGAATGGACAACCTACTGCCAGAAGTTCAAGGGGCAATTTCAGAGGTACCTGAGACAGCCCCAAAAAGCAATCATTGAAATATGTCCAATCCTTTTGAAAGAGTCACATGGATTTGCCAGCAGGCTCCTTACTTGTAGCCTTCAAAGTGACTGCAGCCCTCAATATTTTGCCACAGGCTGCTTCCAGGGCTGCATGTATGATATGCATGGTGGTTGGCAGGCTGCCTGAGTGATGGGCATGGTGGTTTGTAGACTGCAACACACATAGACACACAGCTGGATCAAAGTGGTGTCCACTGGCAACTTCTGTTGAGCCAATCAGGTTAGACCAAAAGACCATAACACATAGGAGCAGAATTAGGCCACTCAGCCCATCAAGTCTGCTCCACCATTCAATCATGGCTGATATTTTTCTCATCCTCATTCTGCCTTTTTCCCATAAGCCCCAATCGCCTTATTAGTCAAGAACCTATCTATCTCTGTCTTAAAGTCACTCAATGACCTGGCCCTCCACAGCCTTCTGCAGCAAAAAGTTTCACAGATTCACCAGTCTCTGGCTAAATAAATTCCTCCTCACCTTGGTTTAAAGGATTGTTCCTTTAGTCTAAGGAAGTGCCCTCTGGTTCTGGTTTTTTTCTACTAGTGGAGATATCCTCTCCACATCCACTCTATCCAGATACCGCCATAGCCTGTAAGTTTCAATAATATCTCAGGTTCCTAGTGCTGTGAAGCCATGATGTGGAGATGCAAGCTTTAGACTGGGTTAAGCACAGTAAGGAGTCTCATAACACCAGGTTAAAGTCCAACAGGTTTATTGGCAGCACTAGAAGCAGCAGTGTTAACCATTGTTCTCTCTCCAGTGTAATTTATACTCAGTGATTAAGCTCAACACCGATGTTTAATCAGCCAATAAAGGCAACTAAAGTGTACGAAGTTAAATGTTCCACATTTAGACAGATCACCATGACTGAGAATAAAAAAAGAATCGCGTTTCACTAACTCCCAGAGTGATAAGGTAGCTCCATCTACTGTCTATATTTAGAATTTAAATTAAACATGTTACCATTAATACAATGTCACACCTGAAATACACTAAAAGTCTTTTTCAAGCCAAATAATCTGGAAATAAACATTAGCACAAAGCAGCAGGTACATCTATCTCTAAAGAGAAAAAAACAGTCTTAACAGTTCACAAAAAACAGACTACAGGCAAGAAAGGTCCATTATTTAGTTGGCAAGCCAGCTGCCAACTATTTGAAATGAGACAAACTGAGGCAAGGAAATAAGTTTTTCTATTTAATTTTCATCTGCTCATTTATAAATGTGTCAGTGATTACTCCTCCCTCTGATGTAGAAAGTTAACACTTCAACTTTCATGGAGTTACTATATCAGACTGTGACTAGCTTTTTTTTAAGAAAAAAGTAAATTCACATCTCTGCATCATTAAGCAATTAATTAAACCTTGAACAATTTTATTCTGATACATACAAGTATGTAGGCACTCTGTGACTGTGGTGGCATCAATCAAATATCCATTGCAAAGTCGACATGTGATGTGAGCATTAATGTCCCACAGCTTGATCTTCCTAGTCAACATCTTTGAACCCTAAAAACAAACAAATAACATTTTCAAATAAAAATGTTACATCTTTAAATAAAAAACAAATGGGAGTTGAGGAAAATCTCAAAGTATAGTACAGAATTGCTTCAGCACACAAGACCATTTGGCCCATTTAGTCTGCACTGGCTTTCCAAATAAGCATTTCATCCAGTGCCATTCTCCAGACTCCCTTCAAAACACAATCAATTCCGTACTGAATGCCTCAATTGAAGCCATTTCCACCAAATTCTCAGGCAGTGTATTCTCGAACCTAACCATTTGCTATGCGAAAATCATTTTTTGCATAGATCTTTTGCTTCATTTATAAATAAACTTTAAATCTGTGCTCTCTCATTCTCAATCCTTTGATGAGTGGGAACAGTTTCTATCTACTCTGCATACTAATCTACTCATGATTTTCAATACCTCTATCAAATCTCCTCTCAGTTTTCTTTTCTCCAAGGAAAAGAGTCTCAACTTCTCCAAACGGTCATAACTGATGTTCCTCACTCTTAAAACAATTCCTGTAGATCTTTTCACTACGCCCTCTGATGCCTTCACATCATTTCTGATTTGGGGCATCCAGAACCAGATGCCTTTATTTAAGAAGGGCTGCAAGGAAAAGCTTGAGAACTACAAGTTATCCATTTCTTGTGCGCAAGTTGTTCGAAACTATTCTGAGATACGGGATCTACAGGCACTTAGACAGGCAAGGACTGATTAGGGACAGCCAGCATGACTTTGAGAGTGGAAAATCATGTCTCACAAATTTGATTGTGTTTTTTGAAGGGATAACCAAGAAGGTAGATGAGGGCAGTTGATGTTGACTACATGAACTTTAGCAAGGCCTTTGACAAGGTACCGCATGGTAGGTTGTTGTATACAGTTATATCTCACAGGATCTAGGGTGAGGTAGCCAAATGGATACAAAATTGGCTTGATGACAGAACAGAGAGGGTGGTTGTAGAGGGTTGTTTTTCAAACTGGAGGCCTATGACCAGAAGTGTGCCTCAGGGATTGGTGCTGGGCCCACTGTTATTTGTCATTTGTATTAATGATTTGGATGAGGATTTACTGGGCATAGTTAGTAAGTTTGCAGGTGATAGCAAGATTGGTGGCATAGTGGACAGTGAAGGTTATTAGGATTGCAAAGGGATCTTGATCAATTGGGCCAGTGGGCCGACAAATGGCAGATGGAGTTTAATTTAGATAAATGCAAGGTGATGCATTTTGGTCAATCGAACCAGGGCAGGACTTACTCAGTTAATGGTAGAGAGTTGGGGAGAGTTATAGAACAAAGTGATCTACTGGTACAGGTGCATAGCTCCTTGAAAGTGGTGTCACAGGTGAACAGAGTGGTAAAGAAGGTTTCATTGGTCAGAACATTGAATACAGGAGTTGGGACATCTTGTTGAAGTTGTACAAGACATTGGTAAGGCCACACTTGGAATACTATGTACAGTTCTAGTCACCCTAATATAGGAAGGATATTACTAAACTAGAAAAAGAGTATAGAAAAGGTTTATTAAGATGCTACTGGGACTCGAAGGTTTGAGTGTGAAGAAAGGCTGGATATACTGGGACATTTTTCTTTGAAGCATAGGAAGCTTAGGGGTGATTTTATCGTGGTCTATAAATAATGAGGGGCATAGGTCAGCTAGATAGTCAATATCTTTTCCCAAAGATAGGCGAATCTAAAACTATAGGAGATAGGTTTGAGGTGAGAAGGGCGGCATGATAGCACAGTGGTTAGCACTGCTGCTTCACAGCTCCAGGGACCGGATACAATTCCAGCTTGGGACACTGTCTGTGTGGAGTTTGGATATTCTCCTCATTTCCTCCGGGTGTTCCGGTTTCCTCCCACTGTCCAAAGATGTGCAGGTTAGTTGATTGGCCATGCTAAAAACTGCCCCTTAGAGTCCTGAGATGTGTAGGTTAGAGGGATTAGCGGGTAAATATGTAGGGAAATGGGTGTAGGGTCTCAGTGGGATTGTGTTCACTGCAGACTTGATGGACCGAATGGCCTCCTTCTGCACTGTAGGGTTTCTATGATTTCTATGAAGGGAGATACACAAAAGGGTCCAGAGGGGCAATTTTTTCAGAGGCTGTTGAGTGTCTGGAACAAATTGCCAGAGATAGTAAAAAAGATGGGTACAATTTTATCTTTTAAAAAGCATTTAGAAGGTTACAGGGGTAAGATGGGTATAGAGGAATATGGGCCAAATGCAATAACTGGGACCAGCTTAGGGGTTAAAAAAGGATGGCATAGGTAAGTTGCACTGAAGGGCCTGTTTCCATGCTCTACGATAATACTCTAGCCGAGATCAAGAGCATTTTAAGATCCTGGCCAGAAGCTCCAAGTATTTGTGAAGTTCGCCAAATCCTGTTTTACATTTGAATTTCACACAGGTGAACATGACGTGTTGCACTCCAGCTATGATTCAATGACCCACTAGGAAGCTTTTACCAAATAAAGTTGTTTAAGACAACTTTATTATTAAGTTTATTATTAACTTATTTATTATCAACTTTATTATTATAAATATTATTATAATAATAAATACTATAATAATATTATATATAATAATAAAATATATTATAATAATAAATATTATTTATCAACTATTATTAAGACAACTTTATTACAAATCTGCTGCTGTTTGTAATTTTTATAAATGATCTGGATGAGGGTATTGAAGGATGGATTAGTAAATTTGCAGATGACACTAAAGTCGGTGGAGTGGTAGATAGTGAAGAGGGGTGTTATAGTTTGCAGAGAGACTTGGACAAGTTGCAGAGCTGGGCCGAGAGGGGGCAAATGGAGTTTAATGTGGAAAAGTGTGAGGTAATGCACTATGGCAGAAATAATAAATGTGTAGAGTATAGGGCAAATGGTAGGATTCTTAGTAGTCTAGATGAACAGAGGGGTCTTGGTGTGTATGTCCATAGATCCCTGAAAGTAGGCAGTCAGGTCGAGAAGGTTGTTAGGAAGGCATATGGAGTCTTGGCTTTTATTGGTAGAGGGATTGAATTTCGGAGCCGCAACGTCATGTTGCAACTGTACAAAACTCTAGTGCGTCCGCACTTGGAGTATTGTGTGCAGTTCTGGTCCCCACATTATAAGAAAGATGTGGAGGCATTGGAGAGGGTACAGCGGAGGTTTACCAGGATGTTGCCTGGTATGGAGGGCAGGTCTTATGAGGAGAGGATGAGGGATTTGAGGTTGTTTTCGTTAGAAAGGAGGAGGCTAAGAGGGGACCTGATCGAAACATATAAGATGATTAGAGGTTTAGATAGGGTGGACAGTGATAGCCTTTTCCTAGGATGGAGAAAGCTAGCACGAGGGGACACAGCTTTAAATTAAGGGGTGATAGTTATAGGACGGATATCAGAGGTAGGTTCTTTACCCAAAGAGGGGTTCGGGAGTGGAATGCCCTGCCTGCAGCAGTTGTAGATGCGCCAAGTTTGGTGGCGTTTAAGAGGTTAGTTGATAAGTATATGGAAGAGAAGGGAATGGTTTAGTTTGGAGGGGCATTGCTTTTTGTATTGGTCGGCGCAACATCGAAGGCCGAAGGGCCTGTTCTGTGCTGTAATGTTCTATGTTCTATGTAAGACTATAGTTCTTTTTGTTATATTTTAACTAACATAACTTCTACCAATTATAAGGCTTAAACATGACTCAGTATAACTCCTAGCAGCTGGCTATCTCTGTTGTTCCAACGTAAAGCAATGTCCCATAGACATATCCCTTCTCTAGCATTAGTAAACACAAAAACACGTACGCTCAAGTGATGTTGGATTTCCAGCTTTATAATGTCTATGGACAAAAATCAAAGCCAGCTGTTTGCAGAGAAGAATATATTCTCAAACAGCACAATCTCAGAGAGAAAAACCCAGTCTCTGGCAGTTTCCAACACAGCAACACTTAAATACTGGGGAGGTGATGGCCCAATGATATTATCATTAGACTATTAATCCAGAAACTCAGCTAATCTTCTCGGGATCCAGGTTCAAATCCCGTCACAACAGATGGTCAACTTGAATTCAACTTCAAAAATCTGGAACTAAGAATCTACTGATGACCATGAAACTTTTGTCTATTGTCAGAAAAACCCATCTGGCTTATAATGTTCTTTAGGGAAAGAAATCTGCTATCCTTTACTGATCTGCCTACATATAACTCCAGAGCCACAGTAATGTGGTCGCCTTTCAACTGCTCTCCAAGGGCAAGCACGGACAGGTTATAAATGCTGGGCTCAGCTAGCGACACCTGTATCCCACAAATGAATTTAAAAAAAAGCAAAAACTCCAACTCCAGGGAGAGAGAAAAACCAATATTGCTTCTCTCATCTTCCAGCTGCTTCTGAAGAGGAAACTAAAAACTGGAATACTGTGAAAAATGGCTGTCCCCAGGCATATCACCTGACCTATCAATTATCCCAAATCAAGCTCTACACTACAATCTTAAGGAAAACATTCAAATTACAGAATATTGCATTTGTTCAGATTAAAATCAACATACCAATTATGCTGCCTCACTAACAATAACGGACACCACAATAGAAAACACAGTGCCAATAAACCATCCTGCAGAGACATTATTTAAAGGCATAGTACCATCACATCTCTCCCTTACGAGAAAAAGGAACCATCGATATTGAGAGATGGCTTCATATTTCAAAACCTTTCAGTTCCATTTTACTAGTCCTCTGCATTTGTTATATGTACATTGTATAAAATCAAAATATGCAAACATAACAATAGTTTGTTTGAGTGTTTGTCTTCCACCATCGAACACTCCTTCCTCTTTCATCAAATGCTTGACAAAGCATCGACAAGTACACTTTCTTTTCCTGCCACGTGTATAATTTTCAAATCAAATGCCTGCAATAATAAACTTTATATAAACAGTCTTGCATTTTCATTCTTAAATTTCTTCAAAAACATCAATGGATTATACCATAAGGTCATAAGACATAGGACTCCTTGAGTCTACTCAGTCATTCAATCATGGCTGATATTTTTCTCATCCCCATTCGCCTGCTTTTTCTCCATAAACCCTGATCCTCTTATTAATCAAGAACCTATCTATCTCTACACAATCATCTCAAATGAATTACTGGCAAAATAAGTGTTAAAATGTTGCAAGATCAGCACCAAACTCAAGGTCTCTTTCTCAATAGTTGAATATTTCTTCTGATGATCATTTAGCTTTCTGTAAAAATACCCAATAGGCCATTCAATTTTCTCACTGCCTTCTTGTAATTGTACGGCATCAATATTCATATCATGCATATCAATGGCCCCCTTGAATAGTTTTGCGTAATTCGGTGGTCAACACAGGGGCAGACAGTGGTTAAAACAGCTTTCAGGCTGTCAAATGCCTGCTGACAGTCCACCATCTACTGAAATTTACTATATTTCTTCAGCAAGTCAGTCAGTGTAGCAACGACACTGCTAGAATTCAGCACAAAAAAACTCGAGCCCAGAAATCTCTGTAGCTCCCTTCTCGTCATTGGTATTGAGAACTCCCCAGTATCCTTTGCCTTCACATCCCATGGGGCCATTTGTCCATGTCCAATTGTATGGACAAGGAATGCAACTTAGGTTTTTCTAAATTCTTTTAGCCAGGTTTACCACCAAGCCAGCCACCTGAAGTGAATTGAACTATTCCACGAGGTGCTTTAAATGTTCTTTCCACATATGACTAAAAATCACCAAGTTGTCTATGTACACTATACAATTTGCTAATACTGAAATGACCTTGTTGGTCAATCTTTGAAACGTGGCTGGGGCATTTTTCATTCCAAATGCTATGATTTTGAACTGGTACACTCTTGAAGTCTTCTTCAATCTTTCCGATAAAGATACCTGTCAGTATCTTCGAATAAGTCAAATTTGGAGATAAAAGTTACTTGTCCCACCCTCTCAATGCAGTCCTAGGATAGGAATAGGATAGAAATCTGATTTCTGAATCTATTACCTTCCTATAGTCCACACACAATCATTGTACTTATGATTCACATTCTTTAAAAAAACTTTTCTTCTTATCCAACTGCCAACAGAGGTGGTCATCATTTAACATTTTCTTTTGTCCATCTTCATTGCTTTAGTTCAGACCCATTTGGTTTCAGTACCATCAATATAGGCAAGTTCCACTCACTGCAACTCAGCACATTTCAATCTTCTTTTGAACCTGTGCCAACTTTCGAGGGTTAAGCCTCTCAGGATGTTGTTTAATTGGAACAGCATTTCCCATATCTACATCACGCGTAACTATTTTAGTACTCTCCAGCTTATTCCCACATATCGCTCCATATGATTTTAACAACGCTTGCAGGTCATTTTGATTTTCCTCCAAAGATAGGATAATTTTCTAATGATCAAATTTGAGAAATTTCAAATTCAGATTTAGTTCTTCACTCCTTCAAATCTTTCAACTGGTAGCCTGATTGGAACCAGTTGGTTTTAAACTCCCTCCTGCACAACCTGCTCGTTCCCCATTGGGTGAGCTCTACTCAATTAATAGGGGAGTTTGTATTCTATGAGGCCCATGGAAAGACCTGTTGACAATCCCCCATTGCCTTCTAACACCTTTATTGATGGTTTATCTTCATAGTTGTCCTGATGATGACACAGTGAAAAGTTTTTAAATTACATTTTTTTAAAGCAATTTTTTTTAAAATTTGTTCACTCAATTTGCATCTATTGTCCATCCCTAATGGACTCTGAAAGGGTGATATTCTGCTGTTTTCTCAAATGCAATTAAGTAATTCCCTAGGCTTTCTAGCAGGCAATTAAAATTCAACCTCATTGCAAGAGTGGCAGATATTCTCCTCTGAAGGATATAAATGAATCAGATTTTTTTTTATGAAATCTGGTAATTTTGTGGTCACCATCAGAGACTCCCTTTCTAATTCTAGACTTATTTAACTAAGTGAATTTGAATCCCCCCTGCTACTGTGGTGGGCTGTGCCCAGGTCATTATTCCAGGCCTCTGAATTATTGGCCCAGTAAAAGTCATGCCATCTATGCAAGATTGAAGCAACTCAACTTCACAACACTTTAATCCACGTACCTAGCTGACCATATACTTAAAAATAATACAGACAAAGCATGTTATGATCTTGGTCAATTCATAAATTCACAGTATCTTAGTACAAAAAGTGACCCTTTGGCCGATTGTGTCTGCACTGGCTGTCATGTATCTATCTGTTCTAATCTAATCTTCCAGCACTTGGTCCATCGTCTTCTACACTATGATGTTTCAAGTGTTCATTTAAATGCCTCTTAAATATTGCAAGGGTTTTCGCCTCTACCACTCATTCAGGCAGTGAGTTCCAGATTCCCACCACCCTCTGAGTGAAAAAGGGTCTTCCTCAAAGCTCTAAATCTTCTGCCCCTTCTCTCAAATCTATACTCCCTGGTTATTGACCCCTCTACTTCAGGGAGAAGTTTCTTCCTATCTATCTATAACCTCATAATTTTTGACATCTCGATCACGTTCCCCCTCCACCCCAGTCTTCTCTAGTCTAAGTAAAACAACCCCTGCCTAACCAGCCTCTCTCTCAAGAAAGCCCTATTTTTGTGCATTTTCCATTGTAATAAACATAGAACATTAGAACATAGAACATTACAGCACAGTACAGGCCCTTCAGCCCTCGATGTTGCACCGACCAATGTAACCAATTTTATGACCCTCTATCCTAAACTATTCCAATACTATCCATATGCCTATCCACTGACCATCTGAATGCCCTTAAACTTGACGAGTCCACAACTGCTGCAGACAGGGCATTCCACGCCCTTACTACCCTCTGAATAAAGAACCCACCTCTAGCATCTGTCCTATAACTACCACCCCCTTAATTTAAAGCCATGTCCCCTCGCGCTATCCATCTCCATCCGAGGAAAAAGGCTTTCACTATGCACCCTATCTAACCCCCTGATCATCTTATATGCCTCAATTAGGTCACCTCTTAGCCTTCTTCTCTCTAATGAAAATAACGTCAAGTCCCTCAGCTTTTCTTCATAAGACCTTCCCACCGTACCAGGCAACATCCTGGTAAACCACCTCTGCACCGTTTCCAATGCCTCCACATCTTTCTTATAATGTGGCAACCAAAACTGTACACAATACTCCAAGCGCAGCCGCACCAGAGTTTTGTACAGTTGCAACATAACATCTCGGCTCCGAAATTCAATCCCTCTACCAATAAATGCTAACACACTATACACTTTCTTAACAACCTTATCAACTTGAGTACCAACTTTCAGAGATCTATGCACCTGTACATCGAGATCTCTCTGCTCATCTACACTACTGAGTCCTACCATTAGCCCTATATTCTGCACACATGCTACTCTTACCAAAGTGAATCACCTCACATTTTTCCACGTTAAATTCCATTTGCCACTTCTCGGCCCAGCTCTGCAACTTATCTATGTCCCTCTGCAAACTGTAACATCCATCCTCACTGTCTCCAACTCCTCCGACTTTAGTGTCGTCAGAAAATTTACTAACCCATCCCTCTATACCCTTATCCAGGTCATTTATAAAAACAACAAACAACATAGAACATAGAACATAGAACAATACAGCACAGAACAGGCCCTTCGGCCTTCGATGTTGTGCCGACCAAAATAAAAAGCAATGCCCCTCCAAACTAAACCATTCCCTTCTCTTCCATATACTTATCAACTAACCTCTTAAACGCCACCAAACTTGGCGCATCTACAACAGCTGCAGGCAGGGCATTCCACTCCCTAATCACTCTTTGAGTAAAGAACCTACCTCTGATATCCGTCCTATAACTCATACCCCTTAATTTAAAGCTGTGTCCCCTCGTGCTAGCTTTCTCCATCCTAGGAAAAAGGCTATCACTGTCCACCCTATCTAAACCTCTAATCATCTTATATGCTTCAATAAGATCCCCTCTTAGCCGCCTCCTTTCTAACGAAAACAACCTCAAATCCTTCAACCTCTCTTCATAGGACCTGCCCTCCATACCAGGCAACATCCTGGTAAACCTCCTCTGTACCCTCTCCAATGCCTCCACATCTTTCTTATAAAGTGGCCCCAAAACAGATCCCTGAGGTACACCACTAGTAACTAAACTCCAGGTTGAATATATCCCATCAACCACCACCCTCTGTCTTTTATCAGCCAGCCAATTCCTAATCCAAATTGCTAGATCTCCCTCAATCTCATGCATCTGCATTTTCTGCAGTAATCTTCCAAGGGGAACCTTATCAAACACCTTGCTAAGATCCATGTACACCACATCAACTGCCTTACCCTTATCCACCTCTTTGGTCACCTTTTCAAAAAACTCAATAAGGTTTGTGAGGCACGACCTTCCCTTCACAAATCCATGCTGACTATCCCTAATCAATTCATTTCTTTCTAAATGACTATAAATCCTATCCCTTATAATTCTTTCCAAAACTTTCCCCACTACAGATGTAAGGCTCACTGGTTTATAATTTGCAGAATGGTCTCTACTCCCCTTCTTAAACAAGGGGACAACATTTGCCATCCTCCAGTGTTCCGGCACTACACCTGTAGCCAACGACAACATGAAGTTCAAAGCCAAAGGCTCTGCAATCTGCTCTCTAGCCTCCCAGAGTAATCTGGGGTAAACAACAGTAGGCTAATGTAATCAAAAAGCCCTCGAGTCATAGACCTACCTAGCCAGCTTCAGCTCTAATACCTCATGTGCATTCTCACTTAATTCATGTTTACCCAGTTAACTTCTTAGAGATTTGGTTATCAAATGTAGATTGTAGAAGTCAACGTGCCAAGACCCAAAAGATAATAATTGAGATTTTTAAAATTATTGATTTGCAAAGTCCTCCGATCAGTAATTCTGAAGGAATTAACATTTGATTTTTCAGGTCTGTTCAAATTAAGATTACATCAAACTGTTATTGTACTTAGTAGTTAGTACTCTATGGTATTACACATTACAAAATAAAATGAGACAGATCTGGCCAGGAAACTAGCTCATGACAGAAAAATAATTAATTTTGGAATGCGGTCAGTATAGTTTTGTGCAACAACTCCCACAACAACAAGGGAGTATGCCATGTAGATTTAGAAAGTCATAATGTGACAGATTTAGTTAATAACCTAACAGTAAATGAACATTTATCTGAAACAATTTCAACATGATCCATTTTAATGTAGGGTTTGAAAGGAAAAAATATTATAACAGCTACAAAAAAAAGGTACAATTGACTTCAATATATAATTATAATAGTTATAACAGAAACAAACTTCAATAAATTGGACAAATGAGTAAAATGACAGTGAGAGGTGCCAAGAGAATCTATCATACATATTCTGTTTATACTTGTAAGAGATAGGAACTCTACTTGCCAAAAAGGAACAAAGAGCAATGTAAAACTGAAAAAGCATACAATAACAATTATCACAAAGAACAAAGAATAGTGTGGTGCAGGAACAAGCTCTTCAACCCTACAATTCTGTGCCGATCGTGATGCCTGCCTAAACTAAAACATATGCACTTACTAAATCCATATTCTTCCATTCCCATCCTAGTCATGTATTTGTCCAGATGCCCCTTAAATGCTGCTATCATATCTGCTCCCACCACCTCCCTGGGCAGCACATTCCAGACATTCACCACCCGCTGTGTAAAAAAGTTGCCCCGCATGTCTCTTCTAAACGTATCCCCATGCACCTTAAACCTATATCCCCTAATAGTTGACTTTTCCATCCTAGGAAAGAGAATCTGACTATCCACTCTGCCCATGCTAAAATAATCTTGTAAACCTCCATCAGGTTGCCCCTCAACCTCCATCATTCCAGCAAGAACGAGTTTTATCCAACCTCTCTTCATAATTAATATCCTCCAGACCAGGCAACATCCTGGAAAACCTCTTCTGTACCCTCCACCATTTTCACTACATCCAGCATGTCACCACCAAACACATCCTACCCTCCCCGTTACTTCCTGCATTTCAAAAGAGCCATTCCATCTCTGCAACAGTTCTTAATCTCCCACAACATCCCCTTCCTTTTCTACAGCACTGTCCCATTCAAGTCTAAGAGACCTGCCCCTTCACCTTCTCTCTTCAACGTTCCAAATACTCTTTTCAAATAAAACTTGTATTTCTTTCATTTTTGTTTACTGCTTCTCTGCTCGTGATGTAGTTTCCCCAATATCAGTGAGAATAAATGTAGACTGGATGACCACATTGCAGAACATGCCAATTAGTCCCCAAGTATAAACTGAGCTTCCAGGCACCTGTCCTTTCAAGGTCCTGGGAACCTTGCTCCCACTTTGATTTCTGTCCTGGGCCTGCAGCAGTGTTTCACTGAAGCTCAATGCAAACTTATCTCATGATTGAAAACCGTACAGCTTTCTAGACTTAACACTGAGTACAACAATAACACCTGCCTCCACTTTATCTTTTTTGATGGTTTAATTCATTTTCTTGTTTCTTTGTTAATCAAACACTTGCTGTCCTGTAATTGACAATCTCATCTAGATTTTTTTGTTTCTTATTTTTTGCCCCAGTCTTGTCGGTTTTACACCATGAGACCTTTTGTTGTTTAATCTCTGCTGCCCTCCACCCATTCACAGATCCTAACATTTTTAATTTCCTAATAAAAGGTCACAAACATAAATGCTAACTGTTTCTCGCTCCAAAAATGCTGCCAAACCTGCTGAGTATTTCCAGCATATTCTGTTTTCATTCCTTGTTTTTGTTCCTATATCCCTGTAAACCGTGAGGGGGCAAGGTGGCACAGTGGTTAGCACTGCTGCCTCACAGTGCCAAGGTCCTGGGTGTGATTCCAGCCTCAGGTCACTGTCTGTGTGGAGTTTGCACATTCTCCCGATGTCTGTGTGGGTTTCCTCCAGGTGCTCCAATTTTCTCCCACAGTCCAAAGATGCGCAAGTTAGGTTGATTGGCTATGTTAAATTGACCCTTAGTCTCAGGGTGATTAGCAGGGTAAATGTATGGGGTTACGAGATACGGCCTGGGTAAGACTGTAGTCGGAACAGACTTGATGGATCAAATGGCTTCTTTCTGTACTGTAGGCACTCTATGAGTCCAAATAACATATTTTTCAATATTTTCCCAATATCACTGTGATATATGGGCTTGTGTGAATAACTTAAATAAATTGGAGGCATAAACGTCAAGGTTCAGAAGGGAAGAGACATGAAGTTAACTATTATATTTCAAAAGGAACATGTGCAGTTGGTGTGGATCATAAATGGAAGCAAAGTAGCAAGTTTAGTTAGCCCTAAAATAACACAGAACATAGAACATTACAGCACAGAACAGGCCCTTCGGCCTTCGATGTTGCGCTGACCAATATAAAAAGCAATGCCCCTCCAAACTAAACCATTCCCTTCTCTTTCATATACTTATCAACTAACCTCTTAAACACCACCAAACTTGGCGCATCCACAACTGCTGCAGGCAGGGCATTCCACTCCCGAACCCCCCTTTGGGTAAAGAACCTACCTCTGACATCCGTCCTATAACTATCACCCCTTAATTTAAAGCTGTGTCCCCTTGTGCTAGCTTTCTCCATCCTAGGAAAAATGCTATCACTGTCCCCCCTATCTAAACCTCTAATCATCTTATATGTTTCGATTAGGTCCCCTCTTAGCCGCCTCCTTTCTAACGAAAACAACCTCAAATCCCTCAGCCTCTCTTCATAAGACCTGCCTCCCATACCAGGCAACATCCTGGTAAACCTCCTCTGTACCCTCTCCAATGCCTCCACATCTTTCTTATAATGTGGGGACCAGAACTGCACACAATACTCCAAGTGCGGCCGCACTATAGTTTTGTACAGTTGCAACATGATGCTGCGGCTCCTAAATTCAATCCCCCTACCAATAAAAGCTAAGACTCCATCTGCCTTCTTAACAACTTTATCCACTTGACTGCCTACTTTCAGGGATCTATTGACACATACACCAAGATCCTTCTGTTCCTCAACACTATTAAGAGCCCTACCATTAGCCCTATACTCTACACATTTATTGTTCCTGCCAAAGTGCATTACCTCACACTTTTCCACATTAACTCCATTTGCCACCTCTCGGCCCAGCTCTGCAACTTGTCCAAGTCACTCTGTAAACTATAACACCCCTCTTCACTATCTACCACTCCACCGACTTTAGTGTCATCTGCAAATTTACTAATCCATCCTCAATACCCTCATCCAGATCATTTATAAAAATTACAAACAGCAGGGGCCCCAAAACAGACCCCTGAGGGACACCACTTGTCACCGAACTCCAAGATGAATATCTCCCATCAACCACCACCCTCTGTCTTCTATCTGCTAGCCAATTCCTAACCAAATTAGCTAAATCACCCTCTATCCCATAAATCTGCATTTTCTGCAGAAGTCTTCCATGGGCCACCTTATCAAACGCCTTACTAAAGTCCATATATACCACATCAACCGCCTTACCCCCATCCACCTCTTTAGTCACTTTTTCAAAAACTCAATGAGGTTAGTAAGGCACGACCTACCCTTCACAAAACCATGCTGACTATCCCCAATCAATTCATTTCTCTCTAAATAACTATAAATCCTATCCCTAATAATTCTCTCCAATACTTTGCCCACAACAGAAGTAAGACTCACTGGCCTATAATTCCCTGGAAGGTCTCTCTTCCCCTTCTTAAACAATGGGACCACATTCGCTATCCTCCAGTCCTCCGGAACCACACCCGTAACCAACGAGGACCTGAAGATCAGAGCCAGAGGCTCTGCAATCTCCTCTCTTGCCTCCCAGAGAATCCTAGGGTAAATCCCGTCCGGCCCAGGGGACTTATCCAACTTCAAACCCTCGAGAATATCTAGCACATCCTCCCTATCTACTTCAATACTTTCCAGTTTGCTACCCTGTACCTCAGTGTTCTCCATAACTACATTTACATCACCCTGCCTGAATACCGAAGAGAAATATTTATTCAGTGCCTCTCCAATCTCTTCAGGCTCCACGCACAACTTCCCACTGCTGTCTATGACTGGCCCTAATCTTGCCCTAACCAATCTTCTATTCTTAACATATCTAAAGAAAGCTTTAGGATTCTCCTTAATCCTATCAGCCAAAGTCTTCTCGTGTCCTCTCTTAGCTCTCCTCAATTCACTCTTTAGCTCCCTCCTGGCTAATCTATAGCTATCCATTGCACTAACTGAGCCTTCAAGCCTCATCCTGACATAAGCCTCCTTTTTCCTTTTAACCAGCAAATCAACTTTTTTCGTACACCAAGGTTCTCTTACTCGACCATTTCCTCCTTGCCTGACAGGGACATACTTATCAAGGACTCGCAGCAGCTGCTCCTTGAATAAGCTCCACATTCCAGATGTTCCCAGTCCCTGTAGTTTCCTAGTCCAATCTATGCACCCTAATTCTCTCCTGATGGCCTCATAATTACCCTTCCCCCAGCAATAACTACTGCCCCCAGCTTCATGCCTATCCCTATCCATCAATAAGGAGAACGTAACCGAATTGTGGTCACTATCGCCAAAATGTTCACTAACTTCCAAGCCTAACGCCTGGTCTGGCTCATTGCCCAGCACCAAATCCAATGTAGCCTCATCTCTAGTTGGCCTATCTACATACTGAGTCAAAAAACCTTCCTGCACACTTTGTACGAAAACTGACCCCTCTAACGAGCTACAGCTATAGCTATTCCAATCAATATTAGTAAAGTTAAAGTCCCCTATAACAATTACCCTATTACTTTCACTCCTGACCAGAATTGACTTTGCAATCCTTTCCTCAACCTCTCTGGAACTTTTAGGAGGTCTATAAAAGGCTCCCAACAGGGTGACCTCTCCGCTCCTGTTTCTAATCTCAGCCCATACTACCTCAACGGACAGGTCCTCATCAAACTTCTTTTCTGTCACTGTGATACAGTCTTTGACTAATAATGCCACTCTTCCCCCTCTTCTACCTCCTTCTCTACTCCAACTAAAGCATTTGAACCCCGGAAGCTGCAACATCCATTCTTGTCCCTGCTCTACCCAAGTCTCTGAAATGGCCACAACATCGAAGTTCCAGGTACTGGTCCAAGCTGCAAGTTCCTCCCCCTTATTGCGAATACTCCTTGCATTAAAGTATACGTATTTCAAACCATGCCCTACCCCACCCGTACGCTGCTGTGTTTTACAGCTTTCCTCTATGACCCCCTTACTCTCATCCCTCTTAGCACCCCAACTACTTAGGATCCCACCTGAAAGAACCTGATAACCTGAAAGAACTGTAGAATGTGAAACAATAGTCAAAAACAAGGATATGGGACAAGTGCAGGAAAACAGGATTAGGAAGCCTTTAGAGATAGTTAGAACATAGAACACTACAGCACAAACAGGCCCTTCGGCCCATAAGTTGTGCCGATCATATCAGCACCTACCAGGCCATAGAACTATCTGTAACTCTCAATCTCATTAAATCCCATATACTCATCCAGAAGTCTTTTAAAAGACCCCAGCAAGTTCATCTCTCCCATCACTGATGGCAGCCGATTCCATTCACTCAACCACCTCTGAGAGGAAAACTTACCTCTAACATCTCCTCTGTACTTGCCCCCCAGCACCTTAAACCTGTGTCCTCTCGTAGCGACCATTTCAGCCCTGGGAAATAGCCTCCGAGAATCCACCCTATCTATTCTCGACATCTTATAAACCTCTATCAGGTCGCCTCTCAACCTTCGTCTCTCCAGGGAGAAGAGACCTAGCTCTCTCAACCTAAGGCATGCCTCCCAATCCAAGCAACATCCTTGTAAATCTCCTCTGCACCCTCTCAATAGCTTCCACATCCTTCCTGTAGTAAGGCGACTAGAACTGCACACAGTATTCCAAGTGGAGTCTGACAAGGGTCTTATAAAGTTGCAGCATTACCTCCCAACTCCTAAACTCAATCCGTCAATTAATGAAGGCCAGTACACCATACGCCTTCTTGACCACATCCTCCACTTGCGCGGCCGATTTAAAAGTCCTATGGATTCTGACCCCAAGATCCTTCTGCTCCTCAACACTGCCAAGACTCGTTGGTCCTGCCAAATGGACCACCATACATTTATCCGCGTTGAAGTCCATCTGCCACTTCTCCGCCCAGTCTTACATCCTACATATGTCTCGCTGCAACTTCAGACATCCTTCCAGACTATCCACAACACCACCAACCTTCGTGTTGTCTGCAAACTTACTAACCCATCCCGCCACTTCCTCATCCAGGTCATTTATGAAAACGACCAATAGCAAGAGTCCTAGAACAGATCCCTGGGGCACTTCACTGGTGACTGATCTCCATGCAGAAAAAGACCCGTCCACAACCACACTCTACCTTCTGCAGGCAAGCCAATTCTGGATCCACAAGACCAAAGCCCCTTGGATCCCATGCCCTCTCACCTTCTCAAGAAGTCTTGCGTGGGGGACCTTATCAAATACCTTGCTGAAATCCATGTAAACCACATCCACTGCTCTTCCTTCGTCAATGTGTTCAGTCATATTTTCAAAGAACTCAACTAGGCTCGTTAGGCACGATCTGCCCTTAACAAAGCCATGTTGACTATTTCTGATCATATTGAACTTCTCTAAATGCTCATAAATCCTGTCCTTTAGAATCCTCTCCATCAACTTACCGATCACTGAGATCAGACTCACTGGTCGGTAATTCACCGGGCTATCCCTGTTCCCTTTCTTGAAAATAGGCACCACATCCGCAATCCTCCAATCTTCCGGAACCTCTCCCGTCTCCATCGACGATGCAAAGATCATCGTCAGGGGCTCTGCAATCACTTCCCTCACCTCCCACAGTAACCTGGAGGACAGCCCATCCGGTCTTGGCGACTTATCTACCTTGATGGAATTTAACAGTTATTGTCAGTGCAGGCATAATGGGCGAAAGGGCCTTTGCAGTACTGCATGACTCTTTGACAAAAGAGAGGAAATATATTTAACGAGAGATGGGAGACTCTCTTGAAATCTTGAAGTAGTGTATACTGGAAACAGACCCATGAAGAAGCAGTTGCTGCTACCCTCAGAAACAAGTGTTTGTGCTGCAAAGTTTTGAGACAAGTTTTGGCTTCTCAGTATTGAATGAGAGAGTGTGAAGCTTGTGTGAGACTTCCCTAAAACAACAACAGATTTGTGGTATTATTGGAATTTTTACAGACTGAAATTTATGAGATTATACCTAAAGGGATGTTGACCTTGGAGTTAATTCAGCAGAAATCCTTTAGAAAATGTTTGTAAAAGTACTGTTAACTACGAAAATGTAATCTTGTGTTCTTATTGTTTTTTTTAAATAAATGTTTCAAATTATTTCTTTAAATAGTCACAAGCGGTTTAAGTTCTTTCTCCTGATTTCAGATGACTTCCTATGAAATAAAATTGAAAAGCATAATAGTTTGTTCAAATTTCAATAGGCAGCTCAGCACTTACCATATTATAACAAAAAGAAAGAATCTGGTATCTCTTTTTAACAACTTAATTATTGTCTTGTAAAGCCTCATTCCTAGCATGTTTTTTTCCATTTGTCTATTTCTTTGTTTATCACGTTGGATCTTGTGACAATACTGTGTCTTTAAGAAATGTATTTTAATCATGTATCTTGGCAGGTTTTTCAAGCAGCTCCTGGAATTGGCACCATTTGGGTTGTAACCGGTGTCCTTTAACTGTTGCTGAAGCAATACAATGGACCATCATGTATATGTTTAATCTGGAGTAATGCAGAATCCTAGTTGGGGGGAGGGGTTATAATCCAAGATTACAGGATTTTCACAATAACTTCATTGCAGTAAGCCTACGTATGACAATAATATTAAGTTTAATCATTTTGGGCATGGTGTGGAAATGCCGACGTTGGACTCAGATAAGCACAGTAAGAAAACTCATAACTCCAAGTTAAAGTCCAACAGGTTTATTTGGAGCCATGGGCTTTCAGAGGGCTGCTCCTTCATCAGGTGAGTGGAGGTAGGTTCATAAACATGGCATTTATAGGAAAAGATACAATTGCAAGATAATCATAGATAGAAACATGAAGAATGGTTGGAATGCAATTTTTTTTATAGGTAATCAAGTCTTTACAATGTGAGTGGAGAGAATAACCATCACAGGTTAAAGATGTGTGAATGGTCTCAAGCGAGGACCGTTAGTAAGATTTTACAAGGCCAGGCCAGAAGGTAGTGGTTACATGTAGTGTGACATGAAATCAAGATCATCCTCATGCGTGCAGATCTTGGCTATCAGTTCCTACTCAGCGATTTTGCGTTTTCACGTGTCTTGAAGGCCACCTTAGAGAATGTTTATCCGAAGATTGGAAGCTGACTGCCCTGCTGCTGAAGTCTTCCGACAGGAAGGGAACACTCCTGCCTGGTGACTGTCATGCAGTTATCTGTGGGCTTGTGGTAGAGAGAAGTGGGAAAAATGTTCTGGCTTGAGACAATTCATACTTTTAACCTGTGATTATCTCTCTCTCTACTCACATTGTCTGTGCCTATAAAGACTCTCATTCCAATCTGTAATTATTTTGCCAATTGTGTTTTTGCCTGTATATGCTGTGTCTGTGAACCTACCATCACTCATCTGATGAAGGATCAGTGCTCCGAAAACTCGTGATTCCAAACATATCTGTTGAACTTTAACCTGGTGTTGTGAGACTTCTTACTTAATTCTTTTGAAATTGCTGTGTGGAGTGAGATTGACAAGTCAAGTGATCCCTGAGGAGTTTTTCCACAGAAAAGTCCAAGACTAGTTTCACTTTTCTCAGAGGACTTCAAATGGAAAGCAGTGTCTCTTTTTTCCTCTCTGTAAATTTTGCTGCCTGCAAGTTGCTGTTAGAAACTGGAGAAGGCAGGCAGTGTTTTTGTTTTCAGAGGCTTTCTAGAAATTTCAGAACTGGGAAGCCTCAGAGTTTTAATCCATTTTTAATCCAACACGTAGAATACCAATTCACAGCAGGTGTTAAAAAACTGCAAAATCCAGCATCATTTGAGTGTACTTGTTTTCTGTGCCGATTCTAGAAAAGATGTACATTTGAAGTATGTTGTTTGACTTGGATCATCATATCTGTTAAGATTTATACTGTTCTTGTAATTGGTTAAAGTTATTTTTTAAATTATATTTTAAATGTATTCTTAAATAAACTTTGTTTGACAAAAGCTTCCTGGTGGGTCACTTAAATCATACCTGGAATCAAACACTTTATGCTCACACATGCCAAATTCAGATATAAAAATTTAGGGTCTAGCCTATCTTCATAGCACACATTGGAGTTTCTGGCTGGGTCATAATGATCTCATACACTTATTCATTTAATTTGTCTGTCACTTTTGATAATCATTTTTGTTCTCCATCTGCTTAATCCTATCAAGTTCTGGTGCATCAATTCCAAATGTTCCTTGGTTAAAATTCACCATGAATAAAGCTAATAGCCAACATATAATAGGTTGAAAATGGATGTTGGAATTCAACGTTTATAAAGAGAATTGGTTACAATGGAAGTATCTGGGGCTAAGACAAGTATGTAGGGTGCTAGGGCAGAAAGACATCCCAGAGTTGAAGGTTAGCAGCACTTCAAATAAGAGTTAGTAATTCTTAGCAAAGTAAACCAACTGCATTTAGTCATCTGCCACTGGATTACCAAGGTCAGAGTGAGACAGAGCAAGAGGAACAGAGGAGCATTTGGAGAGATGTTGCCAGTACACTTAGTTCATAGAGAAGTGACTATAACTATATTTCTCAGACTAATTATTCAGCATTGGACTTTAGAGTTAGAGATGGGAATGTCAGTATAATGAGTGGTGAGTGGGATTTGTGGATATTCAGAGATTATAGGCCAAAGACAATGCACAGCACTAAATGCATGATTGCACTGTGCTACCATCCCATTTGACTTTTGAACACACCTTATGATCACAGTAAGTCAATCACCTACATGGGGTTAAACAAAACAGGCCATTTGGCAACACAAAAATATAGCAATACGAGGTAATGGCCAGAAGCAAGCAGAGAAAGCAGAAGGCTGAAACAAGAGGCAACATCACAGTGAACTGGACCAAATAAGTGAAAACATGATTGGCAAAAACTATTCAACTGTACACTAAAACATTGACCTACTACTTATTTGATATTTCTGAAAAATGGTGGGAAAGTCAGCTTAAGAAATAGGTCAACTCCATTTTGTTGTTCATTGCCTTTCTCAGTAAGCCATCTTGTCTAGTCCTACTCTTCAAATCATCTTCATTTGTATTGAGCATCTTGCATCTGAATACTCTTCCTGGTGGCAATTTAACCCTCTTTAACTTGACTAGTACATTTGACTAAGATTTCTCTTGTGCAATGCTCGACAATCATGAGCATTCAGTCTTTTTCAAGAAGCTCTCTCATTTCTTTGGGAAGAAATTGATTCTGCTTCCATAATGGCTGTGACAGCAAATTCCCCATTTTGCTCATCCTCAAGGTAAAGTTATTTTTGCTAACATATCCCACTGTTATTTAAATGGATCTGCAGAAATGCTGGAGAAAATCAAGAGGATTGCTACCTGGCTTGTAGCTCTTCAGTATCAGGAAACATACAGGAAACTCAGACTTTTGAAGGGAATAAGCATAGATCACAAAAACAAATAGCTTAAATCTTTGAAATCACATGAAATACTGAAAGGAGTGGACTTTATTCAGTTGACTGCTCCTGTTCGAACAGGATAGGTGAGGACTAGGACACATTAGTAGAAAATAAGAAAGCAAAATCAAATTAGGTGCCAAGAAGTATTTCTTTCTGCAGAGAGTAAGACAACCTGAGACATAACATTATTAGAGATGATACAGAATTATGATTTGCTTCAGCACTTCAGAGGACCTTGTGATTGAAGACATCTTATATAATACAGGTAGACAAGATTAGCTATGAACTATGGCATTAGCAACAGCAGTCTTTGATATTTGCTTTGTTAACTCCAATGCAGGAGAAATAAGTCCCAAGCCAAGCCCATACTTCAAGACAGGTTTTATTCCCAACACCATAGAGTTTTCCACACCTAAATGAAACTAAATTAGATGGCATTGAAAATAGTGAGGAAAGTTATCAAAAATTGAATCAGGATTTTGATCAGCTGGAGAAATGGGCTGAGAAATGGCAAAAGAAGTTCAATATAGATAAACTTGAGGTGTTGCATTTTGGAGAGTCAAATCAAGGTAGGGCATTCACAATGACCTTAGGGAGTACTGTTGAACAGAAAGATCTTGAAGTCCAGGTGCCCGGTTCTCTAAAG
Source organism: Sphyrna mokarran (assembly GCA_024679065.1). Classification (NCBI taxonomy): domain Eukaryota; kingdom Metazoa; phylum Chordata; class Chondrichthyes; order Carcharhiniformes; family Carcharhinidae; genus Sphyrna; species Sphyrna mokarran. The sequence continues at coordinate 177,996,169 of JAGIQG010000001.1, forward strand.
TTGGAGCAACAGATGGATAGAGCAGTGAAGAGGTTTTTGGCTTGCTGGCCATCAGTCAGGGAATTGAGTATAGAAGTTGGGAAGTTATGTTGCTGTTCTACAGGATATTGGTGAGGCTGCACCTGGAGTATTGTTCTATATTTTGGTTACCTTGCTATAAGAATGTTATTAAACTGGAGAGAACGCTTTACAAGAATGTTGCTTGGACTCAAGGGACTGAGTTATAGAGAGAGATTGGACAGGCTAGGATTTTTTTACTTTGGGAAACTGAAGGATACCCTTAGAGAGGTGTATAAGATCATGGGGGGGGATGGATAGGGTAAATGTATTCAGTCTTTTTCCCAGGGTTGGGGAAAATCAAGAATTAGAGGGTATAGGTTTAAGTTAAAGAGGAGAAAGAATTACTCGGAACCTGAGGAGGAACGTGTTTTTTACACAGAGTGGCATACATGTAGAATGTGCTGCCAGAGGAAGTGGTTGAGGCAGGAACATTCAAAACTTTTCAAAGGCATTTGGACAGATACATGGATAGAAAAGATTGAGAAGGATATAAGCCACATGCAGGCAAATGGGGTTAGCTTAGAACATAGAACATAGAACATTACAGCACAGAACAGGCCCTTCGGCCTTCGATGTTGTGCCGACCAAAATAAAAAGCAATGCCCCTCCAAACTAAACCATTCCCTTCTCTTCCATATACTTATCAATTAACCTCTTAAACGCCACCAAACTTGGCGCATCTACAACAGCTGCAGGCAGGGCATTCCACTCCCTAATCACTCTTTGAGTAAAGAACCTACCTCTGATATCCGTCCTATAACTCATACCCCTTAATTTAAAGCTGTGTCCCCTCGTGCTAGCTTTCTCCATCCTAGGAAAAAGGCTATCACTGTCCACCCTATCTAAACCTCTAATCATCTTATATGCTTCAATAAGATCCCCTCTTAGCCGCCTCCTTTCTAACGAAAACAACCTCAAATCCTTCAACCTCTCTTCATAGGACCTGCCCTCCATACCAGGCAACATCCTGGTAAACCTCCTCTGTACCCTCTCCAATGCCTCCACATCTTTCTTATAATGTGGGGACCAGAACTGCACACAATACTCCAAGTGCGGCCGCACTAGAGTTTTGTACAGTTGCAACATGATGTTGCGGCTCCTAAATTCAATCCCCCTACCAATAAAAGCTAAGACTCCATATGCCTTCTTAACAACCTTATCGACTTGACTGCCTACTTTCAGGGATCTATGCACACATACACCAAGATCCTTCTGTTCCTCAACACTATTAAGAGTCCTACCATTAGCCCTATACTCTACACATTTATTGTTCCTGCCAAAGTGCATTACCTCACACTTTTCCACATTAAACTCCATTTGCCACCTCTCGGCCCAGCTCTGCAACTTGTCCAAGTCACTCTGCAAACTATAACACCCCTCTTCACTATCTACCACTCCACCGACTTTAGTGTCATCTGCAAATTTACTAATCCATCCTTCAATACCCTCATCCAGATCATTTATAAAAATTACAAACAGCAGGGGCCCCAAAACAGACCCCTGAGGCACACCACTCGTCACCGAACTCCACGATGAATATCTCCCATCAACCACCACCCTCTGTCTTCTATCTGCCAGCCAATTCCTAATCCAATTAGCTAAACCACCCTCTATTCCACACATCTGCATTTTCTGTAGAAGTCTTCCATGGGCCACCTTATCAAACGCCTTACTAAAGTCCATATATACTACATCAACCGCCTTACCCCCATCCACCTCTCTGGTCACTTTCTCAAAATGCTTAGTTGGGCATTTTGGTCAGCCTGGACCAGTTGGGGCTGAAAGGCCCATCTCCATGCCACAGATTCTATGATTCTAAATGTTTCAGCTGTCCCCATTTATAGCATTAATATCCATCACCAGTTTAACAATGTAATTGGCATTTAACAATGGTTGCCACTGGAACTTAATATAATTAAGATATTGACAGAACCTGTTTTTTCAAATTAAAGCTTTTGAAAATTGAAGAAAAGGAAAAAAAATCCTGTATTTTCCATCTATGTTTCACATTATAAGCAACCAAAAACAGATCCCACATTTTTTCCTTAAGTAATTACAAAGCAAGAAAAGTATTGGCTTTCCATATCAATATTGTAATAAAAGGCGTCCCCCTTGCAGCAGATCTAATCACTTCTTGGAGCAAGCACCTCTTTTTGTCTGACCATTGGTGACTTTTGTTTTAGAAATTCTCTTCTTTCTAACATTTCCTTTATACTAGCAAAGTCAATTCTTCACCTTTTCTCAGTGAAATCCTTTGACAAATTAACAACATCTCAAAGAGACTGGTTACCAATTTAGCATTTTATAGGCAAATCTTTCTCAGATTATTCCTCATCCTCTATTATTGTCAGTATATTAGATAAGTAAACCCCCATATCTATTGCTTTTTTTTTTACTAATTCCAACATTTCAGCCAATAAGATGATTTTCACTATCCTTTATATTTTCTTCATTTTCCAAGCCAATTGGGAACATTTATTTTTCCTTCCCACCAAGAATATAATAGACTCTACTGTGCTGGAAGACTGGCATGCGAAGCGTTGCTAAAAATGATTGACTCCAAATCTTCAGGTTCACTCAAGAAAACTTGAATGTTCATTTCTCTAAATTGAATTTCTTTAATGTTTTATTTGCTCTCAGAACTATGGCTTGTTTCATCATAATACTGAGTTCCAATGCATCAAAACTCACATTAGGTCTAGACTGAGAGCATTACATTTCTCCAATCAAACTTCCTAGCTATTTTGTCTTCTCCTTTGGACGCAAGATGCTCTTTCTGGGAAGAATTGGCAGAATATATTGGGATGCAATTAATATTTCTTAAATAGACTTCTGATTCAAAGTCACTCCTGACTTGTTCTGCTTAATGTCTAACCCTATGTATTTAAAGGCCACAAAAGGTCTTTCTGGTTGCCTCATTACAGGAAGGATGTAGAAGCCATAGAAAGGGTGAAGAGGAATTTACAAGGATGTTGCTTGGTTTGGAGAGCATGCCTTATGAGGATAGGTTGAGGGAGCTCGGCCTTTTCTCCTTGGAGAGACGAAGGATGCAGAGTGACCTAATAGAGGTGTATAGATGTTGAGAGATACTGATCAAGTGGATAGTCAGAGGCTTTTCCCCACAGCTAAAATGGTTCCACAAGAGCACACAGGTTTAAGGTGTTGCAGAATAGGTACAGAAGAAATGTCAGGGGTAAGTTTTTCACTCAGAGTGGTGGGTGGGTGGAATGGGCTGTTGGCAACGGTGGTGGAGGCAGATTCGATACACAGTCTTTTAAGAGACTTTTAATAAATACATGGAACTTACTAAGATAGAGGGTTATAGATAAGTCTAGTTATCTGTAAGGTAGGGACATGTTCAGCACAACATTGTGGCAGAACGGCCTGTATTGTGCTGTAATTTTTTCATGTTTTTGTGTATCAAAAGACTGACTTTGGACCTTTAATTCCTTCCATCACCCATTGCTCAAATTCTATTGATCTTGCGAAAAGAAAATCATCAATATGCATGATAAAGATGTCTGCGAGTTTCTCCTCATGAAAGCAATAGAACATTGCTGGGTCTGCCTTTTACTGAAGACAACCCATTTTCATCAGGATGAACCTCACTGAGAAATACTATACTTTTGATGCATCACTCAACCCATATAAACAGTTGTTCAATTTTCAATCTTCCCTTCTATATCATAAGCTTCAGTTTAAAAACACTTTCCTTTGAAATTTCTCACCATGAAAATACACAGCTTTTATATGAAATGATTTATACAGTCAGGAATACATTACTAAAATAGCTTAAGAAAATTTTCAGGATCATTCTTCCTGCAGTAGGGGAGCTCATCCTGATATCTTGATTACCAAAACCCTAGCTTAGAAAGCTTTAGCTTTAATTTTTTAAGTGCCATTAAGAAGCACCTTTTCTGAGTATATTCACCTTTCTGATAAGGCTGGCCATCCCCGTCTGGTATTTTAGGGCAAACCTCAAATTACTTCTGACTCTCTTTGTTTGGCATCCTTTATCAACTTACCTTCCAATTTGTTTGCAGCTATTAGAACTTCTCAATTTGAAGGGCTTTTACTACTTATGGCATTTCTAACTTGTTCCATGGTCCTTGTTCTTGTCAAACTATAACCTCCACTCATTTTCCTCTCAGTTTCTGGACTATGGTGACACTAACTCTCCCGCGTGCAGAGTCCCTTTTGCAAGTCCATGATCTTCTTCAAGGGACATGGCCACTTTCAGATCTACGTTCAGAAGGTGTACTGCATTTTCTGCTCTTCCATATCTTTATCTCATTTTGTCAATCCATTGGTTTTACCTCCTGTCCTTCATCCAGCACATTCAACCAATGTTTATGTTTTGCAGCGGCTTTTCCTGCTCTCCCTGTGATAGTGGCATTCCTCCACATACAGGCCTTGACTGGAATATGTTTTTTCTCATTCCTACTTTTGGATGAATTGCCTTATCCAATGCTTCAAAGTTAATTTGCCCATATTCAATCATCCCTCTATCTGCCATAATCTGTTCCTTGTAACCATCTAACATTCATGTTTTTTATGTCCTATTCAAAATCTATGTCAATTAGTCTTGAGGAATGTACCTTAACAGTATGATTACCATGTTTATTTGCATCATTACCCTTAACTTTATCAGGCCCTTTCCATTCTTTCAGCCTTCTCTTTTGTAATATGCCATGTCTCTTGATTAAACTGTATTCCCAATGGTCTTATGTATGCCATAAAGCTTGCCGAATTTTCTACAAAGCCTCAGCTTTGATGAAAGTTTTCCTGTTTGTGGGCAAGGCATTCAAATGGCATAAAAAGCAGAACTAATGGCAGTTCCTTTAAGAGCAGAGGGAGCCTCCGATAGCATCAAAGACAACCTTGTATTCCTTCCATATGCCAACTAGTATGGACATTTTCGCATGTACTGCCCTTGCCAGTGCCATTTGCAACTCGTATTCTGGTTATTTAGCTAGTATTTTATGCAACATGTAATCAATTATTTCATTCACTCACTTAAACCATTGGTGAATGAGCTCGCAGCCACAGTATGTATAACTATGATATTCAAACTTTCATACATATCCCAAAACTCATCATTTGCAAACTCTCCTCTGTTATCTGTCAGGAATTTTGTTGGGTATTCCTAATCGAGTGCCTAGCCATTTCTTCATGACCTTGTTGCCAACAATCTATTTGCCCTTACCACGTATTACTGCAGATAGTTAATCCGATGTAATTCAGCCTATGAAGTATGGCAAAGAAAATCCCCAATCCTTGTCCTATACTTTTAAATCCATTCACAGTAGCAGACTCACAACAAAACGTGGAGGTGGCCTTCAATATTTAACACAAATATCAGAGTGAACTGTAACTTGCTCAACATGTTCTCAATCAACCACTCCAGCATCCGATCTCACAGCTTTGAATTTATATGACACCAAATGTGCAAATTATCTACACAACTTCCAGATAATCTTTTTCTTGTCCACCAAATATCTCTCCTCAGAAATTAACAACACTGCTTAAACTCTTCAAAAAATACTTGGCTTCCTCAGTGGCAGATAACTTTAGTTCCACAGTTTTCCCAAACACAATGGTTTTGTCATTTATCATGCATAGCTTCATCTGTGCTTTTCCATTGAAGATCTGATTTGATTTATTGTTGTCACATGTATTAGTATACAATGAAAACTATTGTTTCTTGTGTGCTATACAGAACATACCACTCATAGAGAAGGAAAGGAGAGGGTGCAGAATGTAGTGTTGCAGTCATAGCTATGGTGTGGAGAAAGATCAACTTAATGCGAGGTAGATCCATTCAAAATCTGATGGCAGCAGGGAAGAAGCTGTTCTCGAATTAGGTGGTAGCTGACCTTGGACTTTTGTATATTTTTCTCAACGGAAGGCAATAGAAGAGAATATGTCCATACGCATGGGATCCATGATTATGCCGGTTGTTTTTCTGAGGCAGTATAGGCAGAGTCAACAGATGGAAAGCTGGTTTGAGTTGATTCATGACCCTTTTAATTTCTTGCAATTTTGGACAGAACAGGAGCCATACTAAGCTACGATACAACCAGAAAGAATGCTTTCTATGATGCATCTGCAGAATTTGAAGAGAGTTGTAGCTGACATGCCAAATTTTCTCAGTCTTCTGAGAAAGCAAAGGCATTGGTGGGCTTTCTTACTATAATGTCGGCATGGTGGGACCAGGACAGGTTGATGAGCAGGTTACCTAAAAACTTGAAGCTTTTGATCATTTCCACTTTGTCCCCATTGATAATGAAGTTTGGAGATGAATCTAATAGGAATAATGGTATTAAAGGCTGAGCTGTATTCTATGAATAGGAGTCTGACATTGTTGTATTTATTAACTAAGTGTTCCAGGGTTGAGTGCATGGCCAGGGAGATGGCATCTGTTGTGCACCTGTTGCAGCGATAGGTGAACTATTGTGAATTCAAGCAATTTGATAGGTAGGAATTGATTTGTGTCATGACTAAGCTTTCAAAACACTTCATAACAACGAATATCAGAGCCACTGGATGATAGTCATCAAGGCACGCTACCTGGCTTCTCTTTAGTACCAGGATAATGGTTATCTTCTTGAAGCAAGTAGGGGCCTCAGATTGTTCTATGTATTGTTCTATGTTCTATGTTCTATTGGTATAAAGAGAGGGTGAAGATGTCTGTGAATATCGTTGCCAAATAGTCTGCACAGGACCTGAGTGCTCATCCAGGCACCCCATCTGGGCCAGCTGCTTTCCGTGGGCTGACTTTCGAGAAGGCTGCTCTGATGATGACCTCGGTGATCTTGGATACAGATTCATCCAAAGCTTTCAGGATGGAGGTATGCTCTCGCTGACCTCTTGCTCAAAACAGGCGTGGAATGTGTAAAGCTCATCAAGGAGGGATTCATTGGAGCGAATGGTTTTACCTGTCTTTATCTTGTTGCCTGTTATACCTTACCATGGTCTGCGGGAGTACATGGGGCTAGCCTGGGATTCTTGCTTGGTCTAGTACTGTCTTTTGACATCTTCGGTGGATCTCTGTAGATCATATCTGGCTTTCATGTAAAAATTAGCGTCGCCTGACTTGAATGCCTCAAACCTGCCTTTCAGCAAGCAGTAGATATCCCTATTCATCCATGGTTTCTGGTTGGGAAATATATGAATTTGCTTCTTTGACACACAATCTTCTACAAACTTACTAATGAAGTATTCATTCAGGCTGGTCAAGATCTCACAATAGAGATCTCTCACACAGAGACCACATTAATACTAATGAAGACTCTGATCCCAGCTGTCACCAAACCTAAAGCAGGTAGAGCTTCCGTATTGTTTAACCTTCTGCCAATCTGCCTCATCAAAAGACTCCAGGTAGCAATTAAGCTAGTCCAACACACACACTATGGAAATGCAATTGCTACCAAGAGTGCACAACTGAACAAATCAGTTGCCAAAACACTCACCACTGGATTCAGTGGCCCAGTGACCAACACAATTCCTTCACAGCAGTAACTGTCATGTTTCACTTGCAATTTCAAAAACATAATTCTTTTGCTGCAGGCAATTCATTGTGTAATGTTCAGAATCACACAGACAACACCAATTTACCATGTCACGTTCATTTCTCGGATTCAAGTGCCTTTGTCATTGTCCCAGACCCTTCTTTTATTTCAATACTCAAACTGGCTACAAGTGCAACCATCTTCAAATCACGTATCAGTGATCCCACCTTTGTATTGAAATTGGTGTCTAATAGCTTGGCAATCTCAAAATTTAGTGGCCATAGAATCCTCCATGTTTTGCTTCACTGCACAGTTGCCTACATTTACTAGGGAAGTAACTGTAAATGACAGTTTTGCAGGAACTTTTTTTTTTTGAAAACAGTAGCAGCCATTTGATCTACAGAAAGTCTTTTTCATAAAATGGAACACCCTCCAAAGAACAAAATAACAAAGAAAATTACAGCACAAGAAAGAATAGGCTCTTCGACCCTCCACGCACACACCAACCATGCTCCCTACCCTTCCGGGGACCATATCCCTCTATTCCCATTTATGTGTCAAGACAGCTCTTAAAAGTCATTATCGTTTCTGCTTCCACTCCTTCCCCCGGCAGCGAGTTCCAGGCACCTACCACCCTCTGTGTAAAAAACTTGCCTCATACATCTTGTTTAAACCTTGCTTTTCGCACCTTAAACCTATGCCCTCTAGTAATTGACTCTTTTACCCTGGGAATAAGCTTTGACTATCCACCTGTCCATGCCATCATAATCTTGTAGACTTCTACGAGATCATCACTCAACCTCCATCATTCCAGTGAGAACAAACCAAGTTTCTCCAAACTCTCCTCATAGCTAATGCCGTCCATGCCAGACAACATCCCCATAAATCTTTTCTGTACTCTCTCCAAAACCTCCACATCCTTCTGGTAATATGGCCACCAGAATTAAGCACTATATTCCAAGTGCAGCCTTACTAAGGTTCTATAAAGCTGCAACACAACTTGCCAATTTTTGAAGTCAATACCCAGACTGATGAAGATAAGCGTGCCATATGCCTTTTTGATTACCTTCTTCACCTGTGTTGCCACTTTCAGTGACTGTGTACCATACACCTAGATCCTTCTGCCTATCAATATATTTACTGTATATTTCCTATTTGCATTAGATCTTCCAAAATTATTAGCTCACATTTTTCAGACTCCATCTGCCAGCTCTCTGCCCCAGTCTCCAATTGACCGATATCCTGCAGTATCCTCTGGTGATTCTCATCACCATCCATAAATCCACCAACCTTTGTGTTGTCTGCAAACTTATTAATCAATTCAGTTACATTTTCCTCCAAATTATTTACATATATTACAACAGCAAAAGGTCCCAGCACTGACCCCTGAGCAACACCACTTATTACAGCCTTCCATTCAGAAACGCACTCTTGCACTGCTACCATCGGTGTTCTATGACTGAGCCAGTTCTGTATCCACCTTGCCAGTTCACTTCTGTTCTCACACGACTTCAGCTTCTGCATCAGTCTGTCATGAGGCACCTTGCAAAGGCCATACTAAAGTCCATGTAGACAACATCCACGGCTCTACCCTGATCAATGATCTTTGTCACTTCCTCAAAAAACTCAATCAAGTTAGTAAGACACGACCTCCCTTTCACAAAACCATGTTGCCTCTCGCTAATACATCCACTTATTTCCAAGTAGGAGTAAAGCCTGTCTCGAAGGAGCCTCTCCAATAACTTCCCTACCATTGACCTAAGACTCACTAACCTGTAATTACCTGAATTATTCTTGTTATCCTTTTTAAAAAAGGGACAACATTGACTATTCTCCAATCCTCTGGGACCTCCCTGTAGCCAATGAGGATACAAAGATTTCTCTCAAAGCCCAGCAATTTCCTCCCTTGCCTCTGACAGCATTTTGGGTATATCCCATTAGGCCTGGGAACTTGTCTATCTTAATGTTTCCCAAGACCTCAACATTTCCTCCTCTCTGATCTCAAAATGACTCAAACTATCTACACATCAATTCCTTCTCTTTGGTGAATACTGACGCAAAGTACTCATTTAATACCTCGCCTCCTCTGGCTCCACACAAATTCCCTCCCCTGTTCTTGAGCAGGCAGTCCCCTGACTATTCTCTTGCTCTTTAAATATGTATAAAAAGCCTTGGGATTTTCCTTAATCCTGCTGGCCCATAATTTCTTGTGACCCTTTTTAGCCCTCCTTATTCTTTCTAATTTCTTTCTATTCCTCACTTGCTTTTTGTGTTCCCAGCCTCCCAGCATTGACAAAATGCTTCCTTCTCCTCTTTGACTAGGCTCACAATATCTCTCATTATCCAAGGTTCCCAAAACTTGTCATACTTATCCTTAATCCTGACAGGAATATGCCAGTCCCAAATCCCTATAGATTTGGGACTGGTACCGATTTGTACTTGAAAGCCTCCCATATGCCAGATGTTGATTTGCCCTCAAATATCTGCTCCCAATCTACATTCTTCAGTTTCTGTCTAATATTATTGTAATTAGCCTTCCTGTACTTTCACATCTTAATTTGAGGACTACACTTATCTTTACCAATCAGTACCTTAAAATTTACTGAGATGTGGTCACTGCTCCCGAACTGCTCTCCTACTGAAACACTGACCACCTGGCTGGATTCATTCCCCAATACCAGTTCCAGTATGGCCCCTTCCCTAGTTGGACTGTCTACATACTGTATTAAGAACCCTTGCTGAATGCTTTTTACAAATTTTGCCCCATCCATGTCCCTAACACTAAGTGGGTCGCAGTCAGTATAGGGCATGTTAAAATCTCCCATCACAACAACCCTGTTAACTTTTACACCTTGCCAAAATCTGCCTACATATCTGTTTCTCTATCCCCCGCTGGCAGTTGGGTGGCCTATAGTAAACCCCCATCATTCGGAGTACACCTTTCCTATTCCTGAGCTCTATCCACATTGCCTCTCTGTTTAGAGTCCTCCAAGGTTATCCTCGCAATACAGCTGTGATATTCTCCTTAACCAGCAATGCAACACCTCCACCCCTTTAACATCTCCCTCTATCCCATCTGAAACATCTGTATCTTGGGATATTACACTGCCAATCCTGTCCTTCTCTGAAACAAGTTTCTGTATTAACAACAACATCACAGTTCCAAGTACCAATCCAAGCTCCAAGTTCATCTGCCTTACCTGTCAAACTTCTCACATTGAAACAAATGCACTTTAGTCCACCAGTCCACTACACCCAACTGCTCTTTAGAACATAGAACATAGAACATTACAGCACAGAACAGGCCCTTCGGCCTTCGATGTTGTGCCGACCAAAATAAAAAGCAATGCCCCTCCAAACTAAACCATTCCCTTCTCTTCCATATACTTATCAACTAACCTCTTAAACGCCACCAAACTTGGCGCATCTACAACAGCTGCAGGCAGGGCATTCCACTCCCTAATCACTCTTTGAGTAAAGAACCTACCTCTGATATCCGTCCTATAACTCATACCCCTAATTTAAAGCTGTGTCCCCTCGTGCTAGCTTTCTCCATCCTAGGAAAAAGGCTATCACTGTCCACCCTATCTAAACCTCTAATCATCTTATATGCTTCAATAAGATCCCCTCTTAGCCGCCTCCTTTCTAACGAAAACAACCTCAAATCCTTCAACCTCTCTTCATAGGACCTGCATAGGACCTTCATAGGACATAGTTCATAGGACCTTAAGACTTTCTCTGAGTCTTAATGGCCTTGTCTCTGGTTCCCCTTCAGTTAATTTGTCTTTGCTTTGGTTCCCCTCCTGCTGCCAAACTAAATTCTCCTGCATGACACTAGAACATAGAACAATACAGCACAAACAGGCCCTTCGGCCCACGAGTTGCGCCGATCACATCTACCAATCCACAGACCTATCTATAACCCCCTATCCCTATTCGTTTCCATATATTCATCCAGAAGTCTTTTAAAAGACCCCAGTGAGTTTGCCTCAACAACCTCCGACAGCAGCCGATTCCATTCAGTCACCTCCCTCTGAGTGAAAAACTTACCCCTAACATCTCCCCTATATTTGCTTCCCTGCACCTTAAATCTGTGTTCTCTCGTAGTGACCATTTCAGCTCGGGGAAATAGTCCACCCTATCTATTCCTCTCAACATTTTATATACCTCTATCAGGTCGCCTCTCAATCTACGTCTCTCCAGTGAGAAGAGTCCCAGCTCCCTCAACCTATCATCATAAGGCATGCCTCCCAATCCAGGCAGCATCCTTGTAAATCTCCTCTGCACTCTCTCAATAGCCTCTACATCCTTCCTATAATGAGGCAACCAGAACTGCGCACGGTACTCCAAGTGGGGTCTGACAAGAGTCTTATAGAGCTGCATCATTACCTCCTGACTCTTAAACTCTATTCCTCGATTAATGAAGGCCAGTACACCGTATGCCTTCTTGACCATTTCCTCCACCTGCGAGGCCGATTTAAGAGTCCTATGGACCCGGACCCTGAGATCCTTCTGCTCTACAACACAGCTAAGACTCCTACCCCTTATATTGTACTTCTTCATCCCATTATTCCTGCCAAAATGGACCACTACACATTTATCCGCGTTGAAGTCCATCTGCCACTTCTCTGCCCAGTCTTGCATCCTGTCTATGTCCCGCTGCAACTTTTGACATCCCTCCAGACCATCCACAACACCAACGATCTTTGTATCGTTGGCGAACTTACTAACCCATCCCTCCACTTCCTCATCCAGGTCATTTATGAAACTGACAAACAGCAGGGGTCCCAGAACAGATCCCTGGGGCACTCCACCGGTTACCGACCTCCATACAGAACAAGACCCATCCACAACCACTCTCTGCCTTCTGCCGGCAAGCCAATTCTGGATCCACGAGGCCAAAACCCCTTGGATCCCATGCCCTCTCACCTTCTCCAGAACCTCACATGGGGGACCTTATCAAACGCCTTGCTAAAGTCCATGTACGCTACGTCCACCGCCCTTCCTTCGTCAATGTGTTCCGTCACATTTTCGAAGAACTCAACTAGGCTCATAAGGCATGACCTGCCCTTGACAAAACCATGCTGACTATTTCTAATCAGTCCAAACTTCTCCAAATGTTCATATATCTTATCCCTCAGAAGCCTCTCCATCAGCTTACCAACCACTGAAGTCAAACTCACCGGTCGGTAATTTCCTGGACTATCCCTGTTCCCTTTCTTAAAGGGAGGAACCACATCCGCAATCCTCCAATCCTCCGGAACCTCTCCCGTTTCCATGGACAACGCAAAGATCATCGCCAGGGGTTCTGCAACCACTTCCCACAATAACCTGGGGTACATCCTATCCGGTCCCGGCAACCTGTCTATCTTGATAGAATTTAACAGGTTTAACACATCCTCTTTCCTAACATCCACATACTCAATCTTTTCCGCATGCCTCAAACCTGCAGTGCAATCTCCCAGTTCACTTTCCACTGTGAATACCAAGGCAAAGTACTCGTTAAGCACCTCTGCCATTTCTTCTGGATTCACACAGACTTTTCCCCCTTCACCTTTTATAGGCCCTATTCCTTCTCTTCTCATTCTTTTACTTTTCACATATTTGTAGAAGGCCTTGGGATTCTCTTTAATCTTACCTGCCAAGGCCTTCTCATGACCCCTTCTGGCTCTCCTAATTTCCATTTTAAGCTCCCTTCTACACACATTATACTCCTCTAGATCCCTAACATTCCCTAGCTCTCTGAACCTTTTATATACCTTTTTTTTCTTCCTAACTAGGTTCACCACAACCTTCGTGCACCACAGTTCCCGCGTCCTACCAGAACCTCCTTGACTCCTCAGAACGTTGTCTTGCAGTGCCCCAGACAAACATTCCTTGAATATCCGCCATTTTCCTTCTGTACTCTTCCCCAAGAACACCTGCTTCCAGTTTATACGTCCAATTTTACCTGCCTAATGTTTTCATATTTCCCCTTACTCCAGACATAGACCTCCCTAGCCTGCCTGATCCTATCTCTTTCCATTGCTATCGTGAAAGAGATAGAATTATGATCTCCATTCCCAAGATGCTCACCTGCCGTGAGATCCGACACCTGCCCTGGCTCATTAGCTACCACCAGGTCAAGTACAGCCTCTCCTCTCGTAGACTTTTCCATGTACTGTGTCAGGAAACCTTCCTGAACACACCTAACAAACTAGCACACGTCCTGGCCAGAATATTTATGTCCTCCCAGTTGAGATGCAACCCATCCTTCTTGTACAGGCCCCATATGTTCTAAAGAGATCCCAATGTTCCAGGTATCTGAAACCCTCCCTCCTACACCAGCTATTTAGCCACATGTTGAGCTATGTATCTTCCTATTTCTAGCCTCACTGGTAATTGGCACAGGGAGTAATCCTGAGATTACAACTCTAGAGGTCCTGCTTTTTAATTTTCTACCTAACTTCCCAAACTGCTGCTGCAGGACTTTGTCACTCTTTCAGTTATGTTGTTAGTACCAAGATGTACCATAACCACTGGCTGTTCACTCTCTCCTTTCAAAATGCTTTCTGCCTGTTCAGAGGCAACATACTACCTTGGAGCCTCTTTCACATCCACAGAAGCACCTATCTGCTCCCTTAACTATTGTTCTAGTGCTCTTTGTCCCTCCCTGTTTAACAGCAGAGCCAGTCATGGTGCCACTGCTCTGGCTGCTGCTGCTGTTATCCCCTGATAATTCAGATGCCTCAGTAGTATCCAAAATGGTACACTTGTTAGAGAGGAGGAAGACCATAGAAGATTCCTGTATATCTATTTGCCTGCACTTTGGGCGTGACCACGTCTCTACAGCTCCTATCTATGATGCTTTCTGCCACCTTCATGCTCTTAAGTGCATCCAGCTGCTGCTCCAAACTACTCATGTGGTCTGTAAAGAGCTGCAATTGGGTGTACTTCCTGCAGTTGCAGTTGTCCGAAATGCTGGAAATGTCACAGATCTCCCACATCTCACAAGTGCAGCACTTAACCCCACTGACCAACATTTCTAGCACCAATTAAATTATTGCAGACAATTTATAAAACTCTTACCTTCACTTTTACCTTCTCATAGTGGCCTTTTTTTTGGTTAGAGGAGGAGGGAGGGAAAGACTAATGTTCCCCTCCTTCATCAACATCAAAAGTCTACTTATATGGGAAATGCATGCACAATCCAACAACTCAAATGCCAATACAGACGTTTCAAGATTAAACTTTTCAGTCACTTACACTACTTATCAAAGTCCATAATGTAACATAATAACAATCCATTCAATGACTGATCATCTCTTTTCTTAAATCTATCAAAGATTGACTATGTTTCATATACTTTAACAACTCATCATTTTTTAAAAACTTATCCAAAAATGGAAGGGTTAATCCTTCTTCAGCATCCAGGTCATTCACATCGAGTTCCAAAAATGTTTTACTGCTAATTGTGATTTTTTTTCTGGTGATAATAAAATCAAAGCCATACCTTCTTCTGGGAAAATGAGGTAACTTGTGTCCACATTTTCACCTTATTTTTCCATTGCTGACTCTGAAAAAAACTAGAGAATTTTACATTGCTGTTCTGCCAGCCTATACCTAAGTTAGCCAAGAGTAGTGTGCTTCCTTTCTCTCAGTGAATAGAGACAAGAAACTTCTTCTTTAACAACACCAGAGCTTACTGTTTATCCTCTGCTACCATGTTAAATTCAATACCCATACGATGAGTTTGAAACCAAGCCTGTATCTCAAAACAGGTTTATTCTGAAGACTGAAGACTTCCCCACCTCTCAGTTTTCCAGCTGTCCCCATGTGTACTAACTGAAAAAAAAAATCAATGAGTTAAACAGAAGTCAACAAATGAGAAGAGAGGATAGTCTCTGATGAGACACTGCAACTAAAACCAAAATGTCAAGGAAACGTAACAAAAACATCATTTTCAGGGATGAATCCTCTCCATACTACCTACATTATTTTGGTAGCTATCCCCGTTTATATCTTACCAAAAGCCATCACTTGTTTAATAATGCAAGTGCCTTAAAAAATATAATTGCTATTTCACAAGGGGTTGCCATTCGACTTTAATAACGTAACTAATAAGACACTGGCATGCTTGAATGCTTCTGGAGTCACGAAATAAATTCTCAAAGGCCTGCCCTAACATATCTATGGGTTTTATTTGTCACTTTCTGGAGAATGGATGACTCCGGGGGGTTGGGGTTTCAATAGTAAATCTAGGATCCACTATGTCAGAATGCAACAGGCTGGATTGACCAATTGGTTTTTTTCTGCCCTTTTTCAACTTCTAATTTTCAAGCAAGGGGAAATCATTTCTTTGATTACTGAATGCGTACCGTACAGTAGGAAAAAGGTGTATTTTAATGCAAAATAACATTTTCAGAGCAGTGAAGCCAGAACAGTAAACAGTTATAAAGCAACATTTCATTACATTAAACTCAGTACTTGATTGAAAGTAGAATTTGGATTTGGTAAAGGATGAGCTGAAATGATGTCTAATCAGCAAGTTACCTGTGTTGCTCTAACACGGAGCACTGCAGTGTAGTCATGTGATGAGGCCGGTACAGATCTGAATGTTTGAGCACTCGCATGAAACACCTAGGCAAAAATGAAAGACAATGTTCAGTTTGCATCATTATATTCTGGTTATATCATTACTACTGAAAGATCACAACTTTCTATCTAATGGTGTTGATCTCAGGCAGGCAAATAATTAAACCTATATTTTCACTAATGATAGAACAGCAGGTTGAGAGACAAAATAATAGTCTGATAATCCAGCTATATAAACTAACTGATGAATTGGACAGATTATTTCATACAGACAAGAGTGAAGTGAAACATCTTGATGGGAAAAATGAGGAGACCAATATAAACTAAATGGTACAATTTTAAAATTGGTGCAGTAACCAAAAATACTGGGGTGTTTGAGCACAAACCTTTGAAAGTGGCAGGATAAGTGGAGAATGTTGTTAATAAAGCATACAGAACATATAAGAACGTAAGAACATAAGAAATAGGAGCAGGAGTAGACCATACAGCCCCTCGAGTCTGCCCCGCCATTCAATAAGATCATGGCTGATCTGTAGTGGTTCAGTACCACTTTTCCACTTTCTCCCCGTAATCCTTAATTCCCTTGTCAATTAAAAACCTATCCACTCTTGACATGAACATATTCAGTGAGGAAGCCTCCACCACCTCATCAGGCAGGGAATTCCAAAGATTCACCATCCTTTGTCTGAAGAACTCTCCCCCCCCCCCCCCCCCCCCCTCCCCGTCTCAATCTTGAGGCTGTGCCCTCTAGTCCTGCTATCTTTGCTAAGCGGGAAGAGTCTCTCAACCTCTACCATATCTATCCCCTTCATTATCTTATACATCTCTGTAAGATCCCCTCTCAGCCTTCTAAACTCCAAACAGTACAAACTTAGCCTATTCAGTCTCTCCTCATAATCTCTCCTCATCTCCAGTATCAGCCTAGTGAACCTTCTCTGCACCCTCTCCAAGGCCAATAAATCCTTCCTCAAATGCGGCGAACAAAACTGCATACAGTACTCCAGCTGCGGCCTCACCAGTACCCTATACAGCTACAACAGAACCTCCCTACTTTTATATTCTATCCCCCTAGCTATAAAGGCCAACATTGCATTTCCCTTCTTAATCACCTGCTGCACCTGCATAGTGTTTTTGCAATTCGTGCACAAGGACCCCCAGGTCCCTCTGCATCGTCCAATGCTGCAACTTTTCTCCATTTAAATAGTAATCCTTCCTACCATTATTCTTACCAAAGTGGATAACCTCACACTTGCTAACATTATACTCCATCTGCCAGGTCCTCACCCATTCACTCAACCTATCCAGATCCCTCTGCAGGCTTTCCACACCTTCCACGCAATTTGCTTTTCCACTCAACTTCGTGTCATCAGCAAATTTCGTCACCCTGCACTAAGCCCCTTCCTCCAGATCATCTATATAAATGGTAAATAGTTGAGGTCCCAGCACTGAACCCAGGGTCACTACACTAGTCACCAGCTGCCAATCAGAATAGCACCCATTAATACCTACCCTCTGCTTCCTATTAGACATGATGTAAAGATGCCGGCATTGGATTGGAGTGGTAAGAACTCAGTAAGAATTTAGCAACACCAATTATTAATCCAACCAATTTATTTGATAGTAAAATAGCGAGCTTTCAACACTCCCGTGTCTTCATCAGGCAAGTGCAGTGTTCTGGTCTGCAATAGCACACATCAGCACAGACAGAGATTGCTGATTAGAATGCGAATCCTTACATCTAACCTGCTATTCAAGTGTTAAAGTGGCTAACAATGTGTGTGAAGGGGATCCTGAGCATTGTTAGAGAGTTGTGTATTTTCTCCAGACAGCACAGTAAGTGAGGTTTTTTGCTAACCCAGGCAAGTTACGGGGGTTAACCCAGGCAAGTTACGGGGGTTACCTTGGCTTCATGACACACTATCTGTAACCCCCGTAACTTGCCTGGGTTAGCAAAAAACCTCACTTACTGTGCTGTCTGGAGAAAATACACAATTCTCTAACCAATGCTCAGGATTCCCTTCACACACATTGTTAGCCACTTTAACACTTGAATAGCAGGTTAGATGTAAGGATTCGCATTCTAATCAGCAATCTCTGTCTGTGCTGATGTGTGCTATTGCAGACCAGAACACTGCACTTGCCTGATGAAGACACGGGAGTGTTGAAAGCTCGCTATTTTACTATCAAATAAATTGGTTGGATTAATAATTGGTGTTGCTAAATTCTTACTGAGTCCTATTAGACAACCAATCCTCTATCCAGTCTAACACCCTACCCCCGACTCCCTGCACCTCAACCTTCTGCAGCAATCTTTTGTGAGGCACCTTATCAAACACTTTTTGGAAATCTAAAAACACCACATCCACCGGTTCCCCTCTATCTACCACACTAGTCACTTCCTCAGAACTCCAATAAATTCGTCAAGCATGACTTCCCCTTAACGAATCCATGCTGTGTCTGCCTGATCAAACCGTTCGTATCCAGGTGCCTCGTTATTTCTGCTTTGACTACACGTTCAAGCATTTTTCCTACTACAGACATTAAACTAACCGGCCTATAATTCCTTGCCTTCTGTCTGCTATCCTTTTTAAACTGCGGCGTAACATTAGCCGTTTTCCAATCTTCTGGCACTTTTCCGGAGTGCAGAGAATTTTGAAAGATAATTATCAGGGCATCTGCTATCACCTCTGCCATTTCTTTGAGGATCCTGGGATGCATTCCATCCGATCCCGGGGACTTACCTGCCCTCAGCCCCATTAGCCTATCAAGCACCACCTCTCTAGTGACTGTAATCTCATCAAGGACCTCATCTCCTACCACCCTTTTATCCTTGAGTTCAGGCAAACTATTTACATCCTGCTCCATAAAGACCAACACAAAAAACTTATTTAAGGTCTCTGCCATATCATCCACCATTAAACCACCCCTCTCATCCTCCAAGGGTCCGACATATAGAAGGCTTTAATCCATAAAGACAGGCACAAAAAAAGGAAGGCTGTTATAGTAAATCTTCATAACACTGGCTAGAGTTGCAATGTTCTGGCAAGTTCCACATAGCAGAATTTAGAAGTGGGTTTCATGGTATTAGAGAGGATGCTTATGAGATTTATCAGAATGATACCAGATATGAAAGACCTTCATTATGCAGAGAAACCAGAAGAGTTGGTTTATTCTAATTCCCAACGACACATGTGTCAATAGCCATAAGACAAAGAACAAAGAAAATTACAGCATAGGAACAGGCCCTTTGGCCCTCCACTGACCATGCTGAACCAAAAACCCCTATCCTTCCAGGAACCATATCCCTCTATTCCCATCTTATTCGTGTATTTGTCCAAATGTACCTTAAAAGTCACTATCATATCTGCTTTGACTACCAACTATCAACTTTAGTTGATAAGTATATGGAAGAGAAGGGAATGGTTTAGTTTGGACGGGCATTGCTTTTTATATTGGTTGGCGCAACATCGAAAGCCGAAGGGCCTGTTCTGTGCTGTAATGTTCTATGTTCTACCTCCCCTGGCAGCAAGTTCCAGGTGCCCTCTATAAAAAAAAACTTGCCTCGTACATCTCCTTTAAACCTTGTCCCTGGCATCTTAAACTATCATACCTCTATGGGAATCGTTCAACACTCCAATTTAAATCAGCGTCTTTGGATGATTTCAACTCTCTTCATAGAGTAACTATAGTACTGACCTCTCTCCCCACTATCCTTCAGTTCCAACAAACTCCAGCCCCAATTATCTTCTCGATCACATCCCCATTTTATAATTAGCACCCTAACTATCTGAATACCCTCCTAAAAAAAATCACCAAGTTATACCAATCTTCATAAAAATATTATGATATTAAAATCAGACAGATCATTCAGTTTTGACCTCGGTACCAAATTTGGACATGACAAAGGCACATCTGACCCAGTAAACACTGCAAAATTCTCTTCTGAGGAATTGTACCTGAATTGGGGCAGATGTTCCATAGACAAGTCAAGCAACACCTGAAATGTCATTCAGAATTATCCCTTTCAATCAATCAAAGTCCCAAACTCCTCTATCACTACTCTGTCAACAGAACAGATTCAGCAGAGATGAGGTGTTGGCACAGTGGTATACAGTAGGGACTGAGTAGCCCCTGAAGTCTCATGAAATCAAGTCAAACACAGACAAGGAAACCTCCTTACCATCTTCCCTCAGCTAATGAATCAATACTCTACCATGTGAAACACCTACGTGGGAAAACACTGAGGGTAGCAAGGGAATATATATCACTAAAAATAATTTGATAGCATTACTAAAATATCCAATGCTGCCAGAATGGGTCGGTGATTGGTGGTGAGAACATCACCATGAGGGAAAAAATAAATTTCACCTCATTTCTGTCAATCTATCTTTTGAAAGTGCATGATAACATTGGTAGGAGCTTTTAGAAAGTCTTGTCTTAACACTGAAGCTTAAATGCTAAATGAGAATAGATATACCTAAGCATATGTAAAAATGAGGCGTCAGCTGATGATGCTAATAAACAGGACTACTTGCATGCCAAACAGCACAAACTGCATGTGATAGACAGAGTTAAGTGATCTCACAATCAACAGATCAGATCCAAGCTCTGAAGTGCTGCCACATCCAGTCATGAACGGTGGTGGACAATTAAACAATTCAACGGAGGAGAAGATTCCACAAATATCCCCATCCTCAATGATGGAGGCAGCACATCAGTGCAAAAGACAAGGCTGAAACAATCACAACAATCTTCAGCCAAAAGGGCCAAGTGGATGATCCATTTCAGCCTCCTATAGTGGCTCCCAGTATCTCAGACGCCAGTCTTCAGCCAATTTGATTCATTCCATGTGATATCAAGAAATAATTGGAAACACGAGATACTGCAAAGGCAATGGGCCCCAAATGTTCTGGCAATAGTACTGAAGACTTGTGCTCCAGAACATGTCACTCCCCTAGCCAAGCTCTCCCAATACAGTTACAACACTGGCACCTACCGGACAACGTGGAAAATTGCCCAGGGATCCGGCCAGTTATTTCCCATACTACTCTCAATCATCAGTAAACTGATGAAAGGAATTATCAATAGTACTATCAAGTAGCACCTGCTCAGCAATAACCTGCTCAGTGACAGCCGATTTGAGTTTCACCAGGGCTGCTCAGCTCTTGACCTCATTATAACCTTGGTTCAAACATGAACTGAAGGGCTGAATTCCAGAGACGAGAATAACAGCCCTTGACATCAAGGCTGCATTTGACCCGCAATGGGGCAGCACTGTGGCACAATGGTTAGCACTGATGCCTCTCAGCATCAGGGACCCAGGTTCAATTCTGGCCTCAGGCTACCGTCTGTGTGGAGTTTGCACATCTTTGGAGTGTGGGAGGAAATTGGAACACCTGAAGGAAACCCATGCAGACGCAATGAGAACATGCAAACTTCACACAGTCACCTAAGGCTGGAATTAAACCCAGGTCCCTGGAGCTGTTAGGCAACAATGCTAAACACTGTGCCATCGCGCCACCCAAAGGGTTAGAAAGAATAGATTCATAACGTTCCTGATGGTGGGGGAGTCCAGAACTAGAGAGACATAATTTGAGGATAAGGGGTAAACCTTTTAGGACTGAGATGAGGAGAAATTTCTTTATCCAAAGGAGGTGGTGAATGTGTGGAATTCACTATTACAGAATGTAGTTGAGGCCAAAATGTTATCTGCTTTCAAGAAGCAATTAGATAAAGCTCTTGGGGCTAAAGGATGATGGGATATGGGGGAGAGAAGGATTAGGATATTGAATTTGATTATCAGCTATGATCATAATGAATGGTGGAGCAAGCTTGAAGGGCTGAATGGCCTGCCCCTGCTTCTAGTTTCTGTGTTTCTTCCCTCTAACATAAGGTCAAGAATGCAAATATTCAATGACAATTGAAAAATATTCAATTTCATTCACAACTCTTCAAGACTGAAATAGTTTGTGTCTGTATGCAAGTTCAGGACAATATTCACGATAGATTTAGTAAGTGGCAAGGAACACTCGCACTATCCAATGTCAAGCAATGACAATCTCCCCTTCTCCCCACCCATCAAGTTTGCAATCCCAACTGCTCGTCCCATGTCCCCACTGGGGACAGGCCCCCAGTTTGATGCAAAATACCATAACTGCAAGAACGATCAGAGGTTGGGCTTTCTGCAATGAGTGAATCAACACATCTGATTCTCCAAAACCTGCCCATTGTTTCAGTCAGAGTCGAGAAGGAGGTAGGAGCAGGGGGAGGAGTGGCATTATTAGTCAAAGACTGTATCACAGTGACAGAAAGGAAGTTTGATGAGGACTTGTCTGTTGAGGTAGTATGGGCTGAGATTAGAAACAGGAGAGGAGAGATCACTCTGTTGGGAGTCTTTTATAGACCTAAAAGTTCTAGAGAGGTAGAGGAAAAGATTGCAAAGACGATCCTGGACAGGAGTGAAAGTAATAGGGTAATTGTTATGGGAGACTTTAACTTTACTAATATTGATTGGAATAGCTATAGCTCTAGCTCATTAGAGGGGTCAGTTTTTATACAAAGTGTGCAGGAAGGTTTTTTGACTCAGTATGTAGATAGGCCAAATAGAGGTGAGGCTACATTGGATTTGGTGCTGGGCAATGAGCCAGACCAGGTGTTAGGCTTGGAAGTTGGTGAACATTTTGGTGATAGTGACCACAATTCGGTTACGTTCACCTAGTGATGGATAGGGATAGGCATGAAGCTGGGGGCAGTAGTTATAGCTGGGGGAATGGTAATTATGAGGCTATTAGGAGAGATTTAGGGTGCATAGGTTGGACTAGGAAACTACAGGGACTGGGAACATCTGAAATGTGGAGCTTATTCAAGGAGCAGCTACTGCGAGTCCTTGATAAGTATGTCCCTGTCAGGCAAGGAGGAAATGGTCGAGTAAGGGAACCGTGGTGTACAAAGAATGTTGATTAGCTAGTGAAAAGGAAAAAGGAGGCTTATGTCAGGATGAGGCATGAAGGCTCAGTTAGTGCGCTAGAAAGTTATAGATTAGCCAGGAGGGAGCTAAAGAGTGAGTTAAGAAGAGCTAAAAGAGGACACGAGAAGACTTTGGCTGATAGGATCAAGGAGAACCCTAAAGCTTTCTTTAGATATGTTAAGAATAGAAGATTGGTTAGGGCAAGATTAGGGCCAGTCAGAGACAGCAGTGGGAAGTTGTGCGTGGAGCCTGAAGAGATCGGAGAGGCACTGAACAAACATTTCTCTTTGGTATTCACGCAGGGAGATGTAAATGAAGTTGTGGAGAACACTGGGATACAGGGTTGTAAACTGGAAAGTATTGAACATAGAACATTACAGCACAGAACAGGCCCTTCGGCCTTCGATGTTGCGCCGACCAATATAAAAAGCAATGTCCCTCCAAACTAAACCATTCCCTTCTCTTTCATATACTTATCAACTAACCTCTTAAACACCACCAAACTTGGCGCATCTACAACTGCTGCAGGCAGAGCATTCCACTCCCGAACCACCCTTTGGGTAAAGAACCTACCTCTGATATCCGTCCTATAACTATCACCCCTCAATTTAAAGCTGTGTCCCCTTGTGCTAGCTTTCTCCATCCTAGGAAAAAGGCTATCACTGTCCACCCTAGCTAAACCTCTAATCATCTTATATGTTTCGATTAGGTCCCCTCTTAGCCGCCTCCTTTCTAACGAAAACAACCTCAAATCCCTCAGCCTCTCCTCATAAGACATGCCCTCCATACCAGGCAAACATCCTGGTAAACCTCCTCTGTACCCTCTCCAAAGCCTCCACATCTTTCTTATAATGCGGGGACCAGAACTGCACACAATACTCCAAGTGCGGCCGCACTAGAGTTTTGTACAGTTGCAATATGACGTTGCGGTTCCGAAATTCAATCCCCCTACCAATAAAAGCTAAGACTCCATATGCCTTCTTAACAACCTTCTCGACTTGACTGCCTATTTTAATACACTCGCATGAGTGCCTTTTCCGAGTCTTTACGTCGCTCGTCGACGTTTTGGTCTACCACTAGCAGAGCCCCAGCCGGGGTCTGCTTGATCTTGTACCAAATCGTGGTTTGCAGAACCCCAGCCGGGGTCTGCTTGATCCTTATCTGTGGCTCGCAGAGCCCCAGCCGGGGTCTACTTGATGTCATTTGTGGCTCGGTTGGATACCCTGCTAGGAGTGTTAATTAGCTGGGTAGTGAGCTGGTACCGTCCTCCCTGATCTAATTGGGCATTTAGTGCCTATTTGTCGGTACTTTGTGGTCGGTGCTCGGCTCTCCTGCATGAGGAGGTAATTTGGAAATTTAAGGGATAAGTTTAGACCGAATTCAGGGAAGCCAGATTAGGTGTCGTGACAATTTTGTCATAGCCAATTAACCTAGTTAACACATTTTTGGCCATGTGGGAGGAAACCGGAGTACCTGGGGAAAACCCACACAAACACGGGGAGAAAGTGCAAACTCCCCCAGCCACAAGGCCCAGGTCGGGAACCGACCCTGGGTCCAAGTAGCCGGCCAACCAACAGTGCTACTCACTGGGCTGACGTGCTGCCCGTACATACCTCGACACCTAGGGTGGATATCGGTGTCGTTGCCATCCTCTGGTAGTGATCATCAGAGACAAGACGGGGCACTACGTCCCTTCTCCGCGTCACTCCAGGCTCGGTTCGTTCGTCTCACCCTCTGTACCGAATCGTGTGGGTAGGGGGTCGCAGGTACCTCTACTACCATGACAGCCGTGACCGCATCCGCCAGCGGTTCACCAACTATCCCCGGGACAAGCCGGAGCTTGTCGAGACTTAGTTTTTTGACCGATTACTGGGTTTAGGCATAGAAGCATGTTGGCTATTCTCGGCCAGTCAAATTCCTCCAGACCTTCACCTGCCAGCTGGAAGGCCTGTGTTCCCTGCGGGACCATCGGTAAGGGATGACTCACTGTGGTCTAGAACAAGCCAAGAATACCACAGCTACGCAATACACACCACAGTCCACTCCAGCGGTACCACGCTTGGATGGCAGCAGTCCAAGTTGTCGAAAGTAGTGGACATGGACCTGGCATGCATCGCCCCCGCTATTTGTTTCTCGACCAGTCACGGAATACCCTCTCTTGTGCCCAAGGCGACGGTACCAGGTGGCTCCCGCGGAAGGGATTGACTCACTGTGGGTAGAAACCAGAAGACCCGCACAGTTACGGGAGTGGCTTTTAACGCCTTTTTTTCGGCTTACCAATCCATCTAACCACCTGTCTGTAATTGCAGCCTGTCAGGGCAACCAGACATACAACTACTCCGCGTCGATTCTGGGACAGCTGCTTTAGCCGCCACCGCGATGGAGGGGCGGTGACGTTGCCCGGCGGGACCGACGTGGAGGCGCAGCTCGCTGTGCGGCAGAAACGACAAGACACGCACAGCTAAAGTAACCAAGAAACCTCAAGAGAGTCCCCCCAAGAGAGTCCTCCTTAAGAGAGTCGTAGCTACTCCCGAGGGAATAAATAGAAACCTCAAGCGAGTCCCCCCCCTTAAGAGAGTCATAGTTACTCCTTTTCAGGGATCTATGCACATACACACCAAGATCCCTCTGTTCATCAACACTACTAAGAATCCTACCATTAGCCCTATACTCTACACATTTATTATTCCTGCCATAGTGCATTATCTCACACTTTTCCACATTAAACTCCATTTGCCACCTCTCGGCCCAGCTCTGCAACTTGTCCAAGTCTCTCTGCAAACTATAACACCCCTCTTCACTATCTACCACTCCACCGACTTTAGTGTCATCTGCAAATTTACTAATCCATCCCTCAATACCCTCATCCAGATCATTTATAAAAATTACAAACAGCAGGGGCCCCAAAACACACCCCTGAGGTACACCACTTGTCACCGAACTCCAAGATGAATATCTCCCATCAACCACCACCCTCTGTCTTCTATCTGCTAGCCAATTCCTAACCCAATTAGCTAAATCACCCTCTATCCCATACATCTGCATTTTCTGCAGAAGTCTTCCATGGGCCACCTTATCAAATGCCTCACTAAAGTCCATATATACCACATCAACCGCCTTACCCCCATCCACCTCTTTGGTCACTTTTTCAAAAAACTCAATGAGGTTAGTAAGGCACGACCTACCCTTCACAAAACCATGCTGACTATCCCCAATCAATTCATTTCTCTCTAAATAACTATAAATCCTATCCCTAATAATTCTCTCCAATACTTTGCCCACAACAGAAGTAAGACTCACTGGCCTATAATTCCCT
This sequence comes from Sphyrna mokarran, assembly GCA_024679065.1. NCBI lineage: Eukaryota > Metazoa > Chordata > Chondrichthyes > Carcharhiniformes > Carcharhinidae > Sphyrna > Sphyrna mokarran. The sequence goes on from JAGIQG010000001.1 coordinate 178,022,597, forward strand.
GGAAGGTCTCTCTTCCCCTTCTTGAACAATGGGACCACATTCGCTATCCTCCAGTCCTCCGGAACCACACCCGTAACCAACGACGACCTGAAGATCAGAGCCAGAGGCTCTGCAATCTCCTCTCTTGCCTCCCAGAGAATCCTAGGGTAAATCCCGTCCGGCCCAGGGGACTTATCAACTTCAAACCCTCGAGAATATCTAGCACATCCTCCCTATCTACTTCAATACTTTCCAGTTTGCAACCCTGTACCTCAGTGTTCTCCATAACTACATTTACATCACCCTGCGTGAATACCGAAGAGAAATATTTATTCAGTGCCTCTCCAATCTCTTCAGGCTCCACGCACAACTTCCCACTGCTGTCTATGACTGGCCCTAATCTTGTCCTAACCAATCTTCTATTCTTAACATATCTAAAGAAAGCTTTAGGATTCTCCTTAATCCTATCAGCCAAAGTCTTCTCGTGTCCCCTCTTAGCTCTCCTCAATTCACTCTTTAGCTCCCTCCTGGCTAATCTATAGCTATCCATTGCACTAACTGAGCCTTCAAGCCTCATCCTGACATAAGCCCCCTTTTTCCGTTTAACCAGCAAATCAACTTTATTCGTACACCAAGGTTCTCTTACTCGACCATTTCCTCCTTGCCTGACAGGGACATAATTATCAAGGACTCACAGCAGCTGCTCCTTGAATAAGCTCCACATTCCACATGTTCCCAGTCCCTGTAGTTTCCTAGTCCAATCTATGCACCCTAATTCTCTCCTGATGGCCTCATAATTACCCTTCCCCCAGCTATAACTACTGCCCCCAGCTTCATGCCTATCCCTATCCATCACTAAGGTGAACGTAACCGAATTGTGGTCACTATCACCAAAATGTTCACTAACTTCCAAGCCTAATACCTGGTCTGGCTCATTGCCCAGCACCAAATCCAATGTAGCCTCACCTCTAGTTGGCCTATCCACATACTGAGTCAAAAAACTTCCTGCACACTTGGTACGAAAACTGACCCCTCTAACGAAGTAGATAAGGAGGAGGTGTTAGATATTCTTGAGGGTTTGAAAATAGACAAGTCCCCTGTGCCGGACGGGATTTAACCTAGGATTCTCTGGGAGGCAAGAGAGGCGATTGCAGAGCCTCTGGCTCTGATCTTCAGGTTGTCGTTGGTTACAGGTATAGTGCCGGAAGACTGGAGGATAGCGAATGTTGTCCCATTGTTCAAGAAGGGGAATAGAGACCTTCCGGGGAATTATAGGCCAGTGAGTCTTACTTCTGTTACTTACTCTCTTTACCCAGAGGGTGGTTAGGGTATGGAATGCCCTGCCTGCAGCAGTTGTAGATGCGCCAAGTTTGGTGGCGTTTAAAAGGTTAGTAGATAAGTTTATGGACGAAAAGGGAATGGTTTAGTTTGGAGGGTCATGGCTTTTTCCTAATTGGTCGACGCAACATCGAATGCCGAAGGGCCTGTTCTGCGCTGTAATGTTCTATGTTCTGTTGTGGGCAAAGTATTGGAAAGAATTATTAGGGATAGGATTTATAATTATTTAGAGAAATGAATTGATATTGGGGATAGTCAGCATGGTTTTGTGAAGGGTAGGTTGTGCCTCACAAACCTTATTGAGTTTTTTGAAAAGGTGACCAAAGAGGTGGATGGGGGTAAAGCAGTTGACATGGTGTATATGGACTTTAGTAAGGTGTTCGATAAGGTTCGCCATGGAAGGCTTCTGCAGAAAATGCAGATGTATGGGATTGAGGGTGATTTAGCTAATTGGATTAGGAATTGGCTAGCTGATAGAAGACAGAGGGTGGTGGTTGGGAATTATTCATCATGGAGTTCGGTTACAAGTGGTGTACCTCAGGGATCTGTTTTGGGGCCCCTGCTGTTTGTAATTTTTATAAATGATCTGGATGAGGGTATAGAAGGATGGATTACTAAATTTGCGGATGACACCAAAGTTGGAGGAGTGGTAGATAGTGAAGAGGGGTTGTTATAGTTTGCAGAGAGACAGACAAGTTGCAGAGCTGGGCCGAGAGGTGGCAAATGAAGTTTAATGTGGAAAAGTGTGAGGTAAATATAACAAATATATACAGTATAAGGCTAATGGTAAGACTCTTAATAGTGTTGACGAACAGAGGGATCTAGGTGTATATGTGCATAGATCCCTGAAAGTTGGCAAGCAAGTCGATAAGGTTGTTAAGAAGGCATACGGAGTCTTGGCTTTTACTGGTAGGGGGATTGAATTTCGGAGCCGTAACGTCATGTTGCAACTGTACAAAACTCTGGTGCGACCGCACTTGGGAGTATTGTATACAGTTCTGGTCGCCACATTATAAGAAAGATGTGGAGGCATTGGAGAGGGTGCAGAGGAGGTTTACCAGGATGTTGCCTGGTATGGAGGGCAGGTCTTATGAGGAGAGGCTGAGGGATTTGAGGTTGTTTTCATTAGAAAGGCGGTGGCTAAGAGGTGACCTTATTGAGGTATATAAAATGATCAGAGGATTAGATAGGGTGGACAGTGATAGCCTTTTTCCTCGGATGGAGAAGAGCCACCTTAAAATCATAGAATCCTAGAACTTCTTGAGCCATTTCAGTCAGTGTAGTAAAAGCACTCCCACAGCACTGTTAGGGAGGGTGTTCGAGTTCTTTGACTCAGTGCTGATGAAAGAACAGCAAAATATTTCTATGTCAGCATGGTGTGTCAGATGGGGGTAATTGTATTCCCATGCACATGCTATCTTCGTCCTGTGTAGTAGAAGTTGTGCATTTGCGGGGCGTTGCTTAAGCAGCTTTAGCAAGTTGTTGCAGTTCATTTTTCAGACTGCACACACAGCAACACAGTGTGAGGTGCTGGTCAAGCAGTTTCTTTTGTAATAGATGGTGAAGCTTCTTGAATGGTGTTAGAGTTGCACTCATCCTGGCAACTGTTTATCAATCAGATCGGTACATTGCAAATAATAGAACATAGAATGTTACAGCGCAGAACAGGCCTTTCGGCCCTCGATGTTGCGCCGACCAATTAAGAAAAAGCAATGACCCTCTAACCTAAACCATTCCCTTTTCATCCATAAACCTATCCACTGACCACTTAAATGCCCCCAAACGTGGCGCATCTACAACTGCAGCAGGCAGGGCATTCCATAACCTTACCACCTAACACGAGGGGACATAGCTTTAAATTAAGGGGTGGTAGTTATAGGACGGATGTCACAGGTAGGTTCTTTAGCCAGAGGGTGGTAAAGTTATGGAATGCCCTGCCTGCTGCAGTTGTAGATGCGCCAAGTTTGGGGGCGTTTAAGTGGTCAGTGGATAGGTTTATGGATGAAAAGGGAATGGTTTAGGTTAGAGGGTCATTGCTTTTTCTTAATTGGTCGGCGCAACATCGAGGGCCGAAAGGCCTGTTCTGCGCTGTAACATTCTATGTTCTATTATTTGCAATGTACCGATCTGATTGATAAACAGTTGCCAGGATGAGTGCAACTCTAACACCATCCAAGAAGCTTCACCATCTATTACAAAAGAAACTGCTTGACCAGCACCTCACACTGTGTTGCTGTGTGTGCAGTCTGAAAAATGAACTGCAACAACTTGCTAAAGCTGCTTAAGCAACGCCCCGCAAATGCACAACTTCTACTACACAGGACGAAGATAGCATGTGCATGGGAATACAATTACCCCCATCTGACACACCATGCTGACATAGAAATATTTTGCTGTTCTTTCATCAGCACTGAGTCAAAGAACTCGAACACCCTCCCAAACAGTGCTGTGGGAGTGCTTTTACTACACTGACTGAAATGGCTCAAGAAGTTCTAGGATTCTATGATTTTAAGGTGGCTCTTTGCCTTCTTTTCCAGCACAATGAGGAATAATTACCACAGAAGGCAATGACAAACCACTGCAGTACTTTGCTAAACATATCCATGGACCAATCCAACGGAAGCTCATGGTTGCCAATGCTGTCTTAGGGCATGGTACCTGAAATAGGAGAAATAATTTTTCTTTAATATTCCAATTCAATCCAATCAAGTCCAATTCAAAGTCTCAACAAGTTGAGACATTCCCGATCCAAGCTGACAAGACAGGGCTCTCGCCTCCTGTCTTGGGCTTGATCTACATGATCCAAGCATAGCTCCTCTTCCAAGGATTGATCTCATTTGCATCTTAGCCAAAAGGCCGAGATGCACTTTAAAAAATTGCTTCAAATGAAGTTAAAATGTAACCTAATGACTTCAACCAAGTACAGAATGTTGATCTTAGTCAAAAATGCTGATCTTGCCAGCAATATCCAGCCTAGGAAATGAACAAAAGGATTGGACACAAAGGCCTGAACTAATTCCAAAGCACAATACAGTGAGATTCTCTGTGTCAGAAACTCCGTTATTATGTCACACATAAATAATTATCACTCAGTCAGCTCCTGTGGAATTACGTGCAGTTTCCATATTGAAACACGAAAGCAAAGGAAAAAATAATTTAAAAATCCAAAATAAAAATAAATGCAATCAGCAAATATAATAATGCTATAAAGAGTAACATTTAAAGTTTTTTTTTTAAGTTTATTTATTAATATCACAAGTAGGCTAACATTAACACTGCAATGAAGTTACTGTGAAAATCTCCTACTTGCTACACTTCGGCGCCTGTTTGGGTACACTGAAGGAGAATTTTAGCATAGCCAATACTATAAGGGCAATTCAACCAAAATACCAGTAAGTGAAAACCATATCATCTGTACATTGCACAAAGAGGTTATTTGACCCATTGAATCTGCACCGACCCTCCAAAAAAATAAATAAATCTCACTCTCCCCCCCATCCTATCCCATAAACCCATGCATTTATCATGGCTAATCCACCTGATTTACCCATTTTGGGATACTAAGGTGCAATTTAGCATGGCCAATCCACCCAACCTGCACAGCTTTGAAAGCCCACGCACCTGGAGGAAATCCACACACAGATAGAGATAGTCATCCAAGGTCGGAATTGAACCTACATCCTTCATGCTGTGAGGCAGCAGTGCTAACCATTGTTTTACCATACCTTTTGTTAATAGAGCAATGAAACATACCCAGACTTAGGCTAGTGGATCTAAGAAATTATCACAAAATTTACTCAGACTCTGGGTTTACGAACTGCAATGATAAGATGCCAGCATTGGACTGCAGTAAGCACAATAAGTCGTTACCAGGTTAAAGTCTAATCGGGTTTATTTGATAGCACAAGCCACAATCTTTCACAGCACTGCTCTTTCATCAGGTGAGTGGGAGTTCTGTTCACAAACAGGGCATACAAAAACACAAACTCAATTGACAAAATAATGGTTAGAATGCAAGTCGCTACAAGTAGTCAAGTCTTCAAGGTACAGAAATGTGAGCGGAGAAAGGATTAAGCATAGGTTGAAGAGATGTGCATTGTCTCCAGCCAGGATAGTTAGTGAGATTTTGCAAGCCCAGGCGAATCATGGGGGTTACAGATACACTATCTGTACTTAACCTTCTCTCTCCAATCACATTGTCTGTACCTTTAAAACTTGATGACCTGTAAAGACTCACACTCCAACCATTATTTTGTAAATTGAGTTTGTATCTTTATATATCCCGTTTGTGAGCAAAACTCCACTCACCTGCTGAAGGAGCAGTGCTCTGAAAGCTTGCGGCTGATGCTAGCAAATAAACCTGTTGGACTTTAACCTGGTGTTCTGAGACTTCTTACTGCGTTTAATAGCTGTAGCAGTGAAAAATAAAATGTAATTTAATAAAGAGTTTCCACTGTTACACAGCATAATCCTGTTAAATCAGAATCAATTCATCTGAATTACTGAATAATTCTAATAGCACAAACAAGTTTTCTACTCCACTCCATTTTAAAGTAATTCCTTAATTAAAATTACTGAATAATTTGTTTCCTTTTTGACAAATTAATAATTATCATGTGGCATGTTGTTTAGCTTTTGTGCACTCAGGATGTCCAAAAGCATTATATGGATTAATTTTTGAAGTTAAATTTTCTTCCTTGCATAAGAAATTAATAGCTAATTTGCACAAAGCAGAATAACAAACAAGAATGACCAGCTGATTTGTTTTTGGTGATATTGCTTAGAACACTACTGGCCAGATGAGATATTTACTGAACATTTTGCGTCTGTCTTCACCAAGGAAAATGATGCTATCCAGGTCATGGTGAAAAAAGTGATAATAAATACAGAAGAAGGATTTAAAAGTTAGTAAGAAGGAGGAATTAGATAGACTGTCTGTAGTTAGACTGATAAACACCAAAAGCAAATGAGATTCATTTAACGACCCTGAGGGAAGTGAGAGTGGAAGTTGCAGAGACATTGTCCAAAAGTTATCAGTCTTCCTTAACAGGGTGCAGAGGCCAGTCAGTTTAGTTTTGGTAGTAGGGAGACTTCTTTAAAACAATAATTCAGTGCAAGATTGTCACTTGAATTGCCACTTGGACAAATTTGCGTTAATTAAGGAAAACCAGCATAAATTTGTTCGGGGAAAATCATTTTTAACTAACTTGCTGGAGTTTTTTGAAGAGGCAACAGAGAGGGTTGAAGTGGACATTTATGTACATGGACTAGGCACTCTACAATCAAGAGTACAGCTTAAGAAAGCAATGAAAAGACCAACACAAAAGGAATTATTTTAAATGTAGTGATGTATTCTAATTTGGACACTGTCAAATAGCAACTGTAACTTAATAGGTCACCCTCTTCTACTAAAAACACTGAAATTCTCAACCGATAATAGATAGAGAAGCTAAGAATTTGTAAGGACAGTGTATTTTATTACAAATGCAATAAACCACTCAGTTCTGCAATAAAGATCAAGTTTGTCACAACAGAACAATCTAAATCAGTATTCTGAGAATGAGAAGCCATCCCAACAAACATAACTAATGTTCTGGGACCCCTGCTGTTTGTCATTTTCATAAATGACCTGGATGAGGAAGTGGAGGGATGGGTTAGCAAGTTCGCCGACGATACAAAGATCGGTAGTGTTGTGGATGGTCTGGAGAGATGCCAAAAGTTGCAGTGGGACATAGACAGGATGCAAGACTGGGCGCAGAAGTGGCAGATGGACTTCAACACAGATAAATGTGTAGTGGTCCATTTTGGCAGGGATAATGGGATGAAGAAGTACAATATAAGGGGTAGGAGTCTTAGCTGTGTTGTAGAGCAGAAGGATCTCGGGGTTCGGGTCCATAGGACTCTTAAATCGGCCTCGCAGGTGGAGGAAGTGGTCAAGAAGGCGTATGGTGTACTGGCCGTCATTAATCGAGGAATAGAGTTTAGGAGTCAGGAGGTAATGATGCAGCTCTATAAGACTCTTGTCAGACCCCAGTTGGAGTATTGTGCGCAGTTCTGGTCGCCTCATTATAGGAAGGATGTAGAGGATATTGAGAGGGTTCAGAGGAGATTTACAAGGATGCTGCCTGGATTGGGAGGCAGGCCTTATGAAGATAGGTTGAGGGAGCTGGGATGCTTCTCACTGGAGAGACGTAGGTTGAGAGGCGACCTGATAGAGGTTTATAAAATGTTGAGAGGAATAGATAGGGTGAACTCTCAGAGACTATTTCCCCGAGCGGAAATGGTCACTACGAGAGGACACAGATTTAAGGTGCAGGGAAGCAAATACAAAGGAGATGTCAGGGGTAGGTTTTCACTCAGAGGGTGGTGAGTGAATGGAACCGACTGCCGTCGGAGGTTGTTGAGGCAAACTCACTGGGGTCTTTTAAGAGACTTCTGGATGAATATATGGAAAAGAATAGGAAAAGGGGGTTATAGATAGGTCTGTGGATTTGTAGACGTGATCGGCGCAACTCGTGGGCCAAAGGGCCTGTTTGTGCTGTATTGTTCTATGTTCTATGTTAATAACCTACAGGATACCGTTACCCTTGAGTAATAAAAGTATCAGCCTTCTCAATCCATCTTGATTTGTATTAACAACAACAAATCACCTTGAAAATAATTTACAACATGGAATACTATCTTGCTCCATCTCAATAATCAAAATGTTGCATTCAGAGCAAAAAATGGATGTAAATCATGAGGAGTGCCTCACATTCCTCTTGACACAACAAAAATTAGAACAAATTCACAATCTCTTAATACAGCTTAACAAGTCATTAAAAAACCAACAATGAATAATCAGAGGTCACCAAACAATCAATCTCTAAAAATGTTATCAATGATGTATAATAACAGCAAGCAGACGCAATGTAAATTATAGGCCGGTAAGTTTGACATCAATGGTAGGTAAATAATTGGAAGGAGTACTAAGAGATAGGATCTACAAATACTTGGATAGACAGGGATTTGTTTGCGAGGGTCAACATGGCTTTGTGCATGATAGGTCATGTTTAACTAATCTATTAGACTTTTTTGAGGAGATTACCAGGAAAGTGGATGAAGGGAAGGCAATAGATGTTGTTCACACGGACTTCAGTAAGGCTTTTGACAAGGTCCCACATGGGTGGTTAATTAAAAAGGTTCAGTTGCTAGGTATACATAGAGAGGTAGCAAATTGGATTAGACATTGGCTCTATGGAAGAATGATGTGAAGATGCCAGCATTGGACTGGGGTAAACACAGTAAGAACTCTGACAACATCAGATTTAAGTCCAACCAATTTATTTGATAGTAAACTCTCAAGCTTTCAAGGTTTCCCTCTTTGTCAGAAGAGGGAAACCTCGAAAGCTTGTGACTTTACTGTCAACGGAAGAAACCAGAGAGTGGTGGTGGAGGATTGCTTCTCTGAGTGGAGATCTGAGAGTAGTGGTGTGCAACAGAGATCAGTGCTGGGTCCATTGTTGTTTGTGGTAAATTGGATGAGCAAATTTGCTGATGATACAAAGATTGGAGATATAGTGGACAGTGAGAAAGGTTTTCATTGTTTGCTGAGGGATTTGGACCAGCTAGAAAAGTGGGCTGAAAAAACGGCAAGTGGAATCTAATGCAGGTAAGTGCAAGGTATTGCACTTCGGAAGGACAAACCAAGGTAGAACACACATGGTAAATGGTAGGACACTGACAAGTGCAGTAGAACAGAGGGATCTGGGAATATAGGTAACATAATTCCCTAAAAGTGGTGTCACAGGTAAATAAAGTGGTAAAGAGTGCTTTTGGAACTTTGGCCTTTATAAATCAAAGTATTGAGTATAAGAGTTGGAATGTTATAGTGAGGTTGTATAAGACATTGGTGAGGCTGAATTTAGAGTATTGTGTGCAATTTTGGTCACCTAATTACAGGAAGGATATTAGTAAGGTTGTAAGAGTGTAGAGAAGATTTACAAGGGTGTTGCCAGGACTTAAGAAACTGAGTTACAGAGAAAGGATTAGGACTTTATTGACTAGATTAGGACTTTATTCCCAAGAGCATAGAATAATGAGGGGAGATTTTATAGAGGTGTATAAAATTATGATGGGTATAGATAGAGTGAATGCAAGCAGACTTTGTCCACTGAGGCTAGGGGAGAAAATAAATCTAGAGGACATGGATTAAGGATGAAGGGGGAAAAGTTTAAAGGGAATATTAGGGGGTGACTCCTTCACACAGAGAGTGATGGGAATATAGAATGAGCTGCCAGATGAAGTGATGAAAGCGGGCTCACTTTTAATATTTAAGAAAAACTTGGACAGGTATATGGATGAGAGGGATGTGGAGGGATACAGTCCAGGTGCAAGTCAGTGGGACTAGGCAGAAAAATGGTTTGGCACAGCCAAGAAGGGCCAAAGGGCCTGTTTCTGTAATGTTCTATGGTTTTAATTGAAAATTATGAATTACACCATGTTAATTACCATCTGAACTGTCATGTTAGTTTTTCAATGCTGGAACGGGGAAACTCAGGGCACATTATTAAGTAGGTGTGTGCAATGTTCACTGGACAGCTGGTTCATAATGCAGACGACACCAACTATAGGGGTTTAATTCATCATCAACTGAGGTTATTCATGAAGACCCCGCCTTCTCAATCTCGCCCCTCACCTGAGGTATGGTAGCCCTCTGGTTAAATCAGCACTACTCAGCTCTCCCCCTCAAAGGGGTGAGCAGCCTATGGTCATCTGGGATTGTGGCAACTTTACCTTTACACAGCAGAAGCTTTATATCTTTTGAAAGCAGTACCAATGAACAGGATACTCAAGCATGATAACAATTGCAATGCAAATACAAAATTAAGTATACACTGGTTCTAGTGAAACCAAAAATAGCTGTCTTCTTGAATAGGCCATCAGATTTTGAACTGTTCTGATACTGAAGTTCATTTTTTATCATAGACATTTGTAAATAAGGCAAGGCCAAGTCCAGCCAAAATTTACACCAATCAGTTTGGCTATCCAGCTCCAGGAATTGAGAAACAGATCAAATATGCTGTTTGAACAAAAGAAGTTCAGAGTTGTAGCTTAATGCTACATTCTGACACCGAAGTAGGCTTTTATTTCAATCAACAAAATTTATATTAAAGGTAGAGTTTGATAGATGTTTTCAAGAGACGGCTGGATATAGCACTTGGGACGAATGGGATCAAAAGTTATGAGGAGACCGCAGGATTATACTATTGAGTTGGATGATCAGCCATAATTGTAATAAATGGTGGAGCAGATTTGAAGGTCAAATGGCCTCTTTCTGCTCCTACCTTCCCTGTTTCTATGTTTCCAGATCTCACTAATGGCAAAAAGTTTCATGCCAAAAGACAAAACTTCAAATCCAATTTGTTGAGTTCATAAAAGAAAAATCAGTATTTGCTTCAGGAATGCTGACTTTAGATTGAAAAGGAGAATAAAAGAAAAGGAGAATATGGCTTTTATTGGTAGAGGGATTGAATTTCGGAGCCGCAACGTCATGTTGCAACTGTACAAAACTCTAGTGCGGCCGCACTTGGAGTATTGTGTGCAGTTCTGGTCCCCACATTATAAGAAAGATGTGGAGGCATTGGAGAGTGTGCAGAGGAGGTTTACCAGGATGTTGCCTGGTATGGAGGGCAGGTCTTATGAAGAGAGGCTGAGGGATTTGAGGTTGTTTTCGTTAGAAAGGAGGAGGCTAAGAGGGGACCTGATCGAAACATATAAGATGATTAGAGGTTAGATAGGGTGGACAGTGATAGCCTTTTTCCTAGGATGGAAAAAGCTAGCACGAGGGGACACAGCTTTAAATTAAGGGTGATAGTTATAGGACGGATATCAGAGGTAGGTTCTTTACCCAAAGGTGGTTCGGGAGTGGAATGCCCTGCCTGCAGCAGTTGTAGATGCGCCAAGTTTGGTGGCGTTTAAGAGGTTAGTTGATAAGTATATGGAAGAGAAGGGAATGATTTAGTTTGGAGGGGCATTGCTTTTTATATTGGTCGGCGCAACATCGAAGGCCGAAGGGCCTGTTCTGTGCTGTAATGTTCTATGTTCTAAAACCATGGCAAAAAAGTGATCAAATTTTCTTTTGCAGAATGCAATCAAAAAATGTTGTCTTAAAATGACTTCCAGAACTAAATCACAATGAACCTTGGCAAACTTGTTCCCGAATGATTGGTGTTTTTCACTCAATCCACTGGAATAAACATTCACAAAAGCAGAAGCAAAGCAAATTTGGTGGCATGGTGGCATAATGGTTAGTGCTGCTGCCTCACAGCACCAGGGACTCAGGTTCAATTCCAGCCTCAGTTACTGTCTGTGCAGAGTCTGCACATTCTCCCCATGGGTTCAGATGTTTCAGTCAGAGCAGAGGTGGTGGTAGAAGAGGGGAGGAGTGGCATTGTTAGTTAAGGACAGCATTACGGTGGCAGAAAAGACATTTGATGTGGACTTGTCTGCTGAGGTAGTGTGGGCTGAGATTAGAAACAAGAAAGGAGAGGTCACATTGTTGGGAGTTTTTTTATAGGCCTCCAAAAAGTTCCAGAGAAGTAGAGGAAGGGATTGCAAAGTTGATCCTGGATAGGTGTGAAAGTAACAGGGTAGTTGTAATGGGGGACTTTAACTTTTCTAATATCGATTGGAAAAGCTATAGTTCAAGTACGTTAGAGGGGTCAGTTTTTGTTCAATGTGTGCAGGAAGGTTTCATGACTCAGTATGTAGATAGGCCAACAAGAGGTGAGGCTATATTGGATTTGGTACTGGGTAATGAACCAGACCAGGTGTTAGACTTGGAGGTGGGTGAGCACTTTGGTGATAGTGACCACAATTCGGTTATGTTTACCTTAGTGATGGAAAGGGATGGGCACGTACCGAATAACAGTAGTTATAGCTGGGGGAAAGGTAATTATGAGGCTATTAGGAGAGATTTAGGATGCATAGGGTGGAGCAGGAAATTGCAGGGGCTGGGGACATCTGAAATGTGGAGCATATTTAAGGAACAGCTTCTGCATGTCCTTAATGAATATGTATCTGCCAGGTAGGGAGGAAGTGGTCGAGTGAGGGAACCATGGTGTACTAGGGAAGTTGAATCTCTGGCGAAGAGCAAGAAGGAGGCTTATATAATGATGAGACGTGAAGGCTCAGTTAGGGCACTGAAGAGCTATAAATTAGCCAGGAAGGAGCTAAAGAGGGAGTTGAGAAGAGCTAGAAGAGGACACGAGAAGACTTTGGCGGATAGGATTAAGGAGAATCCTAAAGCTTTTTACAGGTATATAAATAATAAAAGATTGGTTAGGGCAAGATTAGGGCCAGTCAGAGATAGCAGTGGGAAGTTGTGCATGGAGCCTGAGGAGATAGGAGAGACACTGAATGAGTATTTTTCGTCAGTATTCACGCAGGAGAAAGACAATGTTGTCGGGGAGAATACTGCGATACCAGGTTGTAGACTGGGTAGGATTGAGGTTCATAAGGAGGAGATGTTAGCGAATCTTGAGGGTATGAAAATTGATAAGTCCCCTGGGCCAGATGGGATTTACCCTAGGATTCTCTGGGAGGCTAGAGAGGAGATTGCAGAGCCTTTGGCTTTGATCTTCATGTCGTCGTTAGCTACAGGTATAGTGCCGGAAGACTGGAGGATGGCAAATGTTGTCCCTTTTTTCAAAAAGGGGAGTAGGGACCATCCTGGAAATTATAGACCAGTGAGCCTGACTTCTGTTGTGGGCAAGGTCTTGGAAAGAATTATAAGGGATAGGATTTATAAGCATCTAGAGAGGAATAAATTGATTAGGGACAGTCAGCACGGTTTTGTGAAGGGTAGGTCGTGCCTCACAAACCTTATTGAGTTTTTTGAGGAGGTGACCAAAGAGGTAGATAAGGGTAAGGCAGTTGATGTAGTGTATATGGATTTTAGCAAAACGTTTGATAAGGTTCCCCATGGTAGGCTACTGCAGAAAGTGCAGATGCATGGATTGAAGGTGATTTAGCAGTTTGGATTAGGAATTGGCTAGCTGATAGAAGACAGAGGGTGGTGGTTGATAGGAAATATTCAACCTGGAGTGCAGTTACAAGTGGTGTACCTCAAGGATCTGTTTTAGGGCCACTGCTGTTCGTCATTTTTATAAATGACCTAGATGAGGGTGTAGAGGGTTGGATTAGTAAATTTGCTGACGATACCAAAGGGGGGGAGTTGTAGACAGCGAGGATGGATGTTACAGTTTGCAGAGGGACATAGATAGGTTGCAGAGCTGGGCCGTGAGGTGGCAAATGGAATTCAATATGGATAAGTGTGAGGTGATTCACTTTGGTAGGAATAACAGGCATAGGAAATATAGGGCTAATGGAAGGACCCTTAATAGTGTTGTCGAGCAGAGGGACCTTGGGGTACAAGTGCATAGCTCTTTGAAAGTTGGCACCCAGGTTGATAAAGTTAAGAAGGCGTACGGTGTGTTAGCTTTTATTGGTAGAGGGATTGAATTTAGGAGCCGTGAGGTTATGTTACAACTGTACAAAACTCTGGTGCGGCCGCACTTGGAGTATTGCGTACAGTTCTGGTCGCCGCATTATAAGAAAGATGTGGAAGCATTGGAAAGGTGCAGAGGAGGTTTACCAGGATGTTGCCTGGTATGGTGGGAAGGCCTTATGAGGAAAGGCTGAGGGACCTGAGGTTATTTTCATTAGAGAGAAGAAGGTTACGTGGTGACCTAATTGAGGCATATAAGATGATCAAGGGATTGGATAGGGTGGATAGTGAGAGCCTTTTCCTCGGATGGTGATGACCAACACGAGGGGACATAACTTTAAATTAAGAGGTGGTAGTTATAGGACGGATGTTAGAGGCAGGTTCTTTACACAGAGGGTGGTGAGAGCGTGGAATGCCCTGCTTGCAGCAGTTGTGGACTTGCCTACTTTGGGGGCATTCAAATGTTCGGTGGATAGGCATATGGATGATATTGGAATAGTTTAGGTTAGAGGGTCCACTGGCCGGCGCAACATCAAGGGCCGAAGGGCCTGTACTGCGCTGTAATGTTCTATGTCTGTGTAGGTTTCCTCTGGGTGCTCTGGTTTCCTCCCACAGTCCAAAGATGTGCAAGCTAGGTTGATTGGCCAAGCTAAATCTACCTTAATGTCAGGGGGATTAGCAGGGTAAACACGTGGAGTTGCGGGAATAGAGTCTGAGTGGGATTGTAGTCACTGCAGAATCAATGGGTCGAATGGCTGCCTTCTACATTGTAGGGATTCTACAGTTCAAATGCTCCCTAAATATTCTCTAGTCTTGGCTTTCCAAATAACTCAAGTGGGTTAGTCAGGAAAAGATTGAGACTTCGGAAGACAGAGGTTAAAACAGTGAGACTTTGGGAGAGACAGGTTGAAACAACAAGATATCGGAGGAGAGAGAGGTTAAAACAAAGAACAGAACAGGCCCTTTGGCCCACCAAGACAGAACTGGTCACACTGTCCTATTGAGACCAACTGCCTGTAATCCTCTATTTCCCATCTGTTCATGTGTCTTATCAGGTAAGTCTGAAATGTCACTAACGTGTCTGTCTCAACCATCTCACTTGGCAGTGCATTCCAGGCCACCACCATCCTCCGTGTAAAAAACCTCCCAGCACATCTCAACTGAACCTTTCCCCCCTTTCCCTGAACTGTGCCCCTTGTAATTGTCATTTCTGCCCTAGGAAAAAGCTTCCAACTGTTCATTCTTTCTATGCCTCTCATAATTTTATAAATTATGTCAGCCTATGTCTTTCCAGGGAAAGCAATCCCAGTTTATTCAATCTCTCCTTATAGCTATTTCCCTCCAAAACATTTCATGCTGCCTTGGCAAAGCAGCAAGCATAATTAAGGATCCCATTTACCCTGGACATACCCTTTTTCACCTTCTTCTGTCAGGAAAAAAAATACGAAAGTCAGAGATCACATACCAATCAAATCAAAAACAATTTCTTCCCTGCTACCATGAATGGATTTACCTCGCATAAATTTGATGTTTCTCTACACCCTAGCTATGATTGTAACACTACATTTTGCATTCTTTCATTTCCTTCTCTATGAATGATATGTTTTGTTTGTATAGCGTGCAAGAAACAATATTTTTCACTGTATACTAATACGTGACAATAATAAATAAAATTAAATCATCTTGGTAAACCGTTTCTGCACTCCTCCAAAGCCTACACATTCTTCTTGTTATGTGGTCACCAGAATTGGATACAGTATTCAAAATGTGGCCAAACTAAAATTTTATATAACTATAACATAATTTGCCAACTTTTATACTCGATGCCCTGCCGACGAAGACAAGCATGCCATATGCTTTCTTTACCATCTTTTCCACCTGTCCTGCCTCTTTTAAGACTCTGTCAACCTGAACTCCCAGATGTGTGTGTCTCTGCTCCTAATGGTTCTGCCATTTATTTTACCTGAATTGGATCGACCAAAATACATCATCTTGCTTTATCTGAATCAAATTGCATCTGCCATTTCTTTGCCCAATTTTGCAGCCTATCCGTATCTTGCTGTATTCTCTTACAATCTCCATCACTATCCACAACTTCACCAATCTTAGTATCATCTGCAAACTTGCTAATCAGATGAGCTACGTTTTCTTCTAAATCATTTATATGCATTCCAAACAGCAGAGGTCCCAACATTGATCCTGTGGAACACTACTAGCAAACTACCCATCCTTCAAGAGACAATGACCACAACACCACACAATCCTGCCACAGCAACCTCTATAAGATGTGCCGGATCATCAACACAGATGCCATCATCTCACGCGAGAACACCATGACTCGGCCAACCTTGTCTACTTGATATGCTGCAGGAAAGGATGTCCCAAGACATGGTACATTGGGGAGACCATGCAGATGCTATGACAACGAATGAATGAACACCATTCAACAATCACCAGGCAAGAGCATTCTCTTCCTGTTGGGGAACACTTCAGCGGTCACAGGCATTTGGCTTCTTCGGGTAAGCGTTCTCCAAGGCGGCCTTCACGACACACGACAATGCAGAATCGCTCAGCAGAAACCGATAGCCAAGTTCCACATACAAGGACGGCTTCAACCAGGCTCTTGGGTTCATGTCACTCTATCTGTAATCCCACGACTTGCCTGGGCTTGCAAAATCTCATTAACTGCCCTGTCTGGAGACAATACATGTCTCTTGAACCCGAGTGCTTAACCCTCTTCCCACTCACATTGTCTGTGCCTGTAAGACTTAATTACCTGTAAAGATTTGCATTCCAACCATTATTTTGTAAATTGAGTTTGTGTCTAAATGTCCTGTTTGTAAACAGAACCCCACTTACCTGAAGAAGGAGCAGTGCTCCAAAAGCTACTGGCTAGTATTACCTAGATAAACCTGTTAGAATTTAACTTGGTGTTATGAGACTTCTTATTGTGAACATCATTAATTACAGACCTCCATTCACAAAACACTCTTCCACCACTATCGTCTATCTTCTATGGCCAAGCCAGTTCTGAATCCATCCAGCTACTCCACCCTTAATCCCACGTGATTTAATCTTTTGCACCAGTCAGCAAAAGGGACCTTAATTAATGCTTCACTAAAATCCATGCAGTCAACATCCACTACCCCTCCCTCAATAACCATTGCCATCTTCTCAAAAAACTCAATTAAATTAGTGAGATATGACCTCCGTCATACAAAACCACACTGCCTGTCGCTAATAAGACCACTCAGTTCCAAATATACACAGACCCTCTCCCTAAGAATCTTCTCCAACAATTTCACAATCACTGAAGCTCACTGGCCTATAATTATCTGCGTGATCCTTATTACCCTTCTTAAATAATAGGACAACATTAGCTATCCTCCAGTTCTCTGGGACTTCACCTGAGGAAACAAAGACTTCTGATAGAAGCCCAAAAATTTCCTCGTCTCCTTTACTAATCTGGAATAGGTGCCATGTGGTCTTGGAGATTTGTCTATCTTAATGCTTTCTAATATACGTAACACTTCTTCCCTCAATGATAACTTGCTCGAGAAGGTTTACACACCCCTTTGAGACATCATCAATCAATGTGTCCCGCTCCTTTGTGAATACCAATGCAAAATACTTATTAAGGATCTCACCCACTTCCTTTGGTTCTGTGCATAATTTCCCTACCTTGTACTTGAGTGGACCACCTCTTCTCTAGCTATCCTCTTGCTCCTAATATGTGTAAAATACCTTGGCATTTTCCTTAATCCTGTTTGTCAAGGACATCTTGTGATACTTTTTACCTTCCTAACTTCCTGTTTCAGCTGTTTTCTACTTTCCCTGTATTCTTCATCTGTTTTTAGTTGCCTAAACTTTATATATGCCTCCTTTTTCTTTTTGACTAGACTTGCAATTTCTTTCATCATCCATAGTTCCCAAATCCTGCCTTATCTGATTTTCCTTTTCACAAGCACACATCTGTCCTGCGCTCCGATTAGCTACTCCTTAAAAGACTCCCAGATGCCAGATGTGGATTTACCCTCAGAAAGCCTCTCCCAAACAGCAGCCTCCAAATCCTGCCTAAACTGGTTGTAGTTAGCTTTCCACCAGTTTAGCACCTTAAGCCTAGGACAACACTCTTCTTTTCCATGACTATCCAAAGACTTGCGGAATTGTGGTCATTGTTAGCCATATTTTTCCCCACTGCAACTTTGATGACGTGGCCTGGCTCATTCCCCAGCACCAGGTCCAGTACAGCCCCTTTTCTTGTTTGACTATCTGCATATTGTTTCAAAAAAACCCTCCTGTACACACTTAAATTCCTCATTATCTGGACCTGTTGTCTTAAGGGATTTCCAGTCATTCTGAGGAAAATTAAAATTTCTCACTACAACCCTATTTCTACATCTGTCCAGAATCTGCTCATATATCTGTTCAACTTCCCATGGACTGTTGGGAGACCTGTAGTACACCCCTATCATAGTGAAAGCTTCTTTTCTGTTTCTGAGCTCTACCCCCAGTGTCTCATTACATGATTCTTCCAAGGTGTCCTCCCTCTATACAGCTTTAACATTGTTCCCTAACCAACACTGCAACTCCCCTCACCTCTTCTGCCTGCTCTTCTGTCTTGCCTAAAACACCTATATCCTGGAACATTTAGCTGCCACTCCTGTCCTTCTTTTAACTAAGTCTCTATCACTGCAGCCACATCCAAGTTCTGTGCATGAATCAAGGCTCTAAGTTCATTTGTCATAACTGTTATACTCCTTGCATTGAAGCAGATGCACTCCAGGCCCACTGAGTTCGACCTCCCCCATGCTCTTCCTCTTAGCCACCCCGTCCTTGGTCCCATGCCCATCCCCAGTCTCTACAATTGCTGGCCTATCTTAATTCCCAAACCCCTTTGCATTGGTATTCACAAAGGAGCAGGACACATCGACTGATGATGTCTCAGAGGGGTGTGTGAACCTTCTCGAGCAAGTTATCATTGAGGGAAGAAGTTTAGGTATATTAGAAAGCATTAAGATAGACAAATCTCCAGGACCAGATGGCACCTATTCCAGTGAGGGAGACGAGGAAATTTTTGGGCTTCTATCAGATGTCTTTGTTTCCTCAGGTGAGGTCCCAGAGAACTGGAGGATAGCTAATGTTGTCCTATTATTTAAGAAGGGTAATAAGGATCACACAGATAATTATACGCCAGTGAGCTTCAGTGATTGTGAAATTGTCGGAGAAGATTCTTAGGGATAGGGTCTATGTACATTTGGAACTGAATTGTCTTATTAGCGACAAGTTTAAATCCAGCCGAACCATCCTAGCAAACCTCCCAGCCAGGATATTGATGCCCCTCCAGTTCAGGTATAATCCATCCTTGTGCAGGCCCCATCTTCCCTGGAAAACATCCCAATGATCCACAAATCTGAAGTCCTCTCTTTTGCACCAAATGTTCAGCTGTGCTACCTTCTAGTTCCTAGCCTCATCAGCATATGGCGTGGAGAGTAATCCTGAAATTACGATCCTCAAAGTCCTGCTTTGTAATCTACTAACTCCCTAAATTGCCATTGCAGGACCTTGCTACTCTTTCTCTATGTCATTCACGTCAAGATGAACAATGACATCTGTTTGATTTCCCTCTGTTTTAGGATGTACCCCCTCAGAGACACCCAGGAACTTGCCACAGTCCCTTTCACAGCCACAGAAGCACCTATCTGTGCCTCTGACTTCTGAATCTCCTACCAGTATTGCTTTGCTATGCTTTGAAGCTTCTGTCTGTGCAGCAGTGCTAACCGTGATGCCTTCGCTCTGGCCATTACTGTTCTGTCCCCTGATGGACTTTCCTCCACATCAGTATCCAAAACGGGGAGGCTCCGGCAGAGAGAGAGGACTCAAAACGGGGAGGCTCCGGCAGAGAGAGAGGACTCAAAACGGGGAGGCTCCGGCAGAGAGAGAGGACTCAAAACGGGGAGGCTCCGGCAGAGAGAGAGGACTCAAAACGGGGAGGCTCCGGCAGAGAGAGAGGACCCAAAACGGGGAGGCTCCGGCAGAGAGAGAGGACTCAAAACGGGGAGGCTCCGGCAGAGAGAGAGGACTCAAAACGGGGAGGCTCCGGCAGAGAGAGAGGACTCAAAACGGGGAGGCTCCGGCAGAGAGACAGAGATTAAAACAGAGCGACTTTGGGAGAGAGAGGGGTTAAAACTGGGAGCTGCAGGCGACAAAGGTTAGAACAATAAAACTTCAGGGGAAAGAGAGGTTGCATTATCCCACTTGTCACAGCCTGCCAACCTGAAAATTACTCCTTTATTCCTGCTCTCTCATCCCAGGGACTAATTTAGTGAACCTTTGTTATAGCACCTCCAAGGCAAGTGTTTCTATATAGAGACCAAATCTGCATATTGTATTCCAGATGTAGACTCATCTGCACAATTGTAGTAAAGCTTCTTTATTGTTGTAGTTCAATCCACTTGCAACAGCTAAAATGCCAATTGGCTTATTAATTGCTTACTGCACCTGCACACACATTCAAGTCTCTCAACATTAATACTTGCGAGTTTCAAACCTTTAAAAAAACAAGTTATGCTTTTGTATTCTATTAAAGTGAACAACTTCACATTTCCTTCCATTGTACTTCACCTGCCAATCTTATAGCCAGAGTGAATGAATGTGCTACATCTCTTTGCAGCTTCTTTGCGTCTCCCTCACAGCTTGCATTTCTGTCAAGCTTTGTATTGTCAGCAAATATTATTCTGTCTCTTCATGTAAATCATTCATATAGATTGTAAACAGCTGATGCCCAGCACTAATCCGTATGGCATTCTAACATTCACTGCCTGCCAAAAAATGGCAAAGCCCCATTTATGCTTTCTGTCCATTAACCAATCCTCTAACGTTGCTAAAAATATTACACCCAACACAATAAGCCCTCATATAGCATATTAATATTGCATGTGGCATCTTTTTTTTTTATTTGTTCAAAAGATGTGGGCATCACTTGCTTGCCCATCCCCTTAAGGCAATTAAGAGTCAACCAACATTGCTGTGGACATGTAGGCCATACACACTCCCACCTGCTCAGCTTTCTCTCTCATGCGCATACTCTCTCTCTCACATTCCTGAGTATCCATCTTCATGTGCTTGCAGTCCCTGGTTGTTTGATGCTCTTCAAATCATATCCTGTTTCAATCCCATGTTTTCTGCTGATAGGTTCAGCGGTGAGCTTATCAGCAGCAAAAGAAGAGGAGAAACAGTCCCCTATAAAATTCTTCAAACTCACTCAGCACCCTTACCAGGATTTTCACCAATCAATCTGGAACCACATGCGGCTTAAACAATCCAACCTGACACATTCTGTCACTTACCATATGATCACCTTACATTCTCCAAAATTCTAGAAAATACCAGTCCAGTTTCCCAAAGCTCTCCGAATAGGGCAGTCCTGCCATCCCTGGAGCAAGTCTGTTGAACCTTTGTTGCACTCCCTCTATGGCAATAATATCCTTTCTAAGATCAAGGGACTAAAACAGTATTCTTGGTGCAGTCTAACCAAGCTCCTTTACAATTAAAGCAAGACTTTGTTACTCCTGTACTGCATCCTTTGTGACAAATGTTAACATACTATTTGCCTTCCTAATTGTTTGCAGTGCCTACATGTTAGCTATTTATGAGAGATCCTTTGTACATCTACACTTTCTAATTTCTTATCATTGAAAAATATACTGCTCGTTTCTTCCTCCTACAAAAAACATTTTTCCACGTCATATTCACCAGCTTCTGCAAGATGTTGCTCCTCATCTCAATTTTAAATCTACTGCCTCTTCCTATGACCTCTTGTTTGAGATTGTCCCACAAGGGAAATATTTGGTCTCTGTACTTTATCAATCCCTTTTAGTATTTTAGAAATTTCGAACCAATCCCCTCTCATCCTTCTAAACTACAGCGAGTATAAACCCAAACTGTTTAATCTCTCCTCACATGTAAACCTTTTCATCCCCAGAATCAATCTGGTGAACTTCCTATGAACTGCCCCCAATGCCACCACGTCCTTTCTCAAATAAGGAGACCAAAATTGGACACGATACTCAAGATTTGGTTTCGTGAAGGGTAGGTCATGCCTTACTAACCTCATTGAGATGTGGTCTCAACAACACCCCATACAATTGCAACAATACTTCTCACTTTCATATTTCAGTTCTTTTGCAGCAAACGATAACATCTTTGCCTTTTTTATTACATGCTGTACCTACATATCAACTTTCTGTGATTCATGAACAAAGACACCCAGATCCCTCTGCCTGGATGCATTTTGAATCTACTTTGCATTTAGATAATAATTTGCCTTTCCATTTTTTTGACTAAAATAAATAACCTCCCATCCAGCCATGTGAAACTCCATTCTCCTAGCCTATACATATATGCATCTTAAAATTTTTATCTCCTCTTCATTGCTTGCTTTCCCACCTATTTTAGTATCATCTGCAAATTTTGTTATGTTTTACTCATGCATAATTAATGCTGCACAGGAGCATTAATGAGTATCATAAACACTGCACTGGTGCATTATCAAATGTCATCAACACTGAACTGGAGCATCAACAAGAGTCACAAACATGAGTATTAACATGTGCCATCGACACTACTACAGCAATGGCAAGTATCATCAGGACAACACTAACCATCATTAACACAGCGCTGAAGCATTTGTGAGCATCATTAAGACTGCACTGATGCATTAACAAGCATAGCACTGGAACATTAACAAGAAGCCATAACACGGCACTGGAATGTGGGTGAGCACCCTTAACAGTACCAGAACCTTAGCATACATCAGTGAGCACTGGAGCTTAATACCACTCTAACCACAACATAGGCATCACTACCGTAACACTGGAGATTTAGCAAGCATTATAAATATAAAACTGGAGCATTAGCAATCACCATAAACATAACACTGAAACTTTTTAATAATCATTTAAATACAGCACTGGAGCACAAGCATCGTTAATACAGCACTGGAGCATTCGCAAACACTAGAAACTAACATGGCACTTGAAAGTATCAATGAGGAAATCGTTGGATAAAGTTATAAAAGATAAGGAATCTTAGTGTACCTTTTAAGTATTTTAAAATCAGTCAGAAAGAGAAGCCTAAACTTAGCAAAGGATGAAGTTCAGAACGATCTTCTTTGCTTGTTAGATCAGAACTACAAGACTGTAAATTGCCTCTATTTCATCAAAATCTTCACTACATAGAACATAGAGCATAACAGCGCAGAACAGGCTCTTCGGCATTCGATGTTGCACCGACCAATTAAGAAAAAGCAATGACCCTCTAACCTAAACCATTCCCTTTTCATCCATGAACTTATCTACTAATCTCTTAAATGACACCAAACTTGGCGTTTCTACAACTGCAGCAGGCAGGGCATTCCATACCCTTGCCACCCTCTGGGTAAAGAACCTACCTCTGACATCCATCCTATAACTACCACCCCTTAATTTAAAGCTATGTCCCCTCGTGCTAGCTTTCTCCATCCTAGGAAAAAGGCTATCACTGTCCACCCTATCTAAACCTCTAATCATCTTATACGTTTCAATAAGGTCTCCTCTTAGCCGCCTTCTTTCTAACGAAAACAACCTCAAATCCCTCAGCCTCTCTTCATAACACCTGCCTTCCATACCAGGCAACATCCTGGTAAACCTCCTCTGTACCCTCTCCAATGCCTCCACATCTTTCTTATAATGCGGGGACCAGAACTGTACACAATACTCCAAGTGCGGCCGCACTAGAGTTTTGTACAGTTGCAACATGACGTTGCGGCTCCGGAATTCAATCCCCCTACCAATAAAAGCTAAGACTCCATATGCCTTCTTAACAACCTTATCGACTTGATTGCCAACTTTCAGGGATCTATGCACACATACACCAAGATCCCTCTGTTCATCAACACTATTAAGAGTCCTACCATTAGCCCTATACTCTACACATTTGTTATTCCTGCCAAAGTGAATTACCTCACACTTTTCCACATTAAACTCCATTTGCCACCTCTCGGCCCAGCTCTGCAACTTGTCCAAGTCTCTCTGCAAACTATAACACCCCTCTTCACTATCTACGACTCCTCCAACTTTGGTGTCATCCGCAAATTTACTAATCCATCCTTCTATACCCTCATCCAGATCATTTATAAAAATTACAAACAGCAGGGGCCCCAAAACAGATCCCTGAGGTACACCACTTGTAACCGAACTCCACGATGAATAATTTCCATCAACCACCACCCTCTTCTATCAGCTAGCCAATTCCTGATCCAATTAGCTAAATCACCCTCAATCCCATACATCTGCATTTTCTGCAGAAGCCTTCCATGGGGAACCTTATCGAACGCCTTACTAAAGTCCATATATATCATGTCAACTGCCTTACCCCCATCCACCTCTTTGGTCACTTTTTCAAAAAACTCAATAAGGTTAGTAAGGCATGACCTACCCTTCACAAAACCATGCTGACTATCACCAATCAATTCATTTTTCTCTAAATAACTATAAATCCTATCCCTAATACGTATCCCATTAGAAAATCAGAAAAGTTACACTAAAGTATCCAAAAGTTCTGAAGTTACAACAGACAACTGAAGTGTAAGTGAAAAATTATTTTCTAACAATAAAGAAAATAATTATAAACGCCTTCAAAACTTTATTAAAGGGAACAGTTGCCAATAAGATCAAAGAAATAATTTCACTTTTTTTAAACATGATGGTGTATGTTTTGATATCAGAACGCTACTTAGTGCTTGTTGTATTGTTTTGGGAAATTACTTATTTGGAGCAATTTTAGTGTGGCCAATGCACCTAACATGCACATTTTTGGACTGTGGGAGGAAACTGGAGCACCCGGAGGAAAGTCACGGAACATTATAGCGCAGTACAGGCCCTTCAGCCTCGACGTGGGGAGAATGTTTAAATTCCACAGACAGTGACCCAAGCCAGGAATCGAACCCAAGTCCCTGAAGCTGTGAGGCAGCAATGCTAAGCACTGTGCTGGCCACAACCCCTGCCAAACTATATTTATTAATTCATAATGACACACATAAATCAAATCAGCAGCTTTGTGTTCAATTGAATTGGTGAAATTAGAATGTTCAGTGTTTTCTTGAGAGGATAGAAAAACAAAGCAGTATGAGAGCGATTAGATTATAGATCACTGATGTTGGCAGGGACATAGTGAGAGAGTGGTTAACAAGGCATATGAGATCTTAGGCTTCATGAATAGAGGCACTGAGTACAAAAAATAGGAACAGTTATGCTGAACATGTATATAGTTCCAGTTGGGTGACGATAAGTGTCTTGTTCTGGTCACCATACTTTAAGGTGGATGTGTGAAAATCCTTGTGAAAGAGCAGCGATCTATCAGAATGGTTCAGTTAGTTTGGAGAAGCTGGGGTTATTTTCCTTGGAGCAAATGAGACAAAGGAGAATTGGTTAGGGTGTACAAGGTTACAACAAGTTTAGATAAGACAGATGAAGCAAACTTTCTACTAGTAAACAGTACAAGGGCGAGGGAATACCAGTTTAAGGTTCTGGATGAGGGATGGAAGGAAGAACCTATTTTTCCCCCACACCTGGTAATGACCTGGACTCTTGCTGCTTATAAGGGTGGGGGAAGCCAAAAAGATCAATGATTTCAGCAGGAAATTGCATGTGTGTTTGAAGAAAATAAACTTTCAGAAACAGGAACTGAACATGGGAATGGGGCTGACTAGATTGTTCTTGAGAGCCAGCATGGACTCAAAGAGCTAAATGATCTTTCTCTATGCACTAATAACTCTATGCAGTTCACACATCTTCATTATGGATAGGGTCGGATATGAGAAATTGACAATCATAGGGACAAGGGGGTTTGCATATGGGAAAGACCAGCAGCACTGAACCCAAAAAAAAATTCAGTGCAAATCCAATACTTATTATGCAACTTTTAATGTGTTTGTTTTTATCCTACAGGTACTTTGGTCCGCCTTGTTGTCTAACAAGGCACATACACATGATGGGTCGTGAGAGGGCTGCTCTTGGATTTTTTTTTGACAATATCCTAGTGCTTCACGTCATTAGTGTACTCTTGACCTGGACAATTTGATGGGCAACACGACAGCTCACTGACTATCGCTGTGCTATGCAGATACATGGATTTGGGCCTGTGTCTGTGGGAGTTTGCGCATTCTCCCCATGCTTGTGTGGGTTTTCTCTGGGTACTCCGGTTTCCTCCCACATCCCAAAGATGTGCTCTTAGGCTGACTGGCAGAACAAATTCTCCCTAAATTGTCTCAAATTTGGTTTCAACCCATAGATCTATAAACATAGACAGGGATCATGGGTAGAGGTGGGGACATAGAGGTGGCGGTGCAGATTCGTTGGGCCAAAGGGTCTGTTTCCCGTGTTGTTTTGTTCTTTGTTCCCTTAAGTGCTACATCTGAAAAGTTAAACTCTGTTCTCTTTAAGGACATTGATGGATTTGGTGTGTTTCCAGCATTTCTTATCTTACAGCACGTTATTCAGAATTTGCTCATCTAAATACTGGATTCATAGTCCTGAGGATTCTTATCAAGCTTGCATGTCACACACTGAATTGACAACTAGATATTAAACAGCAACAAATGGTAAAGGCTTCCCATTGATGAAATTGCCACCAATTTGGTCTTTTCTCTTGATATCACTTTCAATATCAGATCTAATGCAAGAGAAAAAAAAGGCATCAAAACTTTGGTTGCAGTTCTTACCAACATACCAACAGTGACAGTAAATATCTTATAGCAGTAATCAAATGCACAAAGATGAACTGGAGATTTGGTTATGGTGTACAAGATTACGACAAGTTTAGATAAGATAGATGAAGCAAACTTTCTATTAGTAGATAGTACGAGGACAAGGAAATACCAATTTAAGGTTTTGGATGAGGGGTTTAACTGAAGCCAAAGATCCCATATGATATGATACAATTTAACTGAACAGGAGTTAAAGAAAAAAATATAGAGAACTACCAGGATGGAGCAGTTTGGGAGAAATACAGAGTTTGGCAAGGTGAAGAGTAAGTTTGGGGAGACAGACAAAAGAAGAGAACAGGTTGGAAATAAGAGAAGTAAGGGTTTGGCAGGTGAAAAATGGTAAGGGGACAGGATATATTGGCGACTATGAGACTGTCAGAACCAGAATGACAGGAGTAATGGGGGAAAAGAAATACTAGGGGGGCGACGGTGACAGCGCGGCGCGCGGGGGCGACGGTGACAGCGCGGCGCGCGGGGGCGACGGTGACAGCGCGGCGCGCGGGGGCGACGGTGACAGCGCGGCGCGCGGGGGCGACAGCGCGGCGCGCGGCGGCGACGGTGACAGCGCGGCGCGCGGGGGCGACGGTGACAGCGCGGCGCGCGGGGGCGACGGTGACAGCGCGGCGCGCGGGGGCGACGGTGACAGCGCGGCGCGCGGGGGCGACGGTGACAGCGCGGCGCGCGGGGGCGACGGTGACAGCGCGGCGCGCGGGGGCGACGGTGACAGCGCGGCGCGGGGGGCGACGGCAGCGCGGCGCGCGGGGGCGACGGTGACAGCGCGGCGCGCGGGGGCGACGGTGACAGCGCGGCGCGCGGGGGCGACAGCGCGGCGCGCGGCGGCGACGGTGACAGCGCGGCGCGCGGGGGCGACGGTGACAGCGCGGCGCGCGGGGGCGACGGTGACAGCGCGGCGCGCGGGGGCGACGGTGACAGCGCGGCGCGCGGGGGCGACGGTGACAGCGCGGCGCGCGGGGGCGACGGTGACAGGACAAGTATCTGGGGGTGTATTGAGGGATGACAGGATTTGGGGGGTACATTGAGGGATGACAGGATTTGGGGGGTACATTGAGGGATGACAGGATTTGGGGGGTACATTGAGGGATGACAGGATTTGGGGGGTACTCAGTGTAGATCCCTAGCAGTGAACCCTGACGCTGAAGCAGAGGGTAAGGTGAAGCCTGAGCGGAGACAGGCTGCCACAAAGGATCACCATTCTAGCCTATAGGGCCATTCACACCCCCAGCCCCGCGGCCTGAGCCTCCCCACCCCGGGCCCCGGCCTTGGTTCACAGACGCCACTCTCTCTCCGCCTTTGGGTGTATTTTTGCTCTGGAGCCGTCGGCGGCTAAGGTAGGGGCGGCGTTCTCCGCGGTACACGGGCCGGGCGGTGCGGGACGGAAGCACGGCCGCGGGCAAGCTGCTCGGCCGCCGGCACTCACCTGTCTCCGCGGCGCTGCGAGGCTGAGGGGCGGCGGACTCATTGATGGACAACCGCCGCCGCGCTCCCCGTGACGCCACCAGCCTGCGACAAACCACACTGCGTCATCAACAAGCGTCCAAATGGGCCTGCACATGCGCAGTGAGGTGGGAAAGCCACGTGCCTGAACAGAAGGGAGGGAAAACAAGTTGTGAGAGTGCGGGTAATGGCGGTTCGGTGCTCAGTGCTGCTGCTGGCTTCCATTCCCGGCTTGGCTCACTGTCTGTACGGAGCCTGCACGTTTTCCCCATGTCTGTGTGGCTTCCCTCCTACTGTCTGAGATGTCCAGGTTGGTTGATTGGCCATGGTACATTGTCTCTTGGTATCTGGGGACTAACGAGGTGACTATGTTGACTTACGGGGATAGGGACTTGATGTGATTGTTGCCAATGCAGGATCGATAGGCTGAATAGACTCTTTCTATTCCATTTTGAAAAGATATGTTTGAAAGACTGAGCAAGAAGCTTTACAGGAAATATTCAGTACCAGAGAGCCCTATACAATTGCAGCAAAACATTCCAATTCCTATACTCAAATCCTGTTGATATGAAGGTCAACACACCATTTACATTCTTTGGAATCATTGAGCCAGAGTTTTGCAGCATAGGAACAGACCCTTTGGCCTACCTTTGTCCAAGCTGCCCTTTTTTTAAACCACTAAGCTAGTCCAATTGCCCATGTTTGGTCCACATCCTTCTACACCTGGATTTACCCATGTAACTGTCTAAATGTTTTTTTAAAAAACAAAGTTGTATCCATCTCTACTAATGGCTCTGGCAGCTTATTCCAGATAGTCACATCCCGTGTATGAAAAAGTTGCCTCTATGGACCCTTCTGTATCTCTCCCTTCTCACTTTAAATCCATACCTGCTAGTTTTAGGCTGCTGTATCTGAGAAAAGATGTTGACTATCCAGCTGATCTACGTTCCTTGTTATTTTATAGATACTATAAGATCACCCCTAAGTCCCTGATTTCCTAGGAAAAATAGTTCCAGTGTATCCAACTTCTCCTTATAACTCAAACCATCAAGTCCTGGTAACATGCGAATAAATTGTTTCTACATTCTAATTTAATAATATATTTTCTATAATAGGGTGATCAGAACTGTACAAAGTACTCCAAGAGGTGTCCCTGTATTCAGTGTTCTGGTTAATGAAACCAAGCATGCCAAATGCCTTCTTCACCATTCTGTCCACTTGTGACTCCACTTTCAAGGAGCTATGAACCTGAATTGTACTATGAGATCTTTCTTTTATAACTCTCACCAACATCCAAACTTTCACTGAGTAGGTCCTGTCCTGGTTTGATCTACCAAAATGCATCACCTCATATTTATCTAAATTAATTGCCATCCTACCATATGTCAGTCCACAGGCCCAATTGATCAAGATCCTGTTGCAATCCGAGATAACCTTACTCACTGTCCACAATACCACCAATCTTGGTGTCATCTACAAACTTACTAACATGCCTATTAAATTTTCATCCAAATCATTAATATAAATGACAAATAACAGTGGGCCCAGCACCAATCCCTGAGGCACACTTCTGGTCATAGGCCTCCAGTTTGAAAAACAATCCTCTATAACCACCCTGAGTTCTGTTATCAAGCCAATTTTGTATCCATTTGGCTACCTCACCTGGATTCTATGAGATTTAACCTCATGCAACAACCTACTATGCAATACCTTGTGAAAGTCCATGCAGACAACATTAACTGCACTCCCCTCATCTACCTTCTTCATTGCATTTTTCAAAGGGGTAATCAAATTTGTGAGACATGATTTTCCACTCACAAAGCTATGCTGACTATTCCTAATCAGTCCTTGCCTCTCTGCTGCATTTGGCACGCTTACTTGAGGCGCAAAGATACCAAAGTCTCTCAATTTACATTTATTCAAGTTATAACCTGCCTTCTTATTTTTGTTGCTGTACTGGATAACCTCACATTTATCTACGTTACATTGTATCTGCCGTGCATATATCCACTCACTTAGCCTTTCAAAATCAAACTTAAAATTCTCTGCATCCTCCTTAAAGCTCAGTCTCTTAACCAGATTTGGTTCATCTGCAAATTTGGAAACAATGCATTTAATTACCTCGTCAAAATCATTAATATATAATGCAAGCAGTTGGAGTCCTAGCACAGATCCTTGCAGCAGCCAGTGAATCCTATAGAGGTCCCATGGGTGGAGCTGAGAAACAGGAAAGGTATGACCACATTAATGGGGTTGTAGTATAGACTACCCAATAGTCAGAGAAAATTGGAGGAGCAAATCAGCAGAGAGATAGCAGCCAACTGCAAGAAACATAAAGTTATGATAGTAGGGGATTTTAATCTTCCAAATGTAGATTGACTTGCATACTGCTAAAGGGTTTCGATGGGGTAGAGTTTGTTACATGTGTTCAGGAGTATTTTCTACATCATAATATCGACTTGCCAACTAGAAAGGATGCAATATTGGATCTCCTATTGGGAAATGAGTTAGGGCAGATGATGGATGTGAGTGTGAGGGAACACTTTGGATCCAGTGGTCATAATGCCATTAGTTTCAACCTGATCATGGATGAGGATAGATCGGGTTGAAATTCTGAACTGCAAAAAGGCCAAATTTGATGAAGTGAGAACGGATCTGTGAAGTATGGATTGGCACAAGCTGTTCACTGATAAAAGTGTAAATGGAAAGTGGGAGGCCTTCAAAGGAGAAGTTTTGAGAGTGCAGAGTTTGTATGTTCCTGTCAGGATTAAAGACAAAGTAAATAGGGATAAGGAACTTTGGTTCTCGAGGGAGATTGTAACACTGATTAAGAGGAAAAGAGAGTTGTATGTAATGTACGGCAGCAAGGAACAGATCAGATGCTCGAGGAGTATAAAAAGTGCAAGAAGCTACTTAAGAGGTAAATCAGGAGGGCTAAAAGAAGACATGAGATTGCTTTGGCAGACAGAGTGAAGGAAAATCCAAAGAGCTTCTATAGGTATGTAAGGAACAAAAGGATAGTGAGGGATAAAATTGGTCCTCTTGAAGACCAGAGTGGTAGACTGTGTATGGAACCAAAAGAGATGGAGATGCTAAATGGGTTTTTATTTTGCATCCATATTTACTGAGGAAACAGGCATGGAGTCTACAGAAATTGGACAAACAAGTAGGGAGGTCATGGAACCTTTACAGATCACAGGGGAAGAGGTGCTGGCTGTCTTGAGGCAAAACAGCGTGGATAAATCCCCAGGACGGAACAAGGTGTTCCTATGGAACTTGAAGGAGACTAGTGTTGAAGTTGCAGGGGCAGACATATTTAAAATGTCAGTATTCATGGGGGAGGTGCCAGATGATTGGAGGGTGGCTCATGTTGTTCTGTTGTTTAAAAAAGGTTCCAAAAGAAATCCGGGAAATTACAGGCCAGTAATATTGACATCAGTGGTGGGCAAGTTGTTGGAAGGTGTGATAAGGGATTGGATCTACAAATACTTGGATAGATAGGGACTTATTAGAGAGAGTCAATATCGCTTTGTGCATAGTAAGTCATGTTTGATCAATCTATAAAAGGTTTTTGAGGAGCTTACCAGGAAAGTGGATGAAGGGAAGTCGGTGGCTGTTGTCTACCTGGATTTCGGTAAGGCCTTTCATAAGTCCCTCATGGGAGGTTAGTTAGGAAGGTTCTGTTGCTAGGTATATATGGGGAGGTGGTAAATTGGATTCGACACTGCCTCGATGGACGAAGCCAGAGAGTGGTTGTGAAGGATTGTTTCTGAGTAGAGGCCTGTGACAAGTGGTGTGCCGCAGGGATCGATGTTGGGTCCATTGTTGTTTGTCATCTGTATCAATGATCTGTATGATAATCTGATAAATTAGATCAGCAAATTTGCTGATACAAAGATTGGAGGTGTAATGGACATTGAGGAAGGTTTTCAAAGCTTGCAGAGGGATTTGGACCAACTAAAAAAATGGGCTGAAAAATGGTAAATGGAATTTAACGCAGACAAGTGTGAGGTATTGCACTTTGGAAGGACAAACCAAAGTAGAACATACAGGGTAAATGGTAGGATTCTGAAGGGTGCAGTTGAACAGAGGGATCGGGGAATATATAGAACATAGAGCATAGAACATAGAACATTACATCGCAGAACAGGCCCTTCGGCCCTCGATGTTATGCCGACCAATTAGGAACAAGCAGTGACCCTCTAACGTAAACCATTCCCTTTTCATCCATAAACTTATCTACTAACCTCTTAAATGCCACCAAACTTGGCGCATCTACAACTGACGCAGGCAGGGCATTCCATACGATTACCACCCTCTGGGTAAAGAACCTACCTCTGACATCTGTCCTAAAACCACCACCACTTAATTTAAAGCTATGTCCCCTCGTGCTAGCTTTCTCCATCCTAGGAAAAAGGCTATCACTGTCCACCCTATCAAAACCTCTAATCATCTTGTATGCTTCAATAAGGTCTCTTAGCCGCCTTCTTTCTAACGAAAACAACCTCAAATCCCTCAGCCTCTCTTCATAAGACCTGCCTTCCATACTAGGCAACATCCTGGTAAACCTCCTCTGTACCCTTTCCAATGCCTCCACATCTTTTTTATAATGCGGGGACCAGAACTGTACACAATACTCCAAGTGCGGTCGCACTAGAGTTTTGTACAGTTGCAACGTGAATAGAGGGTGATTTAGCTAATTGGATTAGGAATTGGCTGGCAGATAGAAGACAGAGGGTGGTGGTTGATGGGAGATATTCATCGTGGAGTTCGGTGAAGAGTGGTGTGCCTCAGGGGTCTGTTTTGGGGCCCCTGCTGTTTGTAATTTTTATAAATGATCTGGATGAGGGTATTGAGGGATGGATCAGTAAATTTGCAGATGACATTAAAGTCGGTGGAGTGGTAGATAGTGAAGAGGGGTGTTATAGTTTACAGAGTGACTTGGACAAGTTGCAGAGCTGGGCCGAGATGTGGCAAATGGAGTTTAATGTGGAAAAGTGTGAGGTAATGCACTTTGGCAGGAACAATAAATGTGTAGAGTATAGGGCTAATGGTAGGGCTCTTAATAGTTTTGAGGAACAGAAGGATCTTGGTGTATGTGTCAATAGATCCCTGAAAGTAGGCATTCAAGTGGATAAAGTTGTTAAGAAGGATTATGGAGTCTTAGCTTTTATTGGTAGGGGGATTGAATTTAGGAGCCGCAGCATCATGTTGCAACTGTACAAAACTCTAGTGCGGCCGCACTTGGAGTATTGTGTGCAGTTCTGGTCCCCACATTATAAGAAAGATGTGGAGGCATTGGAGAGGGTACAGAGGAGGTTTACCAGGATGTTGCCTGGTATGGAGGGCAGGTCCTATGAAGAGAGGTTGAAGGATTTGAGGTTGTTTTCGTTAGAAAGGAGGCGGCTAAGAGGGGATCTTATTGAAGCATATAAGATGATTAGAGGTTTAGATAGGGTGGACAGTGATAGCCTTTTTCCTAGGATGGAGAAAGCTAGCACGAGGGGACACAGCTTTAAATTAAGGGGTATGAGTTATAGGACGGATATCAGAGGTAGGTTCTTTACTCAAAGAGTGATTAGGGAGTGGAATGCCCTGCCTGCAGCTGTTGTAGATGCGCCAAGTTTGGTGGCTTTTAAGAGGTTAATTGATAAATATATGGAAGAGAAGGGAATGGTTTAGTTTGGAGGGGCATTGCTATTTATTTTGGTCGGCACAACATCGAAGGCCGAAGGACCTGTTCTGTGCTGTAATGTTCTATGTGACGTTGCGGCTCCGAAATTCAATCCCCCTACCAATAAAAGCTAAGACTCCGTATGCCTTCTTAACAACCTTATCGACTTGATTGCCAATTTTCAGAGATCTATGCACACATACACCAAGATCCCTCTGTTCATCAACACTATTAAGAGTCCTACCATTAGCCCTATACTCTACACATTTGTTATTCCTGCCAAAGTGAATTACCTCACACTTTTCCACATTAAACTCCATTTGCCACCTCTCGGCCCAGCTCTGCAACTTGTCCAAGTCTCTCTGCAAACTATAACACCCCTCTTCACTATCTACCACTCCTCCGACTTTAGTGTCATCCGCAAATTTACTAATCCATCCTTCAATATCCTCATCCAGATCATTTATAAAAATTACAAACAGCAGGGGCCCCAAAACAAATCCCTGAGGTACACCACTAGTAAACGAACTCCATGATGAATATCTCCCATCAACCACCACCCTCTGTCTTCTATCTGCTAGCCAATTCCTAATCCAATTAGCTAAATCACCTCAATCCCATACATCTGCATTTTCTGCAGAAGCCTTCCATGGGCCACCTTATCGAATGCCTTACTAAAGTCCATATATACCACATCAACTGCCTTACCCCCATCCACCTCTTTGGTCACTTTTTCAAAAAACTCAATAAGGTTAGTAAGGCACGACCTACCCTTCACAAAACCATGCTGACTATCCCCAATCAATTCATTTCTCTCTAAATAACTATAAATCCTATCCCTAATAATTCTCTCCAATACTTTGCCCACAACAGAAGTAAGACTCACTGGCCTATAATTCCCTGGAAGGTCTCTCTTCCCCTTCTTGAACAATGGGACCACATTCGCTATCCTCCAGTCCTCCGGAACCACACCCGTAACCAACGACGACCTGAAGATCAGAGCCAGAGGCTCTGCAATCTCCTCTCTTGCCTCCCAGAGAATCCTAGGGTAAATCCCGTCCGGCCCAGGGGACTTATCTAACTTCAAACCCTCAAGAATATCTAGCACGTCCTCCTTATCTACTTCAATACTTTCCAGTTTGCAACCCTGTATCCCAGTGTTCTCCACAACTACATTTACATCTCTCTGTGTGAATACCGAAGAGAAATATTTGTTCAGTGCCTCTCCAATCTCTTCAGGCTCCACGCACAACTTCCCACTGCTGTCCATGACTGGCCCTAACCTTGCCCTAACCAATCTTCTATTCTTAACATATCTAAAGAAAGCTTTAGGATTCTCCTTGATCGTATCAGCCAAAGTCTTCTCGTGTCCCCTTTTAGCTCTCCTCAACTCACTCTTTAGCTCACTCCTGGCTAATCTATAGCTTTCCAGTGCACTAACTGAGCCTTCAAGCCTCATCCTGGTACAGAATTCCCTAAAAGTGACATCACAGGTGGATAGGGTTGTAAAGAGTGTTTTTGGTACATTGACCTTTATAAATCGGAGTATTGAGAGTAAAAGTTGGAGTGTTATGGTAAGGTTGTAAGAGGTATTGGTGAGGCTGAATTTAGTGTCTTGTGTACAGTTTTGGTCACTTAGTTACAGGAAGGATATTAGTAAATTTGAAAGAGTGCAGAGAAGGTTCACAAGGATGTTGCCGGAACTTGAGAAGCTGAGTTACAGAGAGAGATTGAATAGTTTAGGGCTTTATTCCCTGCAGTGTCGATAAATGAGGGGAGATTTGATAGAGATATATAAAATTATGATGGTATAGACAGAGTGAATGCAAGCAGGCTTTTTCCACTGAGGCTAGGGGAGAAAAAAAAAACGAGGGCATGGGTTAAGGGTGAAAGGAGAAAAGTTTAAAGGGAATATTGTGGGGGGGGGGGAAGGGATTCTTCACGCAGAGAGTGGTAGGAGTATGAAATGAGCTGCTGGATAAAGTGGTAAATGTGGGGTCACTTTAACAAAGACAATAAAGAACAAAACAGCACGGGAAACCGGTCCTTCAGCCCAACAACCGAAACCTACGTAACCTCTCTTCATTCCAGGCGGTATCCTGGTGAATCTCCTCTGCATCCCTTCCAATGCAATCACATTCTTGCTATAATGTAGCGACCAGAACTGCAACAGTACTCCAGCTGTGGCCTCACCAAAGTTCTATACAACTCCAATATGGCTTTCCTGCTTCTGTAATTTATGCCTCAATTGATAAAGGCAAGTATCCCATATGCCTTTTTCACAATCCTATGAACATGTCCTTCCGCTTTCAGAGATCTGTGCACTCCGTAGGTGCCTTTATTTCAAAGAACTTCCTGATGCCATGCCATTTATTGAATACATCCTTCCAAAGTGTATCACATCACACTTTTTTAAGGTTAAATTTACCTACCACTTATCTGCTCCTTTGATCATTCCATCTATATCCTCTTGTAGCCCAAGGCACTGCTTCACTGTTAACCACCCAGTCAATCTTTGTGTGAACAAAGAATAATACAGCACAGGAACAGGCCCTTTGGCCCTCTGATCATATGTCCCTAACTAGACCATCTGTTTGTATCTCTCTCTTCCCAGTCTGTTCATGTGGCTATCTAGATGAGTTTAAATGACCTGTGATCTGCAAATTTACTAATCCTGCTACCACATAGTCATCAATGTCATTTTATATAAATGACAAATAATAGGGGGCCCAACACATATCTCTGTGAAGCGCCACTTGTTTCTAGTCATTAAAGCAGCCTTCTATCATCACCCCCTGTCTTCTACAACTCAGCCAATTTTGAATCTACTTTTCAAATTACCCTATATCGCATGTGAATTTACCTTCTTTACAGCTCTCCCATGTGAGACCTTGTCAAAGGCCTTGCTGAAATCCATATAAACTACATCAATTGCCCTACCTTCATCTACACACCTGGTCACTTCCTCAAAAAAAATTGATCAAGTTTGCTAGGCATGATCTCCTTCTGATGAAGCCATACTGACTATCCCTGATCAAGCCTTAGGTCTCCAAGTGAAAATAGATACTCTCTTTCAGAGGTTTCATTAATAGTTTCCCTACCACTGATGTGAAACTCACTGGTCTGTAGTTTCTGGTTTATCTCTACAGCCCTTCTTAAATAGCGGAACCACATTAGCTGTTCTCTAGTCATCAGGCACTTTCCGGTGACCAGAGTGCAATTGAAAATCTGGGTCAGAGCTTCTGCAGTCTCCTCCCTTGCTCCCACAGCAGCCTGGGATGCAATTGACCTAAACCTGAAGATTTGTAAGGCTGCCAACACCTCCAATACCTTGTCTTTCCCTATGTCAATTTGTTCAAGAACTTCACAGTCTCTCTCCCTGAATTCTACATCATTGTCTTCATTCTCTTGGGTGAATACGGGATGTAAAATATTCGTTCAACACTCTACCAATGTCCACTGGCTCCAACCACAGATTGCTCTCTTGGCCCCTAATGGGCCCTACTCTTTCCCTAGTTATCCTCTTCCCATTGATATACTGACAGAATATCTTGGGATTTTTCCTATGTTTACCAATCAGAACTTTCTCGTATTCCTTCTTTGCATTCCTAACTGCTTTCTTAAGATCTCTCCTCCACTTTCTATACTTCACTAATGGCTCCACTGATTTGTTCCCCTCATACTTGTTAGAAGCCTCTCTTTTCCTTCTCATTGTATCCTGAATATCTCTGATCATCCACGGTTCTCTGGGTTTGTTGCTCCTTCATGTCACCTTGGAGGGAAAACGCTGGGTTTGTACCCTCCCCATTTCCTTTTTGAATATCCCCTACTGCTTTTCTGTAGATTTTTCCAATAATGGCTGTTGCCAGTCTACCTTGGCCAGATCCTGTCTTATTTTACTAAAATCTACTCTCATCCAATTCAAAACTTGTTTTTGCAACTTGTTTATTTCCTTGTCCATAACAAGCTGAAATTGTACCATTGTGTGATTGTTATTTCTAAAATGCTCCCCCACCATCACCTCAACCACCTTTCCAGTTTCATTGTCCAGAATCAGGTCCAGCGCAGCTCCCTGCCTTGTTGGACCCTCCTGTACTCTAAAAGTCCTCCTGTACATATTTCAAGAAATCTGCTTCATCCAAGCCCTTAACACTATGTTTCTACTATGTTTCAACATTGGGAAAGTTGAATCAACTAATATAATTATCCAACTATTATTTTTACATACCTCAACAAACTGAGCAATATTTGTTCCCAATATCCCTCTATCTAGGGGTCTATAATAAACACCTGACAACATGGCTGTCCCTTTTTTATTCCTAAACCATACCCACAAAGCTTCATTTGATGCATCCTCCAAGATATCATCTTTCTTTACAGCAGTAACTGACTCCTTAATTAATAATGTAATGCCTCCTCTCCTTTAACCTCCCCAGACCCCCGCACCACCCCACCCCATCTCACTGGAAGATTTTTTATTCCGTAAAAATATTTTTTGAAAATGACCACAAATGAATCTACTATTTCCAGGGCCACTTACTTAGGTATTGTGGGATGAAGGCCCTGGAGATTTATCTACCTTCAAACCAATCAATTTAAAATCATTTCTTTACTAATACTGATTTTCTTCAGCTCCTCACTAAAACTTGTATTTCTCAGAACTTCCAGTACGTTATTCATTTCTTCATTTGTGAAGACAGAAGCAAAGTACAAATTTAGTTCCTCATCCATTTCTTCCATTATGAATTCCTCCTAAATTTGTTTTTGTCAATTTCTTTTTCTTTACATATCTATAGAAACTTTTACAGTCAGTTTTTATGTTCCCCTCTAACTTACTTTCATACTCTATTTTCCCCTTCTTAATAACTGTTCCCAATCCAGGTCTATTTTTATCTTTTCAATTTGTACGTTTCTTTTTTGAATCTAATATCATCACTAATATCCCTCATAAGCCATGGTTTGGGTACGGTTCCCTTACCACTCTTGCCTAAACATGAATAAACAACTTTTGGAGTTCACCTATTCGTTCTTTAAATACTTGCCATTGTCTGTCCACTGTTTTTCCTTTCAACACTGTTTCCCAGTCCATCAGGGCCAACTCATGTCTCCTGGTATCAGACTTCCCATTATTGAGATTCAAAACCTTGGTCACAGAATGAAGTACATCACTATCCACCTTGCTAAATGAAGGATTCTATTATATTATGGTCACTTGGTCCCAAGCATTCTCTCTCAGCTGGATTGCTACCGAATCCTTTCTCATTGCACATTACCCAGTCCAAGATGGTATGTTCCCTTGTTGGTTCCTCAACATATTATTCCAGAA
The DNA here is from genome assembly GCA_024679065.1 of Sphyrna mokarran. NCBI lineage: Eukaryota > Metazoa > Chordata > Chondrichthyes > Carcharhiniformes > Carcharhinidae > Sphyrna > Sphyrna mokarran. Next base: position 178,061,664 of record JAGIQG010000001.1, read on the forward strand.
AATCATTCTTTATACACTCAAGAAATTCCTCTATTGTACTGAAACTAATTTGAGTCTCCCAATCTACATGCAGAATAAAATCACTGATAATCACAGATGTTCGTTTATCACATGCAACTCTGATTCCTTGTCAATTGCTATTCCTGACATTACCATTACAGTTTAGTAATGTGTAGCACCCCCACAACTGTTTTTTGCCCTTTGATTTTTTTTAACTTGACCCATACAGATTCCACATTGTCTGTGCTAATATCTCTCCTCAACATTGTATCAATATATTCTTTAATCAACAATGCAACTCTCCCACCTTTTTCTTTCCATCTGTCCTTCCTAAACATTGAATAGTCCTCAATGTTTAGTTCCCATTCTTGGTTACCTTGGAGCCATGTCTCTCAACTATAATTATCCCCCTCTACATCTAATCTCAACTATTTATTCCCCCTCTACATCTATCTGTGCAACTAATTCATACTTTTTATTTTGAATGCTTCAAGCGTTCAGATACAAAACCTTAAGGCTAGTCCTTTTCACATCTCTTGTACAATTCCTACTATTTATTACTGTGTCCTTATCTGATTCTCAGCCTTGATTTTTCCTAGTAAATCCTAGAATATAGAACATAGAAAAACTACAGCGCAAACAGGCCCTTCGGCCGCAAGTTGCGCCAATCATATCCCTATGTACTAGGCCTATCTATAACTCTCAATCCCATTAACTTCCATGTACTCATCCAGAAGTCTCTTAAAAGACTCCAACGAGTTCACCTCCACCACCACCGACGGCAGCCGATTCCATTCACCTACCACCCATGTACTCATCTCAATCTTATAAAATCCCACGTACTCATCTTCTCTGCACTTTCTCCCGTGTTTTCCTGCTATGTTAGAAAGCAGAAGTTGATCCCTCTTCTTTAAACACCAAAACACCCAAAAAGGATTACCTCACTTAATAAAAAAGTGTGCATGAAGTGGTATGACCTACTTTTCAGCAACTCCTAGTGGTTAAATAAAAAAAAAATTTGTGACTCTCACTGTAAAATCAACACATAGCTACTTATTCATCCAACTAACAATGAATAACTTTATTAAACTGTTAACAAACTGAATAAAACAAGATTCTAATGTGCACTGTTCCAATAAATACAATTCCCATTCATTAACAAAATATAATTTAGCCACTCTCTAAATTGCTACCAGATTTTGTATCTTCCAGAATATTCTGGGCTTCTCTGTTGATTCTTTTGCCTGAAACTTTTTTTTTCTTTGGTACCATTGCTATTTAGATGGTGCTGAGAGCTGTGAGATGGTCATTGCCCGCTCCTTTTGTATCATTGCCCCCCGCCTTCTTTTTTACCTGTGATGACATATCAATATTTTCCACAATATGATTGGTCCTAGATTGTCAAAATCATCAGATTTAAATTTAATAGGTTCTTGGTATCTAAGTGTCCAATTCAAATTGAGTTGATGAATTCAAAAAAGTTCAAAAGCCCATTGTCTTGGTAACACTACTGCTTGGGCTTTCAATACAAATGTTTCACTTGGGGCTATCTGTGTACTTGCATTTTTTAAAAAAAGTCTCTAAGCACTGGAGAAGCATCACTTTTTAACGGGGCCATGCAATGCTTCCACCTCTTTCCCCCCCCCTCCCCACTTACTCCTAGCATTTTATAGTTTTACAAACACCAATCTACAATTATAGAACATAGAACATTACAGCGCAGAACAGGCCCTTCAGCCTTCGATGTTGCGCCGACCAATTAGGAAAAAGCAATGCCCCTCCAAACTAAACCATCCCCTTTTCATCCATAAACTTATCTACTAACCTCTTAAATGCCACCAAACTTGGCGCATCTACAACTGCAGCAGGCAGGGCATTCCACTCCCGAACCACCCTCTGGGTAAAGAACCTACCTCAGATATCTGTCCTATAACTACCACCCCTTAATTTAAAGCTATGTCCCCTCGTGCTAGCTTTCTCCATCCTAGGAAAAAGGCTATCACTGTCCACCCTATCTAAACCTCTAATTATCTTATATGTTTCAATTAGGTCCCCTCTTAGCCGCCTCCTTTCTAAAGAAAACAACCTCAAATCCCTCAGCCTCTCTTCATAAGACCTGCCCTCCATACCAGGCAACATCCTGGTAAACCTCCTCTGTACCCTCTCCAATGCCTCCACATCTTTCTTATAATGTGGGGACCAGAACTGCACACAATACTCCAAGTGCGGCCGCACTAGAGTTTTGTACAGTTGCAACATGACGTTGTGGCTCCGAAATTCAATCCCCCTACCAATAAAAGCTAAGACTCCATATGCCTTCTTAACAACCTTATCGACTTGATTGCCAACTTTCAGGGATCTATGCACATATACACCAAGATCCCTCTGTTCATCAACACTATTAAGAGTCCTACCATTAGCCCTATACTCTACACATTTGTTATTCCTGTCAAAGTGAATTACCTCACACTTTTCCACATTAAACTCCATTTGCCACCTCTCGGCCCAGCTCTGCAACTTGTCCAAGTCTCTCTGCAAACTATAACACCCCTCTTCACTATCTACCACTCCTCCGACTTTGGTGTCATCCGCAAATTTACTAATCCATCCTTCAATACCCTCATCCAGATCATTTATAAAAATTACAAACAGCAGGGGCCCCAAAACAGACCCCTGAGGTACACCACTTGTAACCGAACTCACGATGAATATCTCCCATCAACCACCACCCTCTGTCTTCTATCTGCCAGCCAATTCCTAATCAATTAGCTAAATCACCCTCTATCCCATACATCTGCATTTTCTGCAGAAGCCTTCCATGGGCCACCTTATCGAACGCCTTACTAAAGTCCATATATACAACATCAACCGCCTTACCCCCATCCACCTCTTTGGTCACTTTTTCAAAAAACTCAATGAGGTTAGTAAGGCACGACCTACCTTCACAAAACCATGCTGACTATCCCCAATCAATTCATTTCTCTCTAAATAACTATAAATCCTATCCCTAATAATTCTCTCCAATACTTTGCCCACAACAGAAGTAAGACTCACTGGCCTATAATTCCCTGGAAGGTCTCTCTTCCCCTTCTTGAACAATGGGACCACATTCGCTATCCTCCAGTCTTCCGGAACTACACCCGTAACCAACGAGGACCTGAAGATCAGAGCCAGAGGCTCTGCAATCTCCTCTCTTGCCTCCCAGAGAATCCTAGGGTAAATCACGTCCGGCCCAGGGGACTTATCTAACTTCAAACCCTCAAGAATATCCAGCACATCCTCCTTATCTACTTCAATACTTTCCAGTTTACAACCCTGTATCCCAGTGTTCTCCACAACTACATTTACATCTCCCTGTGTGAATACCAAAGAGAAATATTTGTTCAGTGCCTCTCCAATCTCTTCAGGCTCCATGCACAACTTCCCACTGCTGTCTCTGACTGGCCCTAATCTTGTCCTAACCAATCTTCTATTCTTAACATATCTAAAGAAAGCTTTAGGATTCTCCTTGATCGTATCAGCCAAAGTCTTCTCGTGTCCCCTTTTAGCTCTCCTCAACTCACTCTTTAGCTAATTAATTACTCTACCCAATTTTGCAACAGGTTATAATGTGAACTCCAGGGATGCACACAATATTCTAGCTGTGGCCTAACCAACATTTTAACATAGAACATAGAAAACTACAGCATAAACAGGCCCTTTGGCCCACAAGTTGCACTGATCATATCGTACCTACTAGACCTACCTATATCCGTCAATCCCATTAATTTCCATGTACTCATCCAGAAGTCTCTTAAAAGACTGCAACGAGTTCACCTCCACCACCACCGATGGCAGCCGATTCCAGTCACCCATCACCTTTTGAGTGAACCCACCACCCTCTGACTGAGATACAATTTGATTTGATTTATTATTGCCACCTGTATTAGTATACAGTGAAAAGTATCATTTCTTGAGCACTCAACAGACAAAGCATTCCATACATTGAGAAAGAAAGGAGTGAGTGGAGAATGTAATGTTACATTAATAGCTAAGGCATGGAGACATCAACTTGGTGTGAGGTAGGTCCATTGAAAAATCTGATGGCAGCAGGGAAGAAGCTGTTTTTTGAGTTGGTTGGCACGTATCCTCACATTTTTGTATCTTTTTCTCAATGGAAAAAATTACAAGATGCTACTATGCAGAGGAACTTGGGAGTCTTTGTGCATGAATTGCAAAATCTCAGTCTGCAGGTGCAGCAGGTGATCAAGAAGGCAAATGGAATGTTGACCTTTATCACGAGCAGGGAGGTCTTGCTGCAACTGTACAAGGTACTGGTGAGGCTGCAACTAGAGTACTGTGTGCAATTTTGGTCCCCTCATTTGAAAAAATTATATTGGCCTTGGAGGGAGTACAGAGAAGGTTCACTAGGTTGATACCAGAGATGAGGGGGTTAGCTTATGAGGAGAAATTGAGTAGATTGAGCCTGTACTCATTGGAATTTAGAAGACTGAGTGGTGATCCTGTAGAGACATATAAGATAATGAAGGGGCTAGATAGGGTAGAGGTAGAGAGATTCTTTCCACTTAGAAAGGAAACCAGAACTAGAGGGCACAGCCTCAAAATAAGGGGGAGTCGGTTTAGAACAGAGTTGAGGAGGAACTTCTCCTCTCAGAGGATAGTGAGTCTCTGGAATTCTCTGTCCATTGAAGTGGTGGAGACTACCTCGTTGAATATGTTTAAATCACAGGTAGATAGATTTCTGATCAGTAAGGGAATTAAGGGTTATGGGGACCAGGCGGTAAGTGGAACTGAACCACTTTCAGATCAGCCGTGATCTTATTGAATGGTGGGCAGGTTCGGGGGGCCTATTTCTTAGAACATGGGTGCATGGAATCCTTGATTATGTGAACTTCATTGCCAAGGCAGCAGGAAATGCAGATAGAGTCAATGGATGGGAGGCTGGGGTTTGAGTAATAAACTGGGCTTCATTCACAATTCTACGTAGTTTTCTGTAGTCTTGGACAGAATAACTTCCCTGCTGTTAAATTTTATGTGCCATCTAATAAAAGCAAGTATTTAATTTGCCATCTTAACCATTTTATCCTCTTGTCCTGCTATTTTTGAGAGATGCTCCGAAGAGCTTCTTACCCGAGTTTTATTGTCGCTCGTCGACATGTGTTGTGCACTTCTGACTGGAATCAGAGTGACTTCCACCAGATGTTACCACAGCCCAAAGGCGTTGGCGGAAACGGGAAATTGATCTCAAAACGATGCGGCAACAACTACCATAATTGCAGGCAAGCGGATTGAATCACACCTCTGGGAGCACCAGTCGTGCAAGTTAGTTTTTGCTCGCCTGCTTCGAGCCGTTTACCCATAAGTCATCATTTTATACAAAGTGATTTTTATTAAGTAGGAGACACAACCGCGCAACGAACAGCCCAACATTGCCGAAAACGCGACTGTGGCATGAAACGCGCTCGCGCAACCCGGGAGCTGCACCCATCACTGTCAACCACACCCAACCCCTCGGAGCATGGAAGACATGTCTATTTCGGTAACTTTTCGTCATCATCTGGCAGCGATCATCAGGAATGAGACGGGGCACCGCAATCCCTTCACTGCGTCACATCAGGTACAGGTCTATGCGTCTTTCCTCAGGGCCGATCGTGTGGGCAGGAGGTCACAGAGGTGCTTCTGCTACCTTGATAGGCATGATCGCATCCATTAGCAGATCACCAACTATCCCCGGGACAAGCCGAAACCTATCAAGACAAAATTTCTTTCTTTCACAATTACCGGGTTTACAGGTACAGAAGCGTGTTGGTTGTTCTCGGTCAGTCAAATTCCCTTCAGGACCATCACCTGCCAGCTTGAAGACCTGAATACCCTGCGGGACATCGGTCAGGTTTGACTCACTGTGGTCTAGAACGCCAAGAATACCATAGTTATGCGAAACATACCAGAGAGTATTCCAACAATACCACTCCTGGCTGGCAGTCCGATGATAGTGGTCATGGTCCTGGCATGAGTTGCCCCAGCTATTAGTTTCTCGGCCAGTCATGGAATACCATCTCCTGTGCCCATGGAGACGATATCAGGTGGCTCCCGCGGAAGGGATTGACTCACTGTGCGCTAGAAACCAGAAGAATTGCACAGCTACTGAGATCGGCAATTTTAAAGGGGCCTTTACGCACAAATGGATACCAGCCGATCTCAAACACCTGTTTGTAATTGCAGTCTGACTGAATACAGACAGACACGCAACTGCATCTGCATGTCGCTTCTTGGACAGTTGTTTTAGCCATCACCGCAGATTGAGTAGCGGCGATGTTGCCCGGCGGGACCATCGAGGAGGTGCAACTCGCTGCGCTATAGAAGCGATGAGATTCACACAGCTGCTGTAACCATGACTCTCTCACTCTCCCACCGAAGAGTAAGAGAATCATAGTTATTCCCGCCAAGATCCGGTGTACATGCACACCAAGATCCCTCAATCATCCATGCTTCCCAGGGTTCATAGAACATAGAACATTACAGCACAGAACAGGCCCTTCGGCCTTCAATGTTGCGCCGACCAATATAAAAAGCAATGCCCCTCTAAACTAAACCATTCCCTTCTCTTCCATATACTTATCAACTAACGTCTTAAACGCCACCAAACTTGGCGCATCTACAACTGCTGCAGGCAGGGCATTCCACTCCCGAACCAACCTTTTGGGTAAAGAACCTACCTCTGATATCCATCCTATAACTATCACCCCTTAATTTAAAGCTGTGTCCCCTCGTGCTAGCTTTCTCCATCCTAGGAAAAAGGCTATCACAGTCCACCCTATCTAAACCTCTAATCATCTTATATGTTTCGATTAGGTCCCCTCTTAGCCGCCTCCTTTCTAACGAAAACAGCCTCAAATCCCTTAGCATCTCTTCATAAGACCTGCCCTCTATACCTGGCAACATCCTGGTAAACCTCCTCTGTACCCTCTCCAATGCCTCCACATCTTTCTTATAATGCGGGGACCAGAACTGCACACAATACTCCAAGTGCGGACGCACTAGAGTTTTGTACAGTTGCAACATGACGTTGCGGCTCCGAAATTCAATCCCCCTACCAATAAAAGCTAAGACTCCATATGCCTTCTTAACAACCTTATCGACTTGATTGCCAACTTTCAGGGATCTATTAACATATACACCAAGATCCCTCTGTTCATCAACACTACTGAGAGTCCTACCATTAGCCCTATACTCTACACATTTGTTATTCCTGCCAAAGTGAATTACCTCACACTTTTCCACATTAAACTCCATTTGCCACCTCTCGGCCCAGCTCTGCAACTTGTCCAAGTCTCTCTGCAAACTATAACACCCTCTTCACTATCTACCACTCTACTGACTTTGGTGTCATCTGCAAATTTACTAATCCATCCTTCAATACCCTCATCCAGATCATTTATAAAAATTACAAACAGCAGGGGCCCCAAAACAGACCCCTGAGGTACACCACTTGTCACCGAACTCCACGATGAAAAGTGGTGTACCTCAGGGGTCTGTTCAGTCGTTCATCATGTATTCCCTTCCCTTGTTTGTCCTGTCCAAATGCATCACCTTCACATTTATCAAGACTGAATGGAACTAAAGAATCCCTGCAGTGAAGGAGGCCATTCAGTCATGCAAGTCTGCACTGACTTTGAAAGAGCACCTTAGCCAGGCTTACCTCTGCACCAATTCCCTCTAATCCCATGCATTTATCATGGCAAATACACTTAATTAATTAAGCATTAAGCAACACAGCACGGGAAACAGGCCCTTCGGCCCAACGAGCCCGCGCCACCGTAATACCAAATACATTATCCTATTTTAATATTCCTATATAATAATATATATATATTAATCCTAATTTGGAAAATTTTCACCATAGGGACAATTTGTTACCCAATCAGCCTAAGAGCGAATTTTTGGGTTGTGGGAGGAAACCGGAGTGCTCGGAGAAAACCCACGCAACCATGGGGAGAACGCGCAAACTCCCGCAGACACTGGCCCAATTCCAAGTGTCTGCACAGCCACATCGATAGTCTCTGAGCTGTCATGGTGCCCTTCAGGTGGTCCACATAAAGCACTCATATACGACATGAGGTACCAGGCAACCCATGAATCAACATCCAAGAGCTGTACCCGCACCACCTGCCGAATGCGTGCTCAAATTATGGACCGAATTACCTGTGGAAAAAAGCCGTAGTTAAACAGTCCTAATATATCCCTCTATCTGCATACCGCTCATGTGGCTGTCCAAGAGACCCTTAAACAGCCCCAGCGTGCCTGCTCCCACCACCTTACTCGGCAGTGCATTCCACACCCCCACTACCCTTTGTGTGAAAAACTGCCCTCTAATATTCGTCTTATACATAGCCCCCCTCACCCTATGGCCATGACCTCTCGTCCTATCCATTTCTAAAGGTGGAAAAAGTTTACCTCCATTTACTCTATCTATACCCCTTATAATCTTATACACCTCTATGAGATCCCCTCTAAGCCGACGTCTTTCAAGGGAAAACAACCCCAGTCTATCTAATCGTTCCTCATAGGACAGTCCTTCCATACCAGGCAGCATCCTGGTAAACCTCCTCTGCACTCTCTCCAAGGACTCCACATCCTTCCGATAGTACGGAGACCAGAACTGGGCGCAGTATTCCAAGTGAGGCCTAACCAAAGTTGTATACAACTGCAACATCAAACTCCTACTCTTATATTCTATACCCTTTTCTATGAAAGCTAACATACTATACGCCTTCTTTGTCACCTTCTCCACCTGTGAGGACACCTTCAGAGACTTGTGAACCTGCACCCCCAAGTCTCTCTGCGTCTCTATGCTCCTTATAGTTTTACCTTTTATCCTATAATTCTCTTCTACATTTTTCCGGCCAAAATGCATCACCTCGCATTTTTCCGGATTAAATTCCATTTGCCATCTATCTGCCCAATCTACCAACCTGTCTATGTCCTGTTGTATTGCCTGACACTGCTCTTCTGTACCCGCCAATCCAAGCATCTTGGTGTCATCAGCAAATTTGCTGATCTCACCACCTACCCCTACTTCCAAGTCGTTTATGTAGACCACATAACTAGCACATCTTTTAGACTATGGGAGAAAACGCACAAGACATGAGGAAAACATACAGATTCTGTGCAGCCACGTGTAGCCAGAATTGACTCTGGGTCGCTGGCACTGTGCCACCATGCTGCTCTATTTTCAGTTCACTGACATCCTCCTAGTGCAACCCTCCTTAGTCTTTACCACTCTACCAATTTTGGAATCCATGTTTTGTGGATTGTTGGGTTTTGGGGTGAATTCGGATCAGTTTTTTGGTATCATTTAGGTTTGGGTTCTGGGGTGGTTCGGGATCTGGGTTTGGGATGGATCCGGATCTGTGTTTTGTGGTGAATCTGGATCCAGGTTTTTGGGGGTCATACAGGACCTGGGTTTTGGGATGCATCCGGATCCGTGTTTGCATTAGTCCAGATCTGGGCTTTGGGAGAATTTGGATCCAGATTTTTGGGGTCATTTGGATCTGGGTTTTGGGAGAATTCAGATCCATGTTTTGTGGTAAATCCGGATCCGGTTTGGGATGGATCCAGATCCGTGTTTTGTGCTTCATCCGGATTCCGATTTTGTGGTGATTCCGGATCCGGGTTTTGTAGTGAATCTGGATCCTGTTTTGTGGAGAATGTGGATCCTGTTTAGTGGTGAATTCGGATCCAGGTTTTGGGGTATGTCCGGTTTGGGGTGAATCTGGATCCTGTTTTGGGGTGTGTCCGGATCGGGGTTTGGATGAATCCGGATCCGGGTTTTGGGGTATGTCCGGATCCGGGTTTTGGGGTATGTCCGGATCCGGGTTTTGGGGTATGTCCGGGTCCGGGTTTTGGGGTATGTCCGGATCCGGGTTTTCTCTCTTACCGCTGGTTGCCCATTGGCAGTTTTGGTTGGGTGACGCAGGCACTGCCGGGACGCATGCGCGGTGGGTGTGAGTGCGCGAGCTGGAGCTATGGATGCGGCACGAGCGGCGACCTCCGAACCGGCGCGGACCGGGTACCGCAGCTACCGCCGCCGCTGGCTGGTGCTGGCCGCCAGCAGTGCCCTCAGCTGCTCCAATGCCATGGTAAGTGAGGGAGGGAGTAGGAAGGGGTGAGGAGGAGGGGTGAGGGGCGCTCAGGAGGAGGAGGGGTGAGGGGCGCCTAGGAGGGGGGGGAGGAGGAGGAGAGGAGGGGGAGAGGAGGAGAAGGAGGGGGGGAGGAAGGAGGAGAGGAGGGGGGGGGAGGGAGGAGGAGGGAAGGATGGGGGGAGGAGGAGGAGAGGAGGGGGGGGGAGGGGAGAGGAGGGAGGAGGAGGAGGGGGGGGGAGGAGAGGAGAGGGGGGGGAGGAGGGAGGAGGAGGGGGGGGGAGGAGGGGGGAGAAGGAGGAGGGGTTATGAGGTGGGGAATATGCAAAAGAGGTTAGGGGTGTGTGGTTGGTGGGTGAGGGATTGGAGGACATGTATGAGGGTTGGGCTGTGGGTGAAGGTGAGGGATTGTTGAGGTAGGTTGGAAGATTGGGAAGAGGAGGGATAGAGGATTGGGCTGAGGGCTAGGTTGGGTGCTGCAATGTGGGGAGGGGAGAGTGCTAGTGATGGAAGTGGGAATGGAGGCCAAAGAAAGAATAGAGTGCAGAGTGTAGGGAGAAGCAGATGGTGAAGGAGTTAAGTGAAGGGGAGATTAGGGAGAGGGTGGGCAGAGTGCAGGGGCTATGGTGGCATGAGAGGGAAGTAGAGAGCGTGTGTATGTGAAGGGAGTGTGAGCTGTGGTCTAATTCATGGATTTGAAGAGTTGAGTAGAACAGGTAAAATTGCCCCTTAATGGTTGCTCTTTGTAATGTTGGGTGATGTTTATTCTGAGCATTTAAACATAAGTTATTAATGTTGCTTATGTATTTGTGACTTGCTGTCTGGTTCTTTCTTGTATTGGTCTGAATGTTGTGGATCATTTGATCTCTTTGGTTGTCTTGAAAAATGTGTATCTCATGCATGTCAATGAGAAATTGAATTTCCTCAGCCTTTAAGCACCATTTGTTCTTCATATCATGTGTTATTTTGTGAACTTCACTTTGTCTCCTATCTGTGCAAGTTTCTTTACTGTGGAATTTGGATTCTGGTGTGAAGTGTAGGTGCTATCTGTTTACAATCAGAGTTTGCATATTTCTTTATCACTGTCATCAAACCAATCCTTACTTTTTAATGGTATGTCTGAGGATTTCTTGGATTTCAGTTATCTTCGTTGCTTGATGTGACCGATCCATTCCGACAGTTACCAATTGATTTATTCCTGTGTGGGTTTCCTTCAGGTGCTCCGGTTACCACCCACATCCAAAGATGTGTGGGTTAAGTTGATTGGCCATGCTAAAAGATTGCTCCTTAGTGTCCTGAGATGTGTAGGTAAGAGGGATTTGCATGTAAATATATAGGGATATGTGGATAGGGCTTGGGTGGGATAGTGGCTGGTGCAGACTCGATGGGCTGAATGGCCTCTTCCTGCACTGTTGGGTTTTTTAAAATTTGATTGTTGGGTCTAGGACATTACCTTGAGGGACTTCTGCAGAGATGATTGACCCTCTACAACCACAGCCAGCTTCCTAAGTGAGGTATGACTCCAACCAGTGAGGTATGTTCCCCCTGAACTCATTGATTTGAGTTTGACCAAAGCTTCTTGATGCCACACTCGGTTGAATGTGGCCTTGATGTCAAGGGCTGCTATTCTTACCTCACTTCTGGAATTCAGCTCTTTCATCCATATTTCAACCAAGGCTGTAATGGGGTTGGGAGATGAGTGACCCTGGCGAAACCCAAATTAGGTATCACTGAGCAGGTTATTGCTGAGCAGGTGCTGCTTGATAGCACTGTTGATGACTGAATCACTTCACTGATGATCGAGAGTGGACTAAGTGGGTAATTGGGTAGATTGAATTTGACCTGCTTTTTGTGTACAGAATATGGGCAATTTTCCACATTGTTGGCAATTTGTTGAGGGCTGCAGGTTAGCACTGCTGCTTCACAGCTCCACGGATCTGGGTTTGATTCCTGACTTGGGTCATTGTGTGGAATTTGCGCATTCTCCTGTGTCTGTGTGGGTTTCCTCCAGGTGCTCCGGTTTCCTCCCACTGTCCAAACATGTGGGGTTAGGTTGATAGGCCATGCTAAAAATTGCCCTTAGAGTCCTAAGATGTGTAGGTTAGAGACATTAGCGGGTAAATATGTCAGGAAACGGGAGTAGGGCCTGAGTGGGTTTGTGGTTGGTGCAAACTCAATGGGCTGAATGACTTCTTTCTGCACTGTAGGGTTTCTATGATTCTATGTCAGTATTGTAACTGTACTGGAAGAGCTTGTCCAGGAGAGTGGCAAGTTTTGGAGCACAATTCTTCAGTACTATTGCCAAAATGTTATCGGGCCCATTGCCTTTGCAGTATTCAGTGCCTCCAGCCATTTCTTGATGTCACATGGAGTGAATCGAATTAATTGGAGATTGGCATCTGAAATGCTGGAGACCACTGAAGAGGCCAAGATGGATCATCGATTCGGCACTTCTAGCTGAAGATTGTTGCAAATGCTTCAACCTTATCTTTTGAACTGTTGTGTTGGGCTCCTCATCATTGAGGATGGGGATATCTGTGGAACCACTACCTCTAATTGTTTAGTTGTCCACCACTATTCAGGACTGGATGTGCAAGGACTGCAGAGTTTAGCTCTGTCTATCACTTGCTGTTAATGCTGTTTGGCATGCAAGTAATCCTGTTTGGTAACATCATCAGGTTGACACCTCATTTTTAGGTATGTGTGGTGCTGCTCTTGGCATGCCCTTCTGCATTCTCCATTGATCTCCTGGTTTGATAGTCATGGTTGAATGGGGATATGCCTGGCCATGAGGTTGCAGATTGTGCTGGACTATGGTTCCGCTATTGTTGATGGCCCGCAGCGCCATTTGAGTTGCTAGTTTGATTTGAAGTCTCTCCTATTTAGCGCAGTAATAGTGTCACACAACAGGTTATACTTAATTTGAAGGCAGGACTTTGACTCTACAAGGACCATGTGGTGGTCAGTTTTACCAATACTGTCATGAACAGATGCATCTGCAGCCAGCAGATTGTAAGGAAAAGGTCAAGTATATTTTTCCTCTTGGTTCCTTTATCATCTGCTACAGACACAGTCTGGCATTATATCCTTTAGGACCCGACCAGCTCGATCAGTACTGCTACTGCCAAGCCACTCTTGGTGGTTGACATTGAAATCCTGCACCCTTGGCACCCTTAATGCTTCCTCCATAGAATCATAGAATGCTACAGTGCAGAAAGAGGCCCTTCAGCCCATCGAGTCTGCACTGAACACAGTCCCACTCAGGCCCTGTCCCCCTATTCCTACATATATACCCGTGAATCCCTCTAACCTACGCACCCCTGGACACTAAGGGGTAATTTCTTAGCATGGCTAATCAACCGCACATCTTTGGACTATGGGAGGAAACCGGAATATCCGGAGGAACCCCACGCAGACACAAGGAGAATGTGCAAACTGCATACAGACAGTGACCAAGCCGAGAATCGAACCCAGGACCCTGGAGCTATGAAGTAGCAGTGCTGACTATTATTCTACCGTGCCGCCCACGTGTTGCTCAACTTGAAGTACTGATTCATCAGCCAAAGGTTGGAATAGAAGGTTTCTTTCATTTGCTTTTTGGGATTCAAGGTGTATCATAAGCACTGATGATGGCAGGTTGATTGCCTTTGAGCACAAGATTGAGTGTCATAAGATGCTCATTTGTCCCGAGTTTGTTTTTAATCACAAAATTGATTCCAGCTCTGCAGTGTCTTGCTGTTGTGTTCCATGAATTCTGTGTTTTTTGTGATTTCCCCCCTCTGGAAGAAAGCCTAGCCACTTCCAAGTTCATTGATTTCTCCCTCTTCTGTTCTGCGGGTATCACTAAGGGCTAGAATGTCAAATGTCTAGATGTTGGAGCTCATGATGTACATACCTCTGCTTGAGAACCCCTACAACAATCAGAATTAGTGATCAATGAAGTGATAACTGCTGTCAAGAAGATGAAAAACAAAGCTTTTGATTGTGCTATCCCTCTGAAAGTAACAAATGGTGCAGGAGATGAATTTATTTGAGATGTGTCCCTATTTGTGAAGCTGTCATGAAATGAAATTCCAAATGACCTCAGATGCCATGAAGATCAAAATATTCAAGAAATTAGGCAAATCAAACTTTAAGGACATAGCATTACTCTCGACTATATAGCAAGTCCTAGCTAAATTATTTTAATCTGACTGAAGGTCAAAGCCAAGGTAGCAACCACTCTGTCACACAAAAGAATGCTGATGATACACAAGTTAATGCTCACTATGAGAAAGTACAACAGATAGGTGATATATTCACAGAAGTCTGCAAGAGTATTGGACTTTCCCTGACCAAAGCCATCCTGACACTGAATCTGTGTGTGTTCAGCCTATGGCAAATTGTATTTTTGTGGATCATGATATCAGACCTAATACTAAAGTCAAATCTATTGGAGAGTGCTTCTTCCCATGTTTCTCTGCGGTTCTGAAGCTTGAATTACTTGTATACACCTTATTGATGCTGTGGAACAACATCAATGCAATTTTAGAATCTTGCAAATCAGGTAGCAGAACAAATGAGAATGTCCTCTAAGATGTGCACTAACAATATTATTGTAATTTCACATTAGCTGGGATGGATGGGCCATGTTGCCTCACTCAAAACTACCCAAACAGGTGCTCTACTTGGAGCTATGTAGGGAGCTTGTCCTCTCAAGAGGGCCAAAGGAAAGGTTCAAAGAAAATCTTGAAGCCTCTATAAAGAACTTCTCCATTAAACAGCAACATGTAGGAAACAGAAAATTGTGACCTAAATGCCAATTCACCTGATCAACAAAAGCAGCAACTGAGAAAAGATGACAAGAGTGGATAGCTGCTCACCAACCTTCATCCTCTCTATCAGCCAGGGACAACAAATGTTCTCACAGGAAGAGGCTGCAAGGCTAGGATAAGAATTATAAACCCATAGTTAACACTGATGTCTCACTTGCAGATGGAAGAATCATCGTCAACAGAATGGATTACTGATAGGTAGAGAGATTGGTTAATGTGAACTACTTTCAGCAGAGTGCCTATTGTGTTGCTTCCGTAAGATGTGGCTTATTTGGATGATTCACAGCAACGTGACTGTACAAAAGTAATTTGTTTACCCTCCTTTACAAGTACTGAGTGAAGAAATTTTAGGCTGGACCACTTCTGTTCTGTTTGCTGCCGCAATGTCAGTTGTTGACTTGTGCCCATGTCATGTTATGTTGGGTGTGTCAGGGGTTTTCTGTGCCAAATTTGCTGTTCATTTCGTAAAGCTTTTGAATTGCACAACATTTTTCGTCAATGGTAATTGTAAAAAATAAATTTGCATTAGTAAATTGTGTGCTAATTTGGTGACAAACTAGTCTCATTGCAATGTTAACTTCTAAATGGCAATGCAAAAAGAATTCTAGTTGACTGTTTCACTGAATGACCGCATGACCTTGGGAATGGAGATTGGCTTTTTAGAAGAAATCTTGGGACAGTTCTGGAAACCAAACTAAAATAAGTCATGTATCTCCATGCAGTGACAATCTGTGTTCTTCTCTGAGCTTTAATCATGGATAGAAATTTGCTAAATGTAGAGCTGAAAGTACTTCCAAAATAGTTTACAAAATCAGTATCAACTGTTTCATCCTATTATTTAAATAGATTTATGGGAATGAAGGGTAAGAAAGCTCATTCAGTGAAAGTGATTTGTCAAAACTGAGCTACAGAGGGATGGAAGTATTCTGATTTCCAGTGTTAAATTCAGTAATATATTACTGCTACATTGACATGTTCATTCTTTTTGGAATTATTTATATCTGTTCTTTAAAGTTCCAGAAAGTTAAAATATCTTCAATTAAAAATATTAAATTGACCACAGCACAGATCATCTTTGCTTACAAATGTAACTGCTCCAATATTGGGTGGATATTTGTAATTTACTTTCTCATTCTCAATTCCTGAGATTTGTAGTTTTTTTTTCTCATACTAAATGAACTCTGAGAATCACTGTTTATACTTGGGGTCATAATGTAGAGATGCTGGCATTGGACTGGGGTAAACTCAGTAAAATTTTACAACACCAATTTTAAATCCAACTAATTTATTTGATAGTAAATCTGCGAGGTTTCCACTCTATGGCCTTCGTCAGGCAAATGCAGTGTTCTGGTCTGCAATAGCACTCATATCAACACAGACGTTGAACACTACAGCACAGAACAGGCCCTTCGGCCTTCGATGTTGTGCCGACCAATATAAAAAGCAATGCCTCTCCAAACTAAACCATTCCCTTCTTTTCCACATACTTATCAACTAACCTCTTAAACGCCACCAAACTTGGCGCATCCACAACTGCTGCAGGCAGGGCATTCCACTCCCGAACCACCCTTTGGGTAAAGAACCTACCTCTGACATCCATCCTATAACTATCACCCCTTAATTTAAAGCTATAGAACATAGAACATTACAGCACAGAACAGGCCCTTCAGCCTTCGATGTTGTGCCGACCAAAATAAAAAGCAATGCCCCTCCAAACTAAACCATTCCCTTCACGCACAAGCACTTTGAAACTTCAAAAGTAGGTAATTGTAGTAAGGATTCTCTCTATTCTGCTTTTGTCCTACCTAATCGAAACATATAAGATGATTAGAGGTTTAGATAGGGTGGACAGTGATAGCCTTTTTCCTAGGATGGAGAAAGCTAGCACGAGGGGACACAGCTTTAAATTAGGGGGTATGAGTTATAGGACGGATATCAGAGGTAGGTTCTTTACTCAAAGAGTGATTAGGGAGTGGAATGCCATGCCTGCAGCTGTTGTAGATGCGCCAAGTTTGGTGGCGTTTAAGAGGTTAATTGATAAGTATATGGAAGAGAAGGGAATGGTTTAGTTTGGAGGGGCATTGCTTTTTATATTGGTCGGCGCAACATCGAAGGCCGAAGGGCCTGTTCTGTGCTGTAGTGTTCTATGTTCTATGTCATCAAAAAGACACCAATTAATTTTTCCCTTTCAATGACAGCCTTTAAAATTGATTTAAACATTCCATATTAACATAGAACAATACAGCACAAACAGGCCCTTCAGCCCACGAGTTGCGCCGATCACATCTACCAATCCACAGACCTATCTATAACCCCCTATCCTATTCGTTTCCATATACGTATCCAGAATGAGTGAAACTTGAGTTGTCACATTTGAAGTGGGTGTCCAGCATCATGGAATGGGGATTTTATGCTTGTTTCTTTGCTTAAGTATTTTTAAGACATCCTGATGACGCCAATATGGAAACAACAATAACTTAAATATAAAGTAGTGGAGTTAATCAGCATTACATCTTTCTGTGACAAAGTAAATAGACATTTGAAGTGGCAGAAACTTGTGTTGGATTGTCCGTTATAAGTGAGTGAAAAAATGCCATTGGGTTGATGTAACTTGACTGTCTTACTTTGAAACTGACCAAATCACTCAGCCTAATTTCACTGACCATGGAAATCACCAGAGAGAATGTAATATCAACATTTCACCCAATCCTATGTTTCCCACCAGGTTAAACTGATCTCAAAGTGCTGAATGCTTTCTTCTGACTGCTCATTTGATGCAATAAATTGTATTTTGAAATGTATGTCCATAAATAGAGAGAATCATAGAATCCCCAAAATGCCGAAGGAGGCCTTTCAGCCTTTAAGGCTGCACTGACAACAATCCCACCCAACCCTATTGCCATAACCCTACATTTACCTATCTAATCCCTCTAACCTACACATCCCTGGACACTAAGGGGCAATTAACATGACCAAAACACCTGATCTGCACAACTTTGGACTGTGGAGGAAACCCACACAGACACAGAGAGAACATGCAAACGCAACACAGTCAATGACCCATGCCAGGAATCTGACCCAGGTCTAAGGAGCTGTGAAACAGCAGTGCTGCTTGCCACCGTACTGAAGTTGGAAACATTCGGTCAATCAATGACATATAATCAGAACCCTTCTTTATCTCATACTGTTTATATTTGTTTCTACTTTGTGGGGTCAGTTAGCTCAGTTGGCTGGACAGCTGGTTTGTGATGCAGAGCAACGGCAACAATGTGGATTTATTCCTGCACCAGTTGAACATATTTATGAAGGTCTGAGCTCTCACCTTTGCTCCTTATGTGTGGCGACCCTCAGGTTAAGTCACTACCAGTCAGCTCTCACCATGATCACCATTATACTATGACAACTTTACCTTTTTAACCTATTCCTGGTTTATATAAAACACTTGAGAGCTCTCCAGAAAAGTTATAGAACATAGAACAATACAGCACAGAACAGGCCCTTCGGCCTTCGATGTTGTGCCGACCAAAATAAAAAGCAATGCCCCTCCTAACTAAATCATTCCCTTCTCTTCCATATACTTATCAACTAACCTCTTAAACGCCACCAAACTTGGCGCATCTACAACAGCTGCAGGCAGGGCATTCCACTCCCTAATCACTCTTTGAGTAAAGAACCTACCTCTGATATCCGTCCTATACCTCATACCCCTTAATTTAAAGTTGTGTCCCCTCGTGCTAGCTTTTTCCATCCTAGGAAAAAGGCTATCACTGTCCACCCTATCTCAACCTCTCATCATCTTATATGTTTCGATCAGGTCCCCTCTTAGCCTCCTCCTTTCTAACGAAAACAACCTCAAATCCCTCAGCCTCTCCTCATAGACCTGCCCTCCATACCAGGCAACATCCTGGTAAACCTCCTCTGTACCTCTCCAATGCCTCCACATCTTTCTTATAATGTGGGGACCAGAACTGCACACAATACTCCAAGTGCGGCCGCACTAGAGTTTTGTACAGTTGCAACATGATGCTGCGGCTCCTAATTTCAATCCCCCTACCAATAAAAGCTAAGACTCCATATGCCTTCTTAACAACTTTATCCACTTGACTGCCTACTTTCAGTGATCTATTGACACATACACCAAGATCCTTCTGTTCCTCAACACTATTAAGAGCCCTACCATTAGCCCTATACTCTACACATTTATTGTTCCTGCCAAAGTGCATTACCTCACACTTTTCCACATTAAACTCCATTTGCCACCTCTTATCAAATACTATGACAGTGATTATAAAAATGATTTAAGTTAAATAAAATATTTTTCAGTTACCTATTTAAGTCATTAATGAGTATTTTGGATTACTTTTGTCTGAGGATTTCACTTCAAATATTATTTTATGAATTGCTGTGAAATGTTTGTGGTAAGATGCTTTATAAGTCAGCTTTCACCACCGTCAGTCCAATTTATTGGTTTCCCGTGATGTGTGTTCAGGGAACTAATTCGGTTCTTTGTACTGATACTTTCATGGACAATAGTATTGATAAAAATATTTGACTGTAATCCCACAGTTTACATATTTGACTTGTTTCCTGGGGTACTTGTAATATTTTCACCTGTTTGGTTCATGTAGACTTTGGCTCTATGCTTTTTGTCTCAGTATATATTTTCATATAACTGAATTTTTGTTTTTATTTTAGTCAAATTGGTTGGTTCCCTTGAATGGGCATCAATAATGATTCTGTGAACGGAGTGAAGGTTATTAAGGCTGATGAACATGCTTTTATACCTGTTTTGACCTTGTTGAATTTGGAGATCAATTTACACAATATGGTTGTGTACTTTTATTCTGGGAATCAGGTACTTTCTGGAATTTGTTTTATGATCCTGCATGGTTAGGAGGAAGACTGATTGACAGGTCATGATTTGGACAGTTTTTTTCTTCATTGTGAATTCAATGTTTTATTTTCAATTTGGCTGCAGTTTTAGTTTAAAAGCGTTGTGGATATCGGAGTATACACAGTGTAGTCTCGTATTCTCAGACACTAAATGCTGACTGCACTCTTTTACTATGGTCACCGTGGACTGTGTCTTTTTGATGTCACAAGTGTATACTGGTTCTAGATCTTGGGAAATTTTCTTCATTTAGCCTCTTGTTTCGATGTTGAGTTTGTTCCTTAAAGAACTTTCACATAGAAATGCCGAGTAGGATGTTTTTCCCCAGTTCTGTTTCAAAGAAAGAATAGGAAATGAAAATAAAAGTTTTATAGCATTTTTAAATATGGTTGAGGAATAGAAGACTAAACAAGTTGAATCACTTGAGTATGGTTATCAATTGATAAGTAATTGATCAGAATCTACAATTTTAAATATTGAAAATGGAATGGTGCAACGGGGAGGGAAGCAAGGAATGAAAAGTGAAGATGGGGTTTATGTAATACTAGTAATGGTGGCAGCACGGTCAGGATGAGTCACGGTTTTGTTCTTTAAAATTGGTTTCACATCCTTATAACATTGAAGATATTCTGCAATTTATTTATTTTCAGACAAATGTTAGCGTCAATGCCCAGTTTACTTTCATAATTGGATCCTGTCTGTAGTGGAATGTTGCCCTAATATCTGCCAACCTTTCGTAGCTCACTCCTAGATACTTTGGCCTTTGCTGTTGAGTCTAAATTATTTGATGCTGAATAGCAGTGAATCAGGCTGGATTGCTATATTGGAGAGTTAAGGCCAGCTTTCACAGCAAGAAAAGTTCTTGGCTGACTTGATGCTTTTTTGCTCACCGAGAACTGAGCTAATGTCTGTGACAATGTCATTGAAGTGTCATGTCCAAATTTTACTGTGGCGAGGTTTGTCCAATTGTCTCTATTCTCTACTAATATTGTCAGCAGCTCAAGCCTCACATCTCCCTCCTGTTTTTCTCAGACACTGATTTTTGGGATTGAAAGAGGAGTTGATCATCACAGGAACCCACTGCTGATACAAAGAGTTGCAGCAGTCACTATCTTCCTCATACTGTTCCATCTCCTTAGGCTTTTTGTCCTGGTGCCTTTTGTGGCATTGATTCCTATTAGCATTTTTTCAACCTGCCCTCCTTGAGGGTCTAAGTGGCCTACACCTTGTTATAATTCAAATCAGAAACCTGAAGTCTGCCTGAATCATATTTTGCAATTTGAATTTGGTTAGGGTAAGCATGAGATGCTTCACTTCAGGTATGAATCAACTAACCACTTAGGGAGCTTTTAGAACCATAGAAAATTACAGCTCAGAAACAGGCCTTTTGGTCCTCCTTGTCTGCGCCAAACCATTTTTGCCTAGTCCCACTGACCTGCATTTGAACAATATCCCACCACACCCCTCTCATCCATGAACTCGATGGAGACGGGAGAGGTTCCGGAGGATTGGAGAATTGCAGATGTGGTCCCTATTTTCAAGAAAGGGAACAGGGATAGTCCTGGAAATTACCGACCGGTGAGTCTGACCTCAGTGGTTGGTAAGCTGATGGAGAGGCTTCTGAGGGACAAGATTTACAAGCATTTGGAGAAGTTTAGGTTGATTAGAAATAGTCAGCATGGTTTTGTAAAAGGCAGGTCGTGCCTTACGAGCTTAATTGAGTTCTTCGAAAATGTGACTGAACACATTGACGAAGGAAGAGCAGTGGACGTGGTGTACATGGACTTCAGCAAGGCATTTGACAAGGTCCCACATGCAAGACTTCTTGAGAAGGTGAGAGGCCATGGGATCCAAGGGGCTTTGGCCTTGTGGATCCAGAACTGGCTTGCCTGCAGAAGGCAGAGGGTGGTTGTGGATGGCTCTTTTTCTGCATGGAGGTCGGTCACCAGTGGAGTGCCCCAGGGATCTGTTCTAGGACCCTTGCTGTTTGTCATTTTCATAAATGACCTGGATGAGGAAGTGGAGGGATGGGTGAGTAAGTTCGCCGATGACACGAAGGTCGGTGGTGTTGTGGATGGTCTGGAGGGATGTCAGAAGTTGCAGCATGACATCGACAGGATGCAAGACTGGGCGGAGAAGTGGCAGATGGACTTCAACGCGGATAAATGTGTTGTGGTCCATTTTGGCAGATCCAACGGGATGAATGAGTACACTATCAAAGGTAGGAGTCTTAGCTGTGTGGAAGAGCAGAGGGATCTTGGGGTCCGGGTCCATAAGACTCTCAAATCGGCCTCCCAGGTGGAGGATGTGGTTAAGAAAGCTTATGGTGTACTGGCCTTCATTCATCGAGGGATTGAGTTCAGGAGTCAGGAGGTAATGCTGCAGCTTTATAGGACCCTTGTCAGACCACACTTGGAGTACTGTGCGCAGTTCTGGTCGCCTCACTATAGGAAGGACGTGGAAGCTATTGAAAGGGTGCAGAGGAGATTTACAAGGATGTTGCCTGGATTGGGAGGCATGCCTTATGAAGACAGGTTGAGGGAGCTGGGACTGTTCTCCCTGGAGAGACGAAGGTTGAGAGGCGACCTGATAGAGGTTTACAAGATGTTGAGAGGAATAGATAGGGTGGACTCTCAGAGACTATTTCCCAGGGCTGAAATGGTCGCGACGAGAGGGCACAGATTTAAGGTGCAGGGAAGCAAGTACAGAGGGGATGCCAGGGGAAAGTTTTTCACTCAGAGGGTGGTGAGTGAATGGAATCGGCTGCCGTCGGTGGTGGTCGAGGCAAACTCGCTGGGGTCTTTTAAAACACTTCTGGATGAGTATATGGGATTAGGGGTTATAGATAGGTCTATGGCTAGGTAGGTTTTGATATGTTTGGCACAACTTGTGGGCCGAAGGGCCTGTTTGTGCTGTAGTGTTCTATGAACCCATCCAAGTTTTTCTTAAATGTTAAAAGTGACCCTGCATTTACCACTTTATGCGGCAGCTTATTCTATACTCCCACCACTCTCTGCGTAAAGAATCCCCCCTAATTTTCCCTTTAAACCTTTCTTCTTTCACCCTTAACCATGCCGTCTGATTTTTTTCTCTCCTAGTCTCAGTAGAAAAAGCCTGCTTGCATTCACTCTATCTAATCCATCAAAATCTTATATACCTCTATCAAATCTCCCCTCATTCTTCTATACTCCAGGAAATAAAGTCCTAACTATTCAATCTCTCTCTAACTCAGCTTCTCAAGAACCAGCAACATCCTTGTGAACCTTCTCTGCATTCTTTCAACCCTATTTACATTCTTCTTCTAACTAGATGACCAAAACTGTACATAATACTCTAAATTCGGCCTTATGCAACCGATGCTTTATACAACCTTACCTTAACACTCCAACTTTTATTCTCAATACTCCGATTTATAAAGGTCAATGTACCAAAAACACTCTTTACAACCCTATCCACCTGTGACGTCACTTCTAGGGAATTCTGTACCTGTATTCTCTGATCCCTCTGTCCAACTACTCTTCAGAGTCCTACCATTTACCCTGTACGTTCTACTTTGGTTTGTCCTTCCAAAGTGCAATACCTCACACTTGTCTGCCTTAAAATCCATTTGCCATTTTTCAGGCCATTTTTCTAGTTGTTCCAAACCCCTTTGCAAGCTTTGAAAACCTTCCTCACTGTCCACTACATCTCCAGTCTTTGAATTATCAGCAAATTTGCTGATCCAATTTATCACATTATCTTCCAGATTATTGATATAGATGAGAAACAACGATGGACTCAACACCGATCTCTGTGGCACACCACTCGTCACAGGCTTCCTCTCAGAGAAGCAATCCTGCATTACTCTGGCTTCGTCCATTGAGCCAGTGTCTAATCCAATTTATTACCTCCCAATGTATACCTAATGACTGAACCTTCCCAACTAACCTCCCATGAGGGACCTTATGAAAGGCCTTAGTGAAATCCAGGCAGACAACATCCACCGCCTTTCATTCATCCACTTTCCTGGTAACCTCCTCAAAAATTATAGATTGGTCAAACGTGACCTACCATGCACAAAGCCATGTTGACTCTCCCAAATAAGTCCCTGTCTATCCAAATATTTGTAGATCCTACCCCATATCACATCTTCCAATAACTTGACATCCACCAATGTCAATCTTACTGGCCCATAATTTCCTGGATTTCTTTTGGAACCTTTTTTAAACAACAGAACAGCATGAGCCACCCTCCAATCATCCGGCACCTCTCCTGTGAATACTGACATTGTAAATATGTCTGCCAGGGTCCCTGCAACTTCAACACTAGCCTCCCTCAAGGTCTGTGGGAATAACCTGTGTGGTCCTGGAGTTTTGCCTGTTTGCCAGAGTTTGCCACTTTGTTTTGCCTCAAGACAGCCAGCATCACCTACCCTGTGATCTGTAAAGGTTTCATGACCTCCCTACCTGTATGCCCGATTTCCGTAGACTCCATGCCCGTTTCCTCAGTAAATACAGGTGCAAAAAACCCATTTAGTATCTTCCCCATTTCTTTTGGTTCCATGCACAGTCTACCACTCTGGTCTTCAAAAGGACCAATTTTATCCCTCACTATCCTTTTGTTCCTCAAATATCTATAGAAGCTCTTTGGATTTTCCTTCACTCTGTCTGCCAAAGCAATCTCATGTCTTTAGCCCTCCTGATTTACCTCTTAAGTAGCTTCTTGCACTTTTTATACTCCTCGAGCATCTGTTCTGTTCCTTGCTGCCATACGTTACATACAACTCTCTTTTCCTCTTAATCAGTGTTACAATCTCCCTCGAGAACCAAAGTTCCTTATCCCTATTTACTTTGCCTTTAAACCTGACAGGAACGTGCAAACTCTGCACATTCAAAATTTCTCTTTTGAAGGCACCCCACTTTCCATTTACATTTTTATCAGAGAACAGCTTGTGCCAATCCGTACTTCACAGATCCGTTCTCATTTCATCAAATTTGGCCTTTTTGCAGTTCAGAATTTCAACCCAAGGATCAGATCTATCCTCATCCATGATCAGGTTGAAACTATTTAGACTTTTATCAAAATTTATTGAAGAATGCAGTTAACGTGTAACAATAAGGCAGCTTAAAGACATATAAAGCTCCGGGGCCTGATGGCATTTACCCCAGGCTGCTAAGGGAGTTGAGGGAAGACCTAGCTGGGCCTCTGACGCAAATCTTTGTCTCTTCCTTGGACACAGGCGAGGTCCCAGAGGACTGGAGGATAGCAAATGTAGTACCGTTATTTAAAAAAGGTCAGAGGGATCACCCAGGGAACTACAGGCCGGTGAGCTTGACTTCAGTTATAGGTAAGCTAATAGAGAGGATCCTCAGGGACAGGATGTATGAGCATCTGGAGCGCTGCGATCTGATCAGGGATACGCAGCATGGCTTCGTCAAGGGAAAGTCTTGTCTTACAAATCTCGTGGAAATTTTTGAAGAAGTGACAAAAACAGTTGATGAAGGGCATGCTGTTGATGTCGTCTACATGGATTTCAGTAAGGCGTTTGACAAGTTTCTCATGGTAGACTGATAGAGAAGGTGAAGGCGCATGGGATACAGGGCCGGGTACGTAGATGGGTCGAGAACTGGCTCTGGAGGAGGAGACAGAGGGTAGTAGTGGAAGGCTCTTTTTCCGACTGGAAGCCTGTCACTAGTGGAGTGCCACAAGGCTCAGTACTAGGTCCTCTTCTATTTGTGGTCTACATAAACGACTTGGAAGTTGGGGTAGGTGGTGAGATCAACAAATTTGCTGATGACACCAAGATGCTTGGATTGGCGGGTACAGAGGAGCAGTGCCAGGCAATACAACAGGACATAGGTTGGTAGACTGGGCAGATAGATGGAAAATGGAATTTAATCCGGATAAATGCGAGGTGATGCATTTTGGCCGGAAAAATGTAGAAGAGAGTTACAGGATAAAAGGTAAAACTATTCGGAGTATAGAGACGCAGAGAGACTTGGGGGTGCAGGTTCACAATTCTCTGAAGGTGTCTTCACAGGTGGAGAAGGTGATAAAGAAAGTGTATAGTATGTTAGCTTTCATAGAAAAGGGTATAGAATACAAGAGTAGGAGTTTGATGTTGCAATTGTATAGAACGTTGGTTAGGCCTCACTTGGAATACTGCGTCCAGTTCTGGTCGCCGTACTATCGGAAGGATGTGGAGTCCTTGGAGAGAGTGCAGACGAGGTTTACCAGGATGCTGCCTGGTATGGAAGGACTGTCTTATGAGGAACGATTAAATAGACTGGGGTTGTTTTCCCTTGAAAGACGTCGGCTTAGGGGGGATCTCATAGAGGTGTATAAGATTATAAGGGGTATAGATAGAGTAAATGGAGGTAAACTTTTTCCACCTTTAGAAATGGATACGACGAGGGGTCATGGCCATAGGGTGAGGGGGGCTATGTATAGGACGAATATTAGAGGGCAGTTTTTCACACACAGGGTAGTGGGGGTGTGGAATGCACTGCCGAGTAAGGTGGTGGGAGCAGGCACACTAGGGCTGTTTAAGGGTCTCTTGGACAGCCACATGAGCGTTATGCAGATAGATGGATATAGTAGGACTGTTTAACTATGGCTTTTTTTTCCACAGGTAATTCGGTCCATACTTGACCAACAAAGAGCATGCATTTGGCAGGTGGTGCGAGGACAGCTCTTGGATGTTGATTCATGGGTTGCCTGGTGCTTCATGTCATAAATGAGTGCTTTATCTGGACCATCTGAAGGGCACCATGACAGCTCAGTGACTATTGCTGTAGCTGTGCAGACACTTGGAATTGGGCCGGTGTCTGCGGGAGTTTGCGCGTTCTCCCCATGGTTGCGTGGGTTTTCTCCGGGCGCTCCGGTTTCCTCCCACATACCAAAAATTCGCTCTTAGGCTGATTGGGAACCAAATTGTCCCTACATTGAGACTCTTCCATATTAGGAATAACCTAAAATTAGAATAGGATAATGGAATTGTTACTATATAGTTATGATGGCGGCGCGGGCTCGTTGGGCCGAAGGGCCTGTTTCCCGTGCTGTGTTGCTCTAAAAAAAAATAACTTTTATCAATCACAAAGAAAAACAACCATGATGTTGTGTAATTCTTAAGTGTATGAAATGTTCCAATCAAATAAATTTTCCTTCAGAAAATTCTTGCCACAGGGTCTAGCACAGAAAATATGAATGCTCGTGATGCTGGAACTTAGTCCTTCTGTTGGATGTGCAGCTCTCTTGATGCACACATGGACAAGCTTAATGTCAAAACGATTCCCAAAAGGATGAAGGAAAGAGAGAGGCTTGAGTTACTAACTAGCAAAATCACCAACAGCAGAATTTTTACTTCAGGAAGGCAAGAAGCCTTGCTTCCAACAGCAGAATTTCCAATACCAGAGAGAGAGAGAGAAACATTGCTTTTAGAACATAGAATGTAGAAAAACTACAGCACAAACGGTCCTTCGGCCCACAAGTTGCGTGATCGTATCCCTCCCTACTAGGCCTACCTATAACCCTCAATCCTATTAAGAGACATCTAGAAGTCTCTTAAAAGACTCTATCGAATTTGCCTCTGCCGTCACCAACGGCAGCCGATTCCACTCACCTACCACCCTCTGAGTGAAAAACTTACCCTGGACATCTCCTCTGTACCTATTCCCCAGCACCTTAAATTCTGTTTCTTGTAGCAACTATTTCAGCTCTGGGAAATAGCCTCTGAGAATCCACCCAATCTTTACCATATGGATATGGAAGCTATTGAGAGGGTGCAGAGAGATTTACAAGATGTTGCCTGGATTCGGTGGCATGCCTTATTAGGGTAGGTTGAGGGAGTAGGTCTTTTCTCCCTGGAGAGACAAAGATTAAGAGGTGACCTGATAGGGGTTTATAAAATGTTGAGAGGTATATTAGGGTGGATTCTTGGAGGCTATTTCCCAGAGTTGAAATGGTTGCTACAAGAAGACACAGGATTAAGGTGCTGGGGAGCAGATACAGAGGGGATGTCACAGGCAAGTTTTTCACTCAGAGGATTGTGAGTGAGTGGAATCGACTGCCATT
The DNA here is from genome assembly GCA_024679065.1 of Sphyrna mokarran. Lineage (NCBI taxonomy): Eukaryota > Metazoa > Chordata > Chondrichthyes > Carcharhiniformes > Carcharhinidae > Sphyrna > Sphyrna mokarran. Next base: position 178,089,560 of record JAGIQG010000001.1, read on the forward strand.
GGTGGTGGTAGAGGCAGACTCATTGGAATTATTTTAAGAAATTTCTGGATGAGTACATGGGATTTAATGGGATTGAGAGTTATAAATAGGTCTGGTAGGTATGGATATGATCGGCGCAACTTGTGGGCCGAAGGGCCTGTTTGTACTGTAGTGTCCGATGTTCTATACCTCTCAATATCTTATGCACCACTATCAGATCACCTCTCATCCTTTGTCTCTCCAGGGAGAAAAGACTGAGCTCCCTCAACCTATCCTCATAAGGCATGTCACCCAATCCAGGCAGCATCATTGTAAATCTCCTCTGCACCCTTTCAATAGCTTCCACATCCCTCCTGTAATGAGGCAACCAGAACTGAGCACCAGTACTCCAAGTGTCATCAATCTGAAGTGGACATTAGTCTCATGTCCACAATGCTTTTAAACTAAAACTGCAGCCAAACTGAAAATGAAACCTTGAATTCACTATGAAGAAAGAAAAACTATCCAAAACATGACCTGCCAACAGTCTTCCTCCTAACAATGCAGGATCATAAAAACAAATCCCAGAAAGTACCAGAACCCAGAGTAAAAAAAGAACTCCACTTAAGCCATTGAAGCAGCAAAAGGGCATTTAATAGGCAACTGGTCCCATAGTAAAACTAAAAGACCAGTTTGTAAACGGCAAAGAACATGATTTAAAAAAAATTCTTAAAGATACACTAACATCACATGCTTCCAATTAAAATCATACAGCATAGAAGAGACCCCTCAGCCCATCAAATCCACACACAATTACAAACAACTGGACTCCCACCTAATCCAATTTGTCAGCATTTGGCCCATAGCCCTGAATGTTATGCCAGGTGCTCATCCAGATACTTTTTTAAAGCATGTGAGGCAACCTGCCTCTATCTCTCTCCCAGGCAATGTATTCAAACCGCCACCATCCTCTGGGTTAAAAGATTTTTCCTCACATTCCCCCCCACCCCCACCCCTCATCTTGAACATATGTCCCCTTGTGACTGACCTTTCAGCTAAGGGGGACAGCTGCTGTTCATCCAGTCTGGTCGTGTCTCTCGTACACCTCAATCAGGTCGCACCTCAGTCTTCTGTGCTCCAACAAAAAACAACCCGAGCCAATGTCCCAACCCAGGCAGCATCCCTGGTAAATCTCCTCTGTGTCCCTTCCAGTACAATCACATCTTTCTTACAATGTGGCAGTCAAAACTGTGCTGCAACTGTGACCTCATCAAAATTGTATACAACTCCAACACAAACAAAAAAAATTATAGCACAGGAACAGACCCTTCAGTCCTCCAAGCCTGCACTGACTATGCTGCCTGACTTAACTAAAACCCCCTACCCTTCCAGGGCATATCTCTGTTCCCATCCTATTCATGTACTTGTCAAGACACCCCTTAAAAGTCACTACCATAACAGCTTCCACTACCTCCCCAAGCAACAAGTTCCAGGCATCCAGCATCCTCTATGTAAAAAGTCTGCCTTGTACGTCTCCTTTAAACCTTGTCCCTTGCACTTTAAACCTCTGCTCCCTAGTAATTGATGCTTCCCATCCTAGGAAAAAGTTTCTGACGATCCAAGTCTCTCATAATGTTGGAGGCTTCTATCAGGTCCCTCATCAATTTGAATGACAATCCATCATTCCAGTGAACAAACAACAAATAACAAAACAGCACGGGAAACAGGCCCTTCGGCCCAACGAACCCGCGCCGCCACCCCGATGTTCCCACTTCTACCCATGATGCCTGTCAACCCTGTCTATGTTTATAGATCTATGCATTAGAACCAAATTTGAGACAATTTAGAGAGAATTTGTTCTGCCAATCAACCTAAGAGCACATCTTTGGGATGTGGGAGGAAACCGGAGCACCTGGAGAAAACCCACGCAAGCACGGGGAGAATGTGCAAACTCCCACAGACACAGGCCCAAATCCATGTATCTGCACAGCACAGCGATAGTCACTGAACTGTCGTGTTGCCCATCAAATGGTCCAGGTCAAGCGTACACTAACGACGTGAAGCACTAGGATACTCTCGAAAAAGATCCAAGAGCAGCCCACTCACGACCCATCGCGTGTATGCCCCTCATTAGACAACAAGGTGGACCAAAGCACCGGTAGGATAAAAACAAGTACATCAATATCATCATCTATTTACACACTTCCCAGGGATCCCAAGGCTCATGATGCCTATTTTAAATCAGTTTTCTATACCCCTCCATTCCCATTCTGTTCATGTGCCCATCTAAGTATTTCTTAAATAACTCCAGAGTACCTGCCTCCACCACTTTACTTGGCAGCGCATTCCATACACCCACCACCCTCTGTGTGAAAAAACTCCCTCTAGCATCCAAATTATACCTTACCCCCCTCACCCTAAGCCTGTGACCCCTCATGCTATTCGAGTCCATCCTAGGAAAAAGCTTAACCCTGTTTACTCTATCTATACCCCTCATAATCTTGTACACCTCTATTAGATCTCCTCTAAGTGTACGTCTTTCTAAGGAAAACAGTCCCAATTTGCCTAACCTCTCCTTGTAACTCAGACCTTCCATACCAGGCAGCATCCTGGTAAACCTCCTGTGCACTCTCTCCAGAGTCTCCACGTCCTTCCGGTAGTAAGGCGACCAGAACTGGAAGCAGTATTCCAAATGAGGTCTAACCAACGTTTTATACAACTGCAACATTAAAGGCCAGCTCTTGTACTCTATACCCCTTCCTATAAAGGCTAGCATACCATATGCTTTCTTCACAACCTTCTCCACCTGCTCTGTCACCTTGTGCACCTGCACCCCTAGGTCCCTCTGCATTTCTATACTCTTGATACATCTACCCTTTATTATATACCTCCCCTCTACATCACTTCCCTGTTTTTGTAATCTATGCCTTGATTGATAAGTGGAAAGTGTCCCATATGCCTTTTTCACTACCCTACTAACATGCCCTTCTGCCTTCAGAGATCTGTGGACAAATACGCCAAGATTCCTTTGTTCCACAGAACTTCCTGGTGTCGTACCATTCATTGAGTGCTTCCTTGTTAAATTTCTCCTTCCAAAGTGTATCACCTCACGGATTAAATTCTATTTGACCATTCTGCCTTTTTCTTCTTGTAGCCCAAGACACTCTGCCTCACAGTTAACCACCCAGCCAATCTTTGTGTCATCTGCAAACATACTGATCCTACCACCCCCGGCCCCCCATATAATCATCAATGTAGTTTTATAAATGACAGTAGGGGCTCCAGCATAAATCTGTGGTATGCCACCGGACACTGGCTTCCACTCACTAACACTAAGATGTCTCAGAACACTAGGTTAAAGTCCAACAGGTTTATTTGGTAGTAAACGCCACTTGCTTTTGGCGTTTGCCCCATCATCAGGTGAATGTCATTCCAGTCATCAAAGCAACCTCTCATCACCTCTACCTCCTATAACTGAACCAATTTTGAATCCACTTTATCAAATTACTCTGTATCTCGTGAATTTAGCTTCTTTACAAGTCTCCTGTGTTGTTCGTCCATTGCCGTCAATGAGGACCTAGACACCATTAGACATTTTGAAGCTAGACGCGGTGCGTCCAAAGATGAGTGATCAGGCCAATTCTGGCACAGAATGTCCTAGCACATATTGGGCAGATTTGTGTAGGCACTATAGTTGTTGCACTGGTGGTTCTGGACTCACGCTTAAATTGTGCTTTAGCAATGCACCTTGCTTTGTAAACTTGATAATCCTTGTGGATGAGGCAGCACCAGGTCGGGTGGTTTTGTGCCAGCATTTCCCAGATGGTCATGTCTATGTCAAACAACTTCAGAGATTCCTTGAGTGTGTCTTTGTAACATTTCTTCTGCCCTCCATGCGAGCGTCTTCCAGCAGAGAGTTCCCTGAAAAGGAACTGCTTGGGTATTCACTCATCCGACATATGGATGACATGATCTGCCCACTAGGTCTGTGCTCTCATCAGCAATGTGTAGACTGATGGTAGACTTGCTCGAGAAAGAACTTGAATGTCTGGTACTTTGTCTTGCCATCTGATGCATAATATTCTGCAAAGACAAGTCATGTGAATTTGCTTTCTTTACAAGTCTCTCATGTAGGACCTTGTTAAAGGCTTTGCTGAAATCCACAGGTGGGATTGTGGTTGATACAGACCCAATGGGCTGAATGGCCTCCTTTGCACGATCCCTTCCTTATCGTAGGGATTCTATGATAAGGAAATATTAAGGTAGATGGAATTTCAGAGCTTGGGGCTTTGACAACTAAAGGCATGATCATCAAAGGTAGAGTGATTAAAATGAAGAATGGTAAAAAGACTGGAATTGGAGCAGTGCAGATAACTCATAACTTGGAACAAGAGTAGTTCATCTGGCCCCTCGAGCCTGCTCTGCCATTCAATAAGATCATGACTGATGTTTTTGTGAACTCAGCTCCATTTAGCTGCCCGATCGCCATATCCCTTATTCCTTTACTGTTCAAAAATTTATCTGTCCTTGCCTTAAAAACATTCAATGAAGTAGCCTCAACTGCTTCTCTGGGCAGGGAATTTCACAGATTCATAACCCTTTGTGTGAAAATGTTCCTCCTAAACTAAGTCCTAAATCTGCTTCCCCTTATTTTGAGGCTATGCTCCCTAGTTCTAGTTTCACCCGCCACTGGAAACAACTTCCCTGCTTTTATCTTAACTATTCCCTTCATAATTTTATGTTTCTGAAGATCTGAGGTCTTCCCTCATTCTTCAGAATTCCAATGAGTATAGCCCAAGTCTCTCTTCAGAAGCCAACTCTGTCAAGTCTGCAGTCAACCTAGTGAATCTCCTCTGCACCCCCTCCAGTACTAGTCTATCCTTTCTCAAGTAAGGAGACCAAAACTGTACATGGTACTCCAGGTGTGGCCTTATCAGCACCTTTACACAGCTGCAACATAATCTCACTTTTTGAACTCCATGCCTCTAACAATGAAGGACAAAATTCCTTTTGTCTTAATTTCCTGCTGCACCTGCAAACCAACTCCTTGTGATTCTTGCACAAGGACACCCAGGTCTCTCTGCACAGCAGCATGCTGCAATTTTGTACCATTTAAACAATAATCCATTTTGCTATTATTGCTACAAAATGGATGACCTCACATTTACCAACATTGTACTCCATCTGCCAGATCCTCACCCGCTCACTTGGATAATCTATATCCTTTTGCAGACTTTCAACATCCGCTGCACATTTTGCTCTGCCATCCATCTTACTGTCATCTGCAAACTTTGACACACTAGTCTTGATCCCCAACTTCAAATCATCTATGTAAATTGTAAACAATTGCGGTCCCAACACTGATCCCTGAGGCACACCACTAGTCATTGATCGCCAACCAGAAAAATACCCACCCCAACTCTTTACTTTCTGTTAACCAATCCTCTATCCATGCTAATACATTATCCATAACACTGTGCACCTTTATCTTATGTAGCAGTCTTTGCTACAGCACTTTGTCAAGTACCTTCTGGAAATCCAGATACACCAGATCCACAGGTTCCCCATTGTCCACTACACATATAATACTCTCAAAGAATTCCACCAAATTAGTCAAACATGATCTGCCCTTCATGAACCTATGCTGTGTCTTAATGGGACAATTTATACCCAGATGTCTTGCTTTTCTTCCTTGATAGTCATTTTCCCTACTATAGAAGTTAAGCTTACTGACTTGTACTTATGCCTTTTGTTCTGCTTCCTTTTTTAAACAGTAGCATCACATTTGCTGTTTTCCAATCGACGGGAACCACCTCAGACTCCAGTGAATTTTAGTAAATTACCACTAGTACATTTGCAGTTTCTCCTGCCATCTCTTTCAGTAACCTGCGATGCATTCCATAAGGACTAGGAGACTTTTTTATCTTTGGCCCCCAATAACTGCCCAACACAATCCCTTTCTTGATAGTTTCTAGGTTCGGAGACTTGTTGGGCTGAAGGAGTTTACGTTGATGAGATGTGGTGAGGCCATGGACTGATTTGAAAGTGAGAGTGAGAATTTTAGAATTGTGTGGCTAAACTGGGTGTCGATGTAGCGCACGAGATAATGGGTGAAATGGTACCAGTTAGAACACAGGTTAGCAGGAGTATTGAATGACCTTAATTTTTAAAGGTGTATAATGAAAAGCTGGCAAATGTGTTGGAATAGTCAAGCCCAGGTATTGACCAATGGCGGGTTTGGAATAATATTGTAGTTTCAGGCTGTGAAGATACTAATGTATCTGATCAAATCTCTTTATGTAAGTAAAGATTGGAATTTAGGAATATGTACATGTTAAGGAATATGGAGAGAGAATGGGAAACGGGCATTGAAGTGGCTGATCAGTCATGATCCTAAATGAATATTTCTCATCAATATTTACTGTTGAGAAAAGTATGGATGTTAGGAAACTTAGGGAAATAAATAGTGATGTTTGGAGGAGTGTACATATTAAAGCACATATTGATGTGCTTTAAGACTTCCAGTCTTAAAGCACATCAAGGTAGATAAATCCCCGGAACCTGATGAGGTATATCCCAGGATGTTGTGGGAGGGTAGTGAGGAAATTGTGGGTTCCCTATCTGAGATATTTAAATCATCGATCGTCAAGGGTGAGGTGCCTGAAGATTGGAGAGTGGCAAATGTTATGCCTTTCTTTAAAAAGGCTATAGGTAAAAGTCTGGGAACTGCAGGCCAATAAGCCTCGTGTGGTGGGTAAATTGTTGGAAGGTATTTTGAGAGACAGGATCTACAGGCATTTAGAGATGCAAAGACCAATTAGGAACAGTCAGCATGTATTTGTGAGTGGAAAATCATATCTCACAAATTTCATTGAGGTTTTTTTGAAGGAATAACCAAGGAGATAGATGAGGGCAGTGCAGTCAATGTTGTCTGTACAGACTTTAGCAAGGCCTTTGTTAAGGTACTGCGTGGTAGATTGTTACATAATGTCAAATCTCTTGGAATCCAGGGTGAGCTATCTAAATAGGCACAAAACTGGCTTCTTGACAAAAGTCAAAGGGTGGTTCTAGAGAGTTGTTTTTCAAACTGAAGGCTTGTAACCAACGGTGTTCCTGAGGGATCAGTGCTGGGCCCACTGTTATTTGTCATTTATATTAACGATTTGGATGAGAACATAGGGAGTAATACTGGTTAGTAAATTTGCAGATGACACCAAGATTGGTGGGATAGTGAAGAAAGTTATCTTCAATTGCAACGGAATTTGGATTAATTGGGCCAGTGGGCTGACGAATGGCAGGTGGAGTTTAATTTAGACAAATGCGAGGTGATACACTTTGGTAGATTGAGCTATGGCAGGATTTACTCAGTTAATGGTAGAGTGTTGGGCAGAGTTAGAGAGCAGAGAGATCTAGGGGTACATGTTCATAATTCCTTGAAAGTGGAGTCTTAGGTGGACAGAGTGGTGAAGAAGGCATTCAGCTTGGTTTCATGGGTCAGAACATTGAATGCAGGAGTTGGGACGTCTTGTTGAAGTTGAACAAGATATTGGTAAGATCGTACTTGAAATACTGTGTGCAATTCTGGTCACCCTATTATAGAAAGGATATTATTAAACTAGAAAGAGTGCAGAAAAGATTTACTAGGATGTCACTGGGACTTGATAGATTGAGTTGTATGGAGAGGCTGAATAGACTGGGACGAATTGGTCCGGAGTGTAGGAGGCTGAGGGGTGGCCTTCTAGAGATTTACAAAATAACAAAGGGCATAGACAAGATAGTCTATCTTTTCCCAAAGGTTGGAGAGACTAAAACTAGAGAGCATAAGTTTAAGGTGAGAGGGGAGAGATACAAAAGTGTCCGGAGGGTCAATTTTTTCACACAGGGTGGTGAGCCTCTGGAGCAAGGTGCCAGAGGTGGTAGTACAGGCAGGTACAATTTTGTCTTTTAAAAAGCATTTAGTTCGTTACAAGGGTACAATGGATATAAGGGATGTGGGCCAAATGCAGGCAATTGGGATTAGTTTATGGGTTTTAAAAAACAGGTTGGCATGGACAAATCAGGATAAAAGCCTGTTTCCATGCTAAACCTCTATGATTCTATCACTGCCATATTGAATGGTGGAGCAGGCTCGATGGGTTGAATAGCTACTCCTCCTGTGATGTTATAATTAGGAATGGACGACGAATGCTGCCCTTGCCAGCAATGACCAGACCCCATGAAAGAATAAAATAAATATAATAGAATACTTTAGAAAATAATGGTACGATTGGGCACAGCCGACATGAATTTATAAAAAGGAATTTTTTGAGACTGTAACTAGCAGAATCCGTAAGGGGGAATCAGTGGATGTGGTATATTCAGATTTTCAGAAAGCTTTTGGTAAGATCTCACACAAGAGATAGGGAAACAAATTTACAACACATTGGACTAGGGGATCATACTGGCATGGCTTGAGAACTGGTTAATCGGCAAAAAACAGTGCAAGAATAAATGAGTCATTTTCAGGTTGGCAGGCTGTGACTAATGGGATATTGCAAGGATATGTGCTTGGGCCCCAGCTGTTTGCAATCTATATAAATGGCTTATTCCATTGTATGGTACGTACAAGTCATACAGTTTTACAGCACAGAAAGCGGCCTTGAGGCCCATTGTGTTTACACCTGCCACCAAGCTCTTATCTATTCTAATCCCCATTTTCCAGCATTTGGTCTGTAGCTAGGTGGGGATTAAATGTCATATTTCCAGTTCACAGGTGACACAAACTAAGTGTGATTTGTAAGGAGAACGCAAAGATGCTTCAAAGAAATTTGAAGTGACAGAGAGAATGGGTCAAAATTTGGCCAGTGGAATGCAATGTGAAAAAGTGAGAGATTAGATATTTTAGTTGGAAAAGAAAAATGCAAAATATTTAGCAAATGATGAGAGGATGGAAAGTGTTAAACTTCAAAAGGACTTGGATATCCTTGTTCATGAGTCACATGAAAGCTAATATGAAGATACTTCAAGCAATTAAGGCAGATAGGAAATATACAGTAAATGGCAGAACCCTTAAGAGTATTTGTAGGCAAAGGAATATGGGCGTATAGGTAGACACAGTAAGAAGTCTGACAACACCAGGTTCGAGTCCAACTGATTTATTTGATAGTAAACTCACAAGCTTTCCAGGTTATCCTCTTCTTCAGGTGAATGAGGTGTTCTGGTCTCAAACAGCATATATTAATGTTTGAGACCAGAGCACCACATTCACCTGAAGAAGAGGATAATCTGGAAAGCTTGTGAGTTTACTATCAAATAAATCGGTTGGACTTGAACCTGGTGTTATCAGACTTCTTAATGTGTTTACCCCAGTCCAACGCCAGCATCTCTATGTCATGGTGTATAAGTACACAGGTTATTGAAAGTGGCAATGCAAGTGGAGAAGGTAGTTAAGGCGTACAGCATGCTTATGTTCATCAGCTGGGGTATGTCAACGGAGTTGGGGAGAATACTGGGATGCAGGGTTGTAGACTAGACAGGATAGAGGTACATAAGGAGGAGGTGTTAGCTATTCTTGAAAGTATGAAAATAGATAAATCCCCTGGGGCGGATGGGATTTATCCCAGGTTTTTCTGGGAGGCTAGAGAGCAGATTGCAGAGCCTTTGGCTTTGATCTTCATGTCGTCGTTGGCTACAGGTGTAGTGCCGGAAGACTGGAGGATGGCAAATGTTGACACTTTGTTTAAGAAGGGGAGCAGAGACCATCCTGTAAATTATAGACCAGTGAGCCTTACATCTGTAGTGGGGGAAAGTTTTGGAAAGAATTATAACGGATAGGATTTATAGTCATTTAGAAAGAAATGAATTGATTAGGGACAGTCAACATGGATTTGTGAAGGGAAGATCACGCCTCACAAAACCTTATTGAGTTTTTTGAAAAGGTGACTAAAGAGGTGGATAAGGGTAAGGCAGTTGATGTAGTATATATGGATTTTAGCAAGGTGTTTGATAAGGTTCCCCATGGAAGACTACTGCAGAAAATGCAGATGCATGAGATTGAGGGAGATTTAGCAATTTGGATTAGGAATTGGCTAGCTGATAGAGGGTGGTGGTTGATGGGATATATTCAACCTGGAGTTCAGTTACAAGTGGTGTACCTCAGGGATCTGTTTTGGGGTCACTGTTGTTTGTTATTTTTATAAATGACCTGGATGAGGGTGTAGAGGGATGAGTTAGTAAATTTGCTGAAGATACCAAAGTCAGAGGAGTTGTAGACAGTGAGGATGGATGTTACAGTTTGCAGAGGGACATAGATAAGTTGCCGAGCTGGGCCGTGAAGTGGCAAATGGAGTTTAATGTGGAAAAGTGTGAGGTGATTCACTTTGGTAAGAGTAATATGTGTGCAGAATATAGGGCTAATGGTAGGAAATGTATTTAAATATGGGTTGTATTTTTAAATTATTGCCTGAAGATTATTAACATTAGGCTGTCAAATTATTTTTGTTTGTGAAACTTGACTTCCCTTGAACCCTGAAAGTTATAGGTTTGATCATTTTGTTGACTTTCAAACTTAAGAATCTTAGCTGCTTTGTCCCAGTGGATGCTGAACATTTAATTAGATCAGTGCTAGTCATATGTTACACATCTCAACAGTGAATCTCTGCATAGAAATTTAGTGATTTTTTTTCCTAAATTACAAGATATTGCAAAGTCACAAAGAAATTGAGCTTTGCGATGCTTGTAACAGTTTCTAACGATTGTAATCAAAAGTGGTAGTCCTAACTGCAGGAAGTTCCTGTCAGTCTGTAACCAACATAATGCTATAATGTGGCCTAACTAAGGTCCTATAAAGCTGCAAACTCAATACTGATGAAGACAAGCATGCTGTATGCCTTCTTGGTTATCTTCTCCACCTGCATTGCCTGAATCACAGGCAATTTCTGATGTCTGTATTTTAATGCTGTGATTCTGACAACGTGTTGTAGAGTTTTCACTCTTTGCCTTTTTCATTAGTAGAGGTATAAGTAATTATTTCTGTTCATTTCAGTGCTGGTTGACTTTTGCACCAGTTGCAGATCAGACGGCACAGTATTTCCACATTTCCATGGATCAAGTCAATTGGTTATCAATGATCTACCTTGTTGTTGGTGTTCCCTTTGGCTTTGGGACAACATGGATACTCGACATGCTTGGACTTAAAACTTCAGTAAGTTTAGTTTTATATAATCTCCAAGGTTTTTGGTGTACTTTTGGCTTTGCTTACTGTCAATGTATATTGAAATAGGGTGATAAAATTTGCTGTTTTGGAATATGCCTTAGGGATAATGCATTTTCTGATACTACAATTAACTGGAGGAAATGGCTGCATAATATCCCTTTTCTTAATGATTCAGGAGTCCAGCACAACATTGCAAGTGAAAAGGGTGAAGCATTCATAACCATCTTTAGCTAGAGGTGCCAACTGGATGATCTATCTTGCCTTCTCCTGAGGTCCCCAGCATTTCAGATGTCAGTTTTAGCAAATTTGATTTATTCCAAGATATCAAGAAACAGTTGAAAGCATTGGATACTGCAAAGGCTATCTGCTGTAACTATATTCTGAAAACAGTGCACTCCAGAACTATCTGCACACCTGAGCAAACAGTTCCAGCGCAGTTACAACACTGGCATCTACTTTGCAATGTTGACATTATCAGGTGTGGCCTATCCACAAGAAGCATGACAAATCCACCCTGGCCAATTACTGCCCCATCACTCTACTCTTACATAACAGAAGAACATAAGAACGAGGAGCAGGAGTAGGCCATCTAGCCCTTCGAGCCTGCCCCACCGTTCAACAAGATCGTGGCTGATCTGAATTGTATCAGTTCCACTTTCCCGCTTTTTCCCCATAACCCTTAATTCCTTTGTCTATCAGAAACCTATCTGCCCGTGACTTAAATATATTCAGCAAGGAAGCCTCCATCACTTCAATGGGCAGAGAATTCCAGAGACTCACCACCCTTTGAGTGAAGAAGTTCCTCCTCAACTCCAATCTAAACTGTACCCCCTCCTGCCTTATTTTGAGGCTGTGCCCTCTAGTTCTGCTTTTCTTTCTAAGCGGGAAGAATTTCTCTACCTCTATCCTATCTATCCCCTTTATTATCTTATACGTCTCTATAAGACCCCCCCCTCAGCCTTCTAAACTCCAACGAGTACAGACCCAGTCTATTCAATCTCTCCTCATAGGTTAACCCTCTCATCTCTGGTATCAGCCTTCTATTCTTGGTCATCAGTAAAGTGATAGAAGGGATTATTTTCAGCATAAACACGTGGCATATACTCAGCAATGATGCTCAGTTTGAATTCCTGATAACATTCTTACCTTGTTCCAAATATAGGCAAAAAAAACTGAACTGCAGAAGTGAGTTTATAGTGACTGCCTTTGACTACATTGCAGTATTTGACCAAATATAGTATAAAACAATCATAGAAAAACTGACGTGGATCAGAATCGGAGGGGAAAAACTCCTGTAGTTGGATTCACACCTACCATAAGGGAAGATAGTCATGGTTTTTGGAGGTCAATTATCTCAGTCCTAGGACATTGCTGTAGGAGTTCCTTCCGGTAATGTCCTCGACACAAGTTTCCGTTGTTTCGTCAATGACCTTCCTTCTATTTATGTGGTTAGAATTGGAGATGTTTGCTGATGAATGCATAATATTTAGCACTGTTCATGACTTGTCAGAAACTGAAGCAGTCTGTGTCCATATGCAGTAAGATCTGGACTAGACAACATTAAGGCTTAGCTAATAAGTGGCAACTAACGTTTGCACTGCAGAAGGGGCAGGCAATGACCATCTTCAACAAGAGAGACTCTAACCATTACCCAATGACGTCAAATGGCATTGTCATCACTGAATCACTACAGTTTGGGGATGCTAGGGGAAAGTTTTTCACTAGGAGGGTGGTGAGTGAATGGAATCGGCTGCCGTCAGTGGTGGTCGAGGCGAACTCGCTGGGATCTTTTAAAAGACTTCTGGATGAGTATATGGGATCCAATGGGATTGGGGGTTATAGATAGGTCTATGGCTGGGTAGGTTTTGATGTGTTCGGCACAACTTGTGGGCCGAAGGGCCTGTTTGTGCTGTAGTGTTCTATGTTCTATGAATCACCCATGGTCGATATCTTGGGGTTATTACTGACCAGAAACTGAAATGGACCAGCCATGTAAATATTAGAACTTCAAGATCAGGTCTGAGGCTGGAAATCCTGTGGCAAGTAACTCACCTCCGAACTCCTCAAAGCCTGTCTACCATCTACGAGTCCCAAGTCAGGATTGTGATGGAATACTTTTCACTTGCTTGGTTTGAGTGCAGCTTCAAGAAGCTCAACATCATCTAGGTCAAAACAGTCAATTAATTGTCTCCTCATCCACCACCTTCAACATTCACTCTCTTCACCACCAGTGCACAGTGTCAGCTGTGTGTACTATCAACAAGTTGAACTGCAGCAACTTATCAAGGCTCCTTTGGCAGCATCTTCCAAATCCATAACTGCTACTACCTAGAAGGACAAGGGCACAGATACATTGGAACACATCTGCAAATTCCTCTCTAAGCAGTACATTATCTTGACTTGGAACTATATTACTGCTGCTTTCACTATTGCTGGGTGAAAATCCTGGAACTCTCTTAACAGAGCTCGGGGTGTGCCTACAACACATCGACTGAAGGCTTCAAGAAGATAGCTCGTCACCTTCTTGGGCATCTGCGAATGGACAATTAGTAGTGGCCAAGCCAGCATTACCTCTACCTTCATGAAAGAAAAAATTCAGGTTGTACCATTTAAATTTCAGACCTTTTGGGCTTTGAATAAAACATACAAACAATTGATGACTTGGTCCTATATTAATGTACAGTCAGGCAATCTGTTTATTCATTTCATACCTTTAAGAGCCCCACTGATGTTAGATGCGAGTTTATCTCAAAACCCAAGATGATAACTTGGAGCTCAGTTCTTAAATGTGTATTGGTATAACAACAAAAATGATCAAAGAAAAGCCGAACACAGGAACAGACCTTTCGGACCTCAAACCTGGGCCAATCGTGATGTCCTAACTAAACAAAAAAAAAACCCCTCCTATCCTCACTTGGTCCACATCCCTCTATTCCCTCCCTATTTATGTATTCATGAATGTGAGGAAAGATATACAAACCAGTGAGGAAATGTCTACACTTGCTGTTAGTATTCAAATAAAAGAAACTCCCCAAGGCAAAAGGCATTTAACTAAAATAATGACTACCAACGCGGTATCTTATAGAATTAACCCAGTCCCCTTTTGTCTATGTTCCTGATCTCTCAGAGAATCCCCTTGTCTCAAATCAATATCCTATAAGAATATCTCAGCAAACTAAATCCAGCAAATAGTTACCACCCACAAGTTAACATTAGGAAGTCCTTTTTCATTTCAGCATTAGTGTTCTGAAATTTTCAAACCACTGCCTAGAGCCTAGGAGTCTGTGTTCTGGGAGAGCTCTGCTTTCCAGCTGAGCATGGCTTTGTCGTAATTGCTGAGCACCTATTGTCCTCTCTCAACTTTTGAGAAATTAACTAGCTTCTAATGTTCCATATTTCTCTTTTAGTCTCCTCATCAAAACAAATTGCCTGGGATCAGACTTTTAGCATATGTAAATTGTATTCTTATATCTCCATTTTGAACGCACCATTTGTACGATTTTAACACTTAAAATTCTATACCCATTGCTTCCCATAGTCACTTAAATAAACACTTGTTTCTAATTGTTAATTTGCGTATCAAAATCCTCTAGACAGCTGCACTCACTGTTTCCATTTTATCCAAAATACTTTAATTTATAATATTCAATTCTAAATATTCAATTTATTGAAACACTTTCCACTTTTCATCCCATAGTCTCCACTCAAGCAGTTGGACTGGAATTCCAGTCACATCTCCACCGTCCTGAGGAGTAAGAAAGCAATCAGAAAAGTGTTTAAAAATATCCTGAAAATCAAAGTAGTAAAATAGCCGGGTTCAGCATGAGACAGAATTAGTCCCCATGATGTGATGCACATGTTGAGGCTAGTTATTGCATTCACACATCTGTTTGAATGATGTCCTAGTTCCCTAGTTTACTTGAACAATCTGACACATGATTCAAGGTCACTGTTAAACTAGTATGTGTGATGATGCAGCACTCCTTAACTGAGAAACCAGTCTGGATCATGCGCTCAGTTTCTAGAGTAGGACAGGAACCCATCTGCTGTTTTGAATATAAATTCAGTTGATAGGGAAGCACATTGGTGCTCGCTTAACTTTCAAAAAATGTTGTTTTTCCTGGCAAGTTACTTATTCCAAATGTGGGCTATCTGTTACAAATAAGATTGTGCCTGTACATATGTTGAGTTTACTGTGTAGCATTTGACTGTACTTACTAAAGTTAACAGATTATATTAAACTTTGTGAATTTGTATAACTTCTCAGTGGTAGCGATGCAGTGCAATTTCTTATTAATCATAAATTCTTTTTGAAAGGCTCAGGAGTTTTGTGGTTTGTTATAGATTATAAAGTTGGCTACACTTTCAAAACAAGTAGAACATCACTTGAATGATTTAAAGCATGGAGAATATCTGCAAGCCTGTGTAACTTGTAAAGAATTGTTCCACTGCATATACTCTTAAAAACATGAACTGACCACCTAATAATTCAATATTTCTTTTGATCTTCCATACTGTAGTTGATCCTGAGCTCATGGCTGAACTTGGCAGGTTGTGCAGTGCAACTCCTAAGTGTTGCTTTCTTCATACCTCATGAAAGCTGGAGATTTCCTCTCCTGATGGTGGGCCAGACTCTTGGTGCATTGGCACAGCCTTTGGTTCTCTTCTCTCCAACAAAATTGGCTGCTATTTGGTTTCCAGAACAACAGAGAGCAACAGCAAACATGATTTCTTCAATGGGTGAGTTGTTTGGCTTAGAATGAATATGACTCATTTTTCAAAAATACCAGTGATTTTTCATTTGGATTGCTGTGAGCTATGTATAAAAATCAGTCAACAATCTAGGCAAAGCACCAAATATCAAAGTGAAACAAGCAAAAATAATGCTTTGCTGTTTAATTCAAGGCATTGAACACAAAAGCAAGGAAGCTAAACTTTATAAACATTGATTCAACCACAACTACAACTCTGAACAATTCTTAGTAAAGTATTTGAGGAAGGCGGAGGCAGTGGTATTGTCACTGGACTAATAGAGTCAGGGTAATGCTCTGGGGAACTGGTCTCGAATCCCACCATGGCAGATGGTGAAATTTGAATTCATTAAAATCTGGATTTAAAAGTCTAATGAAACCACAAAACCGTTGTCGATTGTCATAAACCTGGTTCACTTAATGTCCTTTAGTGAAGGAAATCTGCCATCATTATCTGGTCTGGCTTACATGTGACTCTAGATCCAAAGCAATGTGGCTGATTCTTAACTTAATAAGAGAAATTAGGGATGGACAACAAATGTTGGCCCAGTCAGCGATGCCCACAGCCCATAAATTAAAAAACGGTACCAGGAATTCAGGTTCTTAAATTGGAGAAGCTTGCTTTCCTTGGAGCAGAAATAATTATTCTTCAAAATCATTAACTATTTGATAAAATGAATAGAGGAAGTCTTTCTGCTGGTAAAGAGAGTCAGTAATCAGAGGACAAAGTAAGATAATTAGTGAATGTGGAATCTTATTGATGTTGCAAGTCATGGTCTGGAATGCATAGTTTGAAATGGGATGGAAGTGGCTTCAATAATCACTTTCTAAATGGAATATGCTTAAATTTGTGGGGCCATGAAGCAAGAGTAGAACTAGTTAGGCAACCTAGGTGATGCCACTCTAATGTTACATTTAAAATATGAATATGTTATGTTATCCTACATGTCCTGTAACTTAAAGGAGTAAGTAGTGATAGATGAGCTCTGAAGAGTGGTGCGCTCTTTGTGATTCGTGTTGAAAGCCAGGAACATTTCCAATGTCCAAGGCAGGTATGTGCGCAGAAAATGTCTTCAGCTGCAGTTCCTGGAAGCCCGGATTTTAAAACTGGAGTGGCAGCTGGGGACACTTAAGCATCTGCAAGGTGGAGAATATCATTGATAGCACATATAATCTTAAGGCTAAGATTACCCACGTATGAAAGGAATGGGTGACCACCAGGGAGAGCATGAGGGTGAGGTAGGCAGTGCAGAATCTCGTGTGGCCATTCACTAAAAAACACATATACCGTTAAGGGAATGACCTCGGGAAAGCAGCAGCAGCCAAATTTGTCGTACCATGACTGGTCTGCTGCAGAAGGGAGGAGTAAAAACTGAGATTGCAATAGTTACAGGGGATTCAATTGTAAGGGGCATGGTAGGCATTTCTGTGGCCACAAACAAGACTCAAGGCTGGTATGTTGCATCCCTGATGCTTAGGGTCAAGGATGTCTTGCAGCGGTTATGGGACATTCTGAAGGGGAGGGTAAAACAGCCAGTGGTTGTGGTACCCATCAGTACCTGTGACATAGGTTGAAAAAAGGCATGAGGCTGCAAAAACAGAATGTAGGGAGTTAGGAAGCAAGTTGAGAAGTTGAACTTCAAAGGTATAACCTCAGGATTACTACCAGTGCCACGTGCTAGACAGGATAGAAATAGTAGGATTATTTGGATCTATACATGGCTGAAGCAATGGTGTGAGGAAGAGGGTTTGAGAGAATCCTAGGGTATTGGAACCAGTTCTGGGGAGGTGTGGGACCTGCACAAACTGGAAGGCTACCTTGGGCAGGACTGGGACTGATGTTCTGGGGGGAGTTTTTGCTGGAGTGGTTGGGGAGGGTTACAGAATAATGGGAGGCAGATGGGGATTTAAACTAGGAGTCAGAGGAGGAGGAATCGAAGACAAAATTCAATGACAGCAATAAGAAAAGCCCGAGGCTGAGAAACCAAGGGCCAGATTCAAACAAGGCCATAGCAAAAATTGAGAACAGGATCAATAACGATAAAAAAAAATGAACCTGAAAGTTTTGTGCCTTAATGCACAGAACACCCAAAGTGGATGAATTAATTGCGCAAACAGATGTAAGCAAGTCCAATATCTTTTTTATTTATTAGATGGGATGAACAGTGGGAAGCTTTTTCCCAGGTTGGAGGTGACGATCACGAGGGGTCACGGGCTCAAGGTGAGAGGGATGAGGTATAACTCAGATGTCAGAGGGACTTTTTTTTACACAGAGGGTGGTGGGGGCCTGGAATGCATTGCCAAGTAGAGTGGTGGAGGCAGACATGCTAGGGTTGTTTAAGACTTAGTTGGATAGTCACATCAGCAGACTGGAAATCGAGGGATACAAAAGAATGTTCTAGTTGAAGATCAAGAGCGTCAGAACGTTCCTGGGAATAAATAGATTCTTATTAGTTGTCCAACAAATTTTAAGGCTCATCTTGTCACTTACGTTGGAGCTGTTGGGGATCTTCCATTACTGTCTGTGTCACCTGTTGCATGTCAATTTATGTCTATTGATGTCTCCTTTTATATCCACAGGCGATTCGGTCCGCCTTGTTGGCCAACAAGTTGCTACACGTGGTGGGTCGTGCGAGGGTTGCTCTTGGATGTTGCTTCGAGAGTTGCCTAGTGCTTCACGTCCATTAGTGTACGCTTAATCTGGACCAATTGTTGGGCAGCACGTCAGCTCAGTGACTATCACTGTCTGCTATATAGTTACAGGGATCTGGGTCGGATCTCCAGCTTGGGTCAATGTCTGTGGAAGTTTGCACATTCTCCCCTTTCTTGCATGGGTTTTCTCCGGGTGCTCCAGTTTCCTCCCACATCCCAAAAACATACTTTTTTTAGGCTGATTGGTGTCAATAAATTGTCCCTGAATTGGATCTCACTTAATCTGGCGTATATATAATTCCTAAATTTCCACCCCCTTTATTGTGGAGTTCCACTAGAGGTAGACAAAAACATCGAGCGACGAAAACTTGAATAAGGCACTCACTGAGTGTGTTAAAATGGGTGGCGCGGGCTTGTGGGGCCGAAAGGCCTATTTCCTGTGCTGTGCTGTTCTTTGTTCTTTATTAGTCACAAGTAAGGCTTACAGTAGCACTGCAGTGAAGTTAGTGTGAAATTCCCCAAGTCGCCACACTCCAAAGCCTGTTCAGATCAATGCACCTGACCAGCACATCTTTCAGACTGTGGGAGGAAACTGGAACACCCAGAGGAAATCCATGCAGACATGGGGAGAATGTGCAAACTCCACACAGACAGTGACTCAAGCTTGGAATCAAACATGGGTCCCTGGCGCTGTGAGGCAGTCGTGCTAACCACATTGCCATCCCTAGTCGGAATTACGAAGACGTGGCTGCACGGTGACCAAGAATGGGGAGTGAACACCCAGGGCATTTAGAAAGGACAGAGAAAAAGTAAAAGGTGGTGGCGTTGCATTGCTGGTTAAGGAGGAAATTGATACCATACTGAGGAAGGATATTGGTTCAGACAATAGTTCTGAAGGGACAGAACTAAGGAACACAAGGGGCAAAAAAACATTAGTAGAGTTTGTACATTAACCCCCAAACTCTAGTGATGATGTTAGGAATGATATTAACAGGATATTAGAGATGCCCATGTTAAAGGACACATTAAATTATGGATGATTTTAATCTGCAAATAAATTGGACAAATCAAATTTCTGCAGTGTATATGGGATGATTTTCTGGACCAATACTTTGAGGAATCCACAAGAAGCTAGGCCATTCTAGATTAGGTACTGGGTAACGAGAGAAGAATAATTGGTGAAGTTTTGTGAGATTCCTTGGGAATGAGTGATCATAACATAGAATTTTTCACCAAGATGGACAATAATGTAGCTGATTCTAAGATTAGGTTCCTGAATCTTAAATAAAAGAAGCTGTGATGGTATGAGGTGTGAGTTGGTTGTGATAGATTAGGAAACATTACTGAAAGGAATGATAGTGGATCAGCAATGGCAAATATTCAGAAAGCGCTTGGGTTAAACTGCAACAATTATTTATTCCTGTCTGGTGCAAAAATAAAACTGGAAAATTGGCCAAACCACGGCTTACAAGGGAACTTAAAGATAGTATTAGATCCAAGGCAGAGACATTCAAATTGGGCAAGAAAAACAACAGACCTGAGGATTGGGAACGTATTAGAATTTAGCAAAATGGGACCAGGACATGATTAAGAAAGGGAAAATAAAGTACGAGAGTAAGCTTGTGGAGAACATAAAAACTGACTGTAAAATACTCTATAGATGTGAAGAGAAAATTTTTGGTGAAGACAAATGTAGGTCCCTTACAGTCAGAAACAGGGGAATTTATAATGGGGAGCAAAGAAATGGCTGAATAACTAAATATGTACTTTGGTTCTACCTTAATAAAGGAGGACACAAATAAGGTATCAGAAATCTTGGGGAACACAGCTTAATGAGGGAGGAACTGAAGGAAATCAGTATTAATGGAGAAATGATGTTGGAGAAACTGGGATTGAAGGCCGATAAATCCCCAGGGCATCGTGATCTACATTCCAGAATATTTGAAGAAATGGCCGGAGAAATAGTGGGTGCATTTCTGGTCATCTTCCAAGATTCTGTAGCTCTGGAACTGTTCCTGCGGATTGGAGTATTGCTGATGTAACCCCACTATTTAAAAAGCGAGGTGAAGAGAAAATAAGGGACTATATACAGTAAACCTATCATCTGTAGGTGGGAAAATTCTAGAATCTATTAAAGATTTTACAGCAAAAATTTTGAAATAGTAGCAGGATTGGACAAAGTCAGCATGGATTTGCAAAAAGAAAATCATGCTTGACAAATCTACTGGAATTCTTCAGAAATGTAACTAGTAGAGTTGAAGGGTAGCCAGTGGTTTATTTGGACTTTGTGAAGACTTTCAACAAAGTTACACATAGGAGATTAGCAGGTAAAATTAAAATCCACTGGATTGAGGGTTAGTGTATTGAGATGGATAGAAACCTGGTTGGCAAAGAAGAAACAGTTGAAATAAATGGATCGCTTTCTAAATGACAGACAGTGACAAGTGGGGTACCCCAATGATTAGTGTTGGGACACCAGCTATTTCCTCTATTTTTTTGGATGAGGGAACTAAATGTAATATCTCCAGATTTGCAGATGATACACAACTGGGTGGGAGGGTGAGCTGTGAGGAGGATATACAGATGCTTCAGTGTGATTTGGACATGCTGAGTGGGCAAATGCAGGGTAGATGCAGTATAATATGGATAAACATGGAGTTAGAACATAGAACAATACAGCACAGAACAGGCCCTTCGGCCTTCGATGTTGTGCCGACCAAAATAAAAAGCAATGCCCCTCCAAACTAAACCATTCCCTTCTCTTCCATATACTTATCAATTAACCTCTTAAACGCCACCAAACTTGGCGCATCTACAACAGCTGCAGGCAGGGCATTCCACTCCCTAATCACTCTTGAGTAAAGAACCTACCTCTGATATCCGTCCTATAACTCATACCCCTTAATTTAAAGCTGTGTCCCCTCGTGCTAGCTTTCTCCATCCTAGGAAAAAGGCTATCACTGTCCACCCTATCTAAACCTCTAATCATCTTATATGCTTCAATAAGATCCCCTCTTAGCCGCCTCCTTTCTAACGAAAACAACCTCAAATCCTTCAACCTCTCTTCATATGACCTGCCCTCCATACCAGGCAACATCCTGGTAAACCTCCTCTGTACCCTCTCCAATGCCTCCACATCTTTCTTATAATGTGGGGACCAGAACTGCACACAATACTCCAAGTGCGGCCGCACTAGAGTTTTGTACAGTTGCAACATGATGCTGCGGCTCCTAAATTTCAATCCCCCTACCAATAAAAGCTAAGACTCCATATGCCTTCTTAACAACTTTATCCACTTGACTGCCTACTTTCAGGGATCTATTGACACATACACCAAGATCCTTCTGTTCCTCAACACTATTAAGAGCCCTACCATTAGCCCTATACTCTACACATTTATTGTTCCTGCCAAAGTGCATTACCTCACACTTTTCCACATTAAACTCCATTTGCCACCTCTCGGCCCAGCTCTGCAACTTGTCCAAGTCACTCTGTAAACTAAAACACCCCTCTTCACTATCTACCACACCACCAACTTTAGTATCATCTGCAAATTTACTGATCCATCCCTCAATACCCTCATCCAGATCATTTATAAAAATTACAAACAGCAGGGGCCCCAAAACAGACCCCTGAGGCACACCACTCGTCACCGAACTCCACGATGAATATCTCCCATCAACCACCACCCTCTGTCTTCTATCTGCCAGCCAATTCCTAATCCAGTTAGCTAAACCACCCTCTATTCCGCACATCTGCATTTTCTGTAGAAGTCTTCCATGGGCCACCTTATCAAACGCCTTACTAAAGTCCATATATACTACATCAACCGCCTTACCCCCATCCACCTCTCTGGTCACTTTCTCAAAAAACTCAATGAGGTTAGTAAGGCATGACCTACCCTTCACGAAACCATGCTGACTATCCCCAATCAATTCATTTCTCTCTAAATAACTATAAATCCTATCCCTAATAATTCTCTCCAATACCTTGCCCACAACAGAAGTAAGACTCACTGGCCTATAATTCCCTGGAAGGTCTCTCTTCCCCTTCTTAAACAATGGGACCACATTCGCTATCCTCCAGTCCTCCGGAACCACACCCGTAACCAACGAGGACCTGAAGATCAGAGCCAGAGGCTCTGCAATCTCCTCTCTTGCCTCCCAGAGAATCCTAGGGTAAATCCCGTCCGGCCCAGGGGACTTATCCAACTTCAAACCCTCGAGAATTTCTAACACATCCTCCCTATCTACTACAATACTTCCCAATTTGCAACCCTGTACCTCAGTGCTCTCCATAGCTACATTTCCAGCACTCTGCGTGAATACCGAAGAGAAATATTTATTCAGTGCCTCACCAATCTCTTCAGGCTCCACGCACAACTTCCCACTGCTGTCTATGACTGGCCCTAATCTTGCCCTAACCAATCTTCTATTCTTAACATATCGAAAGAAAGCTTTAGGATTCTCCTTAATCCTATCAGCCAACATCTTCTCGTGTCCCCTCTTAGCTCTCCTCAATTCACTTTTTACCTCCTTCCTGGCTAATCTATAGCTATCCATTGCACTATCTGAGCCTTCAAGCCTCATCCTGACATAAGCCTCCTTTTTCTTCTTAACCAGCAAATCAACTTTTTTCGTACACCAAGGCTCTCTTACTCGTCCATTTCCTCCCTGCCTGACAGGGACATACTTATCAAGGACTCGCAGCAGCTGCTCCTTGAATAAGCACCACATTCCAGATGTTCCCAGTCCCTGTAGTTCCCTAGTCCAATCTATGCACCCTAATTCTCTCCTGATGGCCTCATAATTACCCTTCCCCCAGCTATAACTACAGCCCCCAGCTTCATGCCTATCCCTGTCCATCACTAAGGTGAACGTAACCGAATTGTGGTCACTATCACCAAAATGTTCACTAACTTCCAAGCCTAACACCTGGTCTGGCTCATTGCCCAGCACCAAATCCAATGTAGCCTCACCTCTAGTTGGCCTATCTACATACTGAGTCAAAAAACCTTCCTGCACACTCTGTACGAAAACTGACCCCTCTAACGAGCTAGAGCTATAGCTATTCCAATCAATATTAGCAAAGTTAAAGTCCCCCATCACAATTACCCTACTACTTTCACTCCTAATCAGAATTGACTTTGCAATCCTTTCCTCAACCTCTCTAGAACTATTAGGAGGTCTGTAAAAGACTCCCAACAGGGTGACCTCTCCTCTCCTGTTTCTAATCTCAGCCCATACTACCTCAACAGACAAGTCCTCATCAAACTTCTTTTCTATCACCGTGATACAGTCTTTGACCAATAACGCCACTCCTCCCCCCCTTCTACCTCCTTCTCTACTCCGACTAAAGCATTTGTACCCCGGAACCTGCAACATCCATTCCTGTCCCTGCTCTACCCAAGTCTCTGAAATGGCCACAACATCGAAGTTCCAGGTACTGGTCCAAGCTGCAAGTTCCTCCCCCTTATTGCGAATACTCCTTGCATTAAAGTATACGCATCTCAAACCATGCCCCACCCCACCCGTACGCCGCTGTGTTTTACAACTCTCTTCTATAACCCCCTTACTCTCATCCCTCTCAGCACCCCAACTACTTAGGATCCCACCCCCCCCCCGAATCAGTTTAAAGCCCCCATCATAGCCTTAGCAAATTTTCCCCCCAAGATATTAGTCCCCCTCTGGTTCAGGTGTAATCTCTTTAAAACTCCAAAAGGGAGTTATCCCTTTTGGAGGCAACACAGTGGTTAGCACTGCTGCCTCACAGCACTAGGGATGTGGGTTTGATTCCCAGCTTGGATCACTGTTTGTGTGGAGTTTGCACATTCTCCCTGTGCCTACGTGAATTCCCTCCGGGTGCTCTGGTTTCCTCCCACAGTCTGAAAAATGTGCTCATTAGGTACATTGGCCATACTAAATTCTCCTTCAGTGTACCCAATCAAGGGATGGAGTGTGGTGACTAGTGGATTTTCAGAGTAACTTCATTGCAGTGTTAATGTAAGCCGACTTGTGCTACTAAATAATAAGAACATAAGAAATAGGAGCAGGAGTAGTCCATTTAGCCCCTCGAGCCTGCCTGCCATTCAGTAAGATCATGGCTGATCTGAAGTGGATCAGTTCCACTTACCCACCTGCTTCCCATAACCCTTAATTCTCTTATCGATCAGAAATCTATTTACCCGTGACTTAAACATATTCAACAAAGTAGCCTCCACCACTTCAATGAGCAGAGAATTCACTACCCTCTGAGAGAAGTTCCTCCTCAATTCTAGTCTAAATTGATTCCCCCCCCCTCTCTTTTGAGGCTGTGTCCTCTAGTTCTGGTTTCCTTTCTAAGTGGGAAGAATCTCTCTACCTCTATCCTACCTAGCCCCTTCATTATCTTGTGTGTCTCTATAAGAGATAAATAAATAACATGGGAAGACAGATTATTATCTGGCTATGAATTAGGAGTAGGGAATGTGCAGTGTGACCTGGGTGTCCTTGAATAGCAATCACTGAAGGTATGTGGTGCAGCAGGCGTAAAAAAGTAGGTTGTCTTCATAGCGAGAAGATTTGAGTACAGAAGCGGGGATGTCTTGCTGCAATTCAGAGCCTTGGTGAGGCCACACCTGGAGTGTTATGTGCAGTTCTCTTATCTGAGGAAGGATGTTCTTGTCCCGGGGGAGTACAGAGAAGATTTACCAAACAGATTCCTGGGATGATGGCACTGATATACGAGGAGAGATTGAGTCAGTTAGGATTGTATTTGTTGGAGTTCATAAGAATGAGCGGAATCTCAAAAATCTATAAAATTCTGATAAAATACTAGATGGGGTAGATGCTAGAAGGATGTTCCTGATGAAACCAGACGTCACTACCTGAGAATACATGGTAGATCTTTTAGACTGAGATATGAGAAATTTCTTCACCCAGAGAATGGTCAGCCTGTAGCAATTGGTACCACAGAAAGCAGTTGAGGCCAAAACATTGTTTTTAAGATGCAGTTACATATAGCACTTGGGGTGAAGGGGATCAAAAGATTTGGAAAAAAGCCGGGATCAAGCTGTTGAGTTGGATGATCTGCCAGGATAATGAATGTCCATTCCCTATGGACAAGCCCTCCGTATACACAGAATTTGCTCAGATGAGGAGGATCGTGACAGACACCTCCAGATGCTGAAGGATGCCCTCGTGAGAACAGGATATGGCGCTCGACTCATCAATCGACAGTTCCGACGTGCCACAGCGATAAACCGCACTGACCTCCTCAGAAGACGAACACGGGACAAGGTGGACAGAGTACCCTTTGTTGTCCAGTACTTCCCCGGAGCGGAGAAGCTACGACATCTTCTCCGGAGTCTTCAACATGTCATTGATGACGATGAACATCTCACTAGGGCCATCCCCACCCCCCCCCACTTCTTGCTTTCAGACAACCGCACAACCTTAAACAGATCATTGTTCGCAGCAAACTACCCAACCTTCAGGAGAACAGTGACCACAATACCACACAACCCTGCCACAGCAACCTCTGCAAGACATGCCAGATCATAGACATGGACGACATCGTCAAACGTGAGGATACCATTCACCAGGTACACGGTACATACTCTTGCAACTCAGCCAACGTTGTCTACCTAATACGTTGCAGGAAAGGATGTCCCAAAGCATGGTACATTGGGGAGACCATGCAGACACTACGACAGCGGATGGGTGAGCATCGCTCAACAATCACCAGGCAAAACAGTTCCCTTCCTGTGAGCGAGCACTTCAGCAGTCATGGGCATTCAGCCTCCGACCTGCGGGTAAATGTTCTTCAAGGGGGCCTTCGTGACACACAGCGCAGAGTTGCTGAGCAGAGACTGATAGCCAAGTTCCACACACGTGAGGACGGTCTTAACAGGGATCTTGGCTTCATGTCACACTATCTGTAACCCCCGTAACTTGCCTGGATTAGCAAAAAACCTCACTTACTGTGCTGTCTGGAGAAAATACACAATTCTCTAACCAATGCTCAGGATTCCCTTCACACACATTGTTAGCCACTTTAACACTTGAATAGCAGGTTAGATGTAAGGATTCGCATTCTAATCAGCAATCTGTAACTGTCTGTGTGGATATGAGTGCCTCTGCAGATCAGAACACTGCATTTGCCTGACGAAGACGCATAGCATCGAAAGCTTGCGGATTTACTATCAAATAAATTGGTTGGATTTAAAATTGGTGTTGTAAAACTTTACTGAGTTTACCCCAGTCCAACGCCGCGCCCAGTCCAACGCTGGCATCTCTACATCAGGATAATGAATGGCAGAGCAGACTTGAAAGGCCGAAAGGTTTACTGCTCCTAATTTCTATGTTTCTATATTTATGGAGATGCCATCTGCTTTATTTAGTGAGTGGCATTATGGAGCAACTAAATTAAATATTCACTTTTACCTGATAGCTTAAAATTTTGTTTGAGTCTCTTTTTTCTCCTATAAAAGATAGTTGTATTGAATAGAGTTAAATCTTGGCTTTAATTTTTCCCCAGGGGACCGGATTCAGCTGAGACCAAGGTTCAAATGCCGTCCTCACTGACTAGTGGAAATGTGTCTGCTGATTGTGATTATTCTAAATAAATTTAAGACTGTGACTGTTTGAATGTAGTTCCAGTTAGTCATTGAGCTAAAGCATAAAGCGAAGATATGAACAATAGCAATTGAGAGATTCATTTCGTTTATTTTGAGTTGCAGCTGTAAGTGTACTGGCACGAGGAGATTTTTGTAGATTGGAGCTGTAATATGTTTTGAGGTGGAGCCGAGGGAATTTTATTTTATAGCTTTTTGGAGTACTTGTAGCTGCCAAGTGTATCTGAAATGGGAGGAGTTCTGTTTGGTAATACCGACAGTTGCTTCCTCTGCAAGAAGACCTCTTGTACAATGAGCAACAGGAGAAACAGAGCACAAAATATCCAGTTTAATATAACAGCCAAAATAATCTCTTTGTTCTCCAATTTGCGCATCCCTCTTTATGGTTCAAGACTTAACAGGAAATGTCCAGCACCTCCTGTGGTGCTCCAGGTGCAAAGATGTTAAGCAATATGTCTCTCTGCTTGAATTTTGACTGGATAACTTTGAACAATAAACAGCAATATATTTGTGAATAAATGACCTTATAAGCTAAAAGCAAACTATTGCGGATGCTGTAATTTGAAATAAAAAGCTGGAAAAAACACAGCATGTCCAGAAGGGAGAGACAATAAAGTTAACATTTTGAGTCTATATGATCCTTTTTCAAAACTAGAGGGGGAGAAATGTGCTGGATTATTTACAGTATGAGGGGGTGTAACAAAAGATCATGGGTTAGTATAAGCTGTAAGAGATTGTTCAATCTTGTAGTAAAACTTAATAAAAAAGAGTACAATACGGGAGCAGGCCCTTCAGCGCTGAAAGCCTATACTGATCATGATGCCCTAAATAAACTGAGCCTTCTGTCCTTGGTTCATATATCTCTATTCCCTCCCTATTCATAGACCCATCCAGATGCCTCTTAACTGTTTGTAAAATTGTCATAGAGTCATAGAATCCTACAGTGCAGAGAAAGGCCATTTGGCCCATTTGATTCTGCACCAGTCACAATCCCACCCAGGCCCTATCCCTATATCCTACATATTTACCCGCTAATCCCTCTAACTTATGCATCCTGTGACATTATGGGGCAATTTAGAATGGCCAATCAACCTAACCTGCACATCTTTGAACTGTGGGAGGAAACCAGTGCATCCGGAAGAAACCTACGCAGTCATGGAGAATGTGCAAACTCCATACAGATAGTGACCCAAGCCAGGAATCAAACCCAGGTCCCTGGAGCTGTGAAGCAGCAGTGCTAACCACTGTGCTACTGTGCCGCTCCACGCGTGATACATTAACTGTTGCTAATGTAACTGTTGCTAATGTAACTGTTGCTAATGTAACTGTTGCTAATGTAACTGTTGCTAATGTAACTGTTGCTAATGTAACTGTTGCTAATGTAACTGTTGCTAATGTAACTGTTAGGAAAGAGAATGTGTTAGACCTGTTAAATTCTATCAAGATAGACAAGTCGCCGGGACCGGATGAGATGTACCCCAGGTTATTGTGGGAGGTGAGGGAATTGGTTGCACAGCCCCTGGCGATGATCTTTGCGTTGTCCATGGAAACGGGAGAGGTTCCGGAGGATTGCGGATGTAGTTCCTATCTTTAAGAAAGGGAACAGGGATAGTCCAGGAAATTACTGACCGGTGAGTTTGACTTCAGTGGTTGGTAAGCTGATGGAGAGGCTTCTGAGGGATAAGATATATGAACATTTGGAGAAGTTTGGACTGATTAGAAATAAATCGATCGACAGTTCCAACGTGCCACAACGATAAACCGCACTGATCTCCTCAGAAGACGAACACAGGACACGGTGGACAGAGTACCCTTTGTTGTCCAGTACTTCCCCGGAGCGGAGAAGCTACGACATCTTCTCCGGAGTCTTCAACATATCATTGATGACGATGAACATCTCGCTAGGGCCATCCCCACCCCCCCACTTCTTGCTTTCAGACAACCGCACAACCTCAAACAGATCATTGTTCGCAGCAAACTACCCAACCTTCAGGAGAACAGTGACCACAATACCACACAACCCTGCCACAGCAACCTCTGCAAGACATGCCGGATCATAGACATGGACGACATCATCAAACGTGAGGATACCATTCACCAGGTGCACGGTACATACTCTTGCAACTCGGCCAACGTTGTCTACCTAATACATTGCAAGAAAGGATGTCCCGAAGCATGGTATATTGGGGAGACCATGCAAACACTACGACAGCGGATGAATGAGCATCGCTCAACAATCACCAGGCAAAACAGTTCCCTTCCTGTGGGCGAACACTTCAGCAGTCATGGGCATTCGGCCTCCGACCTGCGGGTAAATGTTCTTCAAGGGGGCTTTCGTGATACACGACAGCGCAGAGTCGCTGAACAGAGACTGATAGCCAAGCTCCGCACACATGAGGACGGTCTTAACAGGGATCTTGGCTTCATGACACACTATCTGTAACCCCCGTAACTTGCCTGGGTTAGCAAAAACCTCACTTACTGTGCTGTCTGGAGAAAATACACAATTCTCAACCAATGCTCAGGATTCCCTTCACACACATTGTTAGCCACTTTAACACTTGAATAGCAGGTTAGATGTAAGGATTCGCATTCTAATCAGCAATCTCTGACTGTCTGTGCTGATGTGTGCTGTTGCAGACCAGAACACTGCACTTGCCTGATGAAGACACGGGAGTGTTGAAAGCTCGCCATTTTACTATCAATAAATCGGTTGGATTATAATTGGTGTTGCTAAATTCTTACTGATTAGAAATAGTCAGCATGGTTTTGTCAAGGGCAGGTCGTGCCTTACGAGCCTAGTTGAGTTCTTCGAAAATGTGACTGAACACATTGACGAAGGAAGGGCGGTGGACGTAGCGTACATGGACTTTAGTAAGGCGTTTGATAAGGTCCCACATGCAAGGCTTCTGGAGAAGGTGAGAGGGCATGGGATCCAAGGGGCTTTGGCCTCGTGGATCCAGAACTGGCTTGCCGGCAGAAGGCAGAGAGTGGTTGTGGATGGGTCTTGTTCTGCATGGAGGTCGGTAACCAGTGGAGTGCCCCAGGGATCTGTTCTGGGACCCCTGCTGTTTGTCATTTTCATAAATGACCTGGATGAGGAAGTGGAGGGATGGGTTAGCAAGTTCGCCGACGATGCAGATCGGTGGTGTTGTGGATGGTCTGGAGGGATGCCAAAAGTTGCAGCGGGACATAGACAGGATGCAAGACTGGGCGGAGAAGTGGCAGATGGACTTCAACGCAGATAAATGTGTAGTGGTCCATTTTGGCAGGAATAATGGGATGAAGGAGTACAATATAAGGGGTAGGAGTCTTAGCTGTGTTGTAGAGCAGAAGGATCTCGGGGTCCGGGTCCATAGGACTCTTAAATCGGCCTCGCAGGTGGAGGAAGTGGTCAAGAAGGCGTACGGTGTACTGGCCTTCATTAATCGAGGAATAGAGTTTAGGAGTCAGGAGGTAATGATGCAGCTCTATTAGACTCTTGTCAGACCCCACTTGGAGTATTGTGCGCAGTTCTGGTCGCCCCATTATAGGAAGGATGTAGAGGCTATTGAGAGGGTTCAGAGGAGATTTACAAGGGTGCTGCCTGGATTGGGAGGCAGGCCTTATGAAGATAGGTTGAGGGAGCTGGGACTCTTCTCACTGGAGAGACGTAGGTTGAGAGGCGACCTGATAGAGGTATATAATATATACCTCTAGGTATATATTAGGTATAGAGGTATAGAGGTTCTGGTCGCCACATTATAAGAAAGATGTGGAGGCATTGGAGAGGGTACAGAGGAGGTTTACTAGGATGTTGCCTGGTATGGAGGGCAGGTCCTATGAAGAGAGGTTGAAGGATTTGAGGTTGTTTTCGTTAGAAAGGAGGCGGCTAAGGGGGGATCTTATTGAAGCATATAAGATAATTAGAGGTTTGGATAGGGTGGACAGTGATAGCCTTTTTCCTAGGATGGAGAAAGCTAGCACGAGGGGACACAACTTTAAATTAAGGGGTATGAGTTATAGGACGGATATCAGAGGTAGGTTCTTTACTCAAAGAGTGATTAGGGAGTGGAATGCCCTGCCTGCAGCTGTTGTAGATGCGCCAAGTTTGGTGGCGTTTAAGTGGTTAGTTGATAAGTATATGGATGAGAAGGGAATGGTTTAGTTAGGAGGGGCATTGCTTTTTATTTTGGTCGGCACAACATCGAAGGCCGAAGGGCCTGTTCTGTGCTGTATTGTTCTATGTTCTATGTTCTATAAAATGTTGAGAGGAATAGATAGGGTGGACTCTCAGAGACTATTTCCCCAAGCTGAAATGGTCACTACGAGAGATTTAAGGTGCAGGGAAGCAAATACAAAGGAGATGTCAGGGGTAGGTTTTTCACTCAGAGGGTGGTGAGTGAATGGAACCGACTGCCGTTGGAGGTTGTTGAGGCAAACTCACTGGGGTCTTTTAAAAGACTTCTGGATGAATATATGGAAAAGAATTGGATAGGGGGTTATAGATAGGTCTGTGGGTTGGTAGATGTGATCGGCGCAACTCGTGGGCTGAAGGGCCTGTTTGTGCTGTATTGTTCTATTAGTTAGTGTTCTATTATTTATTGGATAGGTATAGATTAGCCAAAGTACCTGCTTGCTTTGGCAATGCTTTCCAGGCAACTGCCATTCTGAGCCTGAGAAACCTTCCCTACACACTGCCTTTAAACTTTGCTCTTCTCATCTTGAACATGTGCCCTCTTGTAATTGACACTTCCACCCTGGGAAAAGTTTCTGACTATTTACCCTGTCTGTGCCTCTCATCATTTTGTAAACCCCTATCAGGTCTTCCCTCAGCCTCCACTTTTCCAGGGAAAGCAATCCTGGTTTATTTAATATCGTCTCATAACCAACACACTCAAGCAGGCAACATCCTCGTGAACCTTCTTTGCACTCTCTTCAAAGCTTTCTGATACTCTGGTGACCAGAACTGCATGATTAACAAAATGTGCTCTAACCAAGGTTTAAGTGATGGATGGCCCAGAGGTGAAGGCTTTTTTTAACATAGGAGTAATAAGTTTTGGGCTTATTTAAAAAAAAGCTTCAGATAAAGGAGAAAAGTCAGTCTAAAGTTGTTGAATTCTGTTAAAGCCTGAGGCCATAATGTGCTTAATGGAAAGATGATTTGCTGCTCCTCCAGTTTGTGTTAGACTTCACTAGAGCATTGTAGCAGCCAAGGACAGACGTGGGCATGAGAGCAAGATGAGTTGAACAGAGTGGCTGGAGTCATGCATGTGGGCTGAACAAAGGTGTGTGTTTAGTCTCTCCAGCGTAGAGAAGACTGCATTTGGAGCAGCGAATACAATAGATCAAGTTGGAGGAGATACAGGTGAAATGCTGCTTCAACTGAAAGAAGTGTTTGAGGGCCTTAAAGAGGCAGGAGGTAAAGCGACAGGTGTTGCACTTTGTGATTGCAAGGAATTGGGCTGTGAAAAGGGGATGAGGAGGGGATGCGTGGTGAAGCAGACCAGGGTATCGCAGAGCCAGTTTTCCTTGTGGAATGCTGATGGATGAGAAGGAGATGGTATTTTGTTGTGGCGCCATGCTGATGTTGGCAGAAATGGAGAATGACCCTTTGAACATTTTATATTCCTACACAAAAAATATCCTCCCCCCTTAGCATCTGTCATTTTGCTGCAATTCCTACTAGCTCCCACTAATCACTGTTCCTGCTGTCCAACTCCCTCCTACACAACATATAATGCAAAGTGTGCAGGAAGGTTTTTTGACTCAGTATGTAGATAGGCCAACTAGAGGTGAGGCTACATTGGATTTGGTGCTGGGCAATGAGCCAGACCAGGTGTTAGGCTTGGAAGTTGGTGAACATTTTGGTGATAGTGACCACAATTCGGTTACGTTCACCTTAGTGATGGATAGGGATAGGCATGAAGCTGGGGGCAGTAGTTATAGCTGGGGGAAGGGTAATTATGAGGCCATCAGGAGAGAATTAGGGTGCATAGATTGGACTAGGAAACTACAGGGACTGGGAACATCTGGAATGTGGAGCTTATTCAAGGAGCAGCTACTGCGAGTCCTTGATAAGTATGTCCCTGTCAGGCAAGGAGGAAATGGTCGAGTAAGGGAACCATGGTGTACTAAAAAAGTTAATTCGCTGGTTAAAAGGAAAAAGGAGGCTTATGTCAGGATGAGGCTTGAAGGCTCAGTTAGTGCAATGGATAGCTATAGATTAGCCAGGAGGGAGCTAAAGAGTGAGTTGAGGAGAGCTAAAAAAGGGGACACGAGAAGACTTTGGCTCATTAGGATCAAGGAGAATCCTAAAGCTTTCTTTAGATATGCTAAGAATAGAAGATTGGTTAGGGCAAGGTTAGGGCCAGTCATGGACAGCAGTGGAAAGTTGTGCGTGGAGCCTGAAGAGATTGGAGAGGCACTGAACAAATATTTCTCTTCCGTATTCACGCAGGGAGATGTAAATGTAGTTGTGGAGAACACTGGGATACAGGGTTGCAAACTAGAAAGTATTGAAGTAGATAAGGAGGATGTGCTAGATATTCTTGAGGGTTTGAAGTTAGATAAGTCCCCTGGGCCGGACGGGATTTACCCTAGGATTCTCTGGGAGGCGAGAGAGGAGATTGCAGAGCCTCTGGCTCTGATCTTCAGGTCGTCGTTGGTTACGGGTATAGTTCCGGAAGACTGGAGGATAGCGAATGTGGTCCCATTGTTCAAGAAGGGGAAGAGAGACTTTCCAGGGAATTATAGGCCAGTGAGTCTTACTTCTGTTGTGGGCAAAGTATTGGAGAGAATTATTAGGGATAGGATTTATAGTTATTTAGAGAGAAATGAATTGATTGGGGATAGTCAGCATGGTTTTGTGAAGGGTAGGTCGTGCCTTACTAACCTTATTGAGTTTTTTGAAAAAGTGACCAAAGAGGTGGATGGGGGTAAGGCAGTTGATGTGGTATATATGGACTTTAGTAAGGCGTTCGATAAGGTGGCCCATGGAAGGCTTCTGCAGAAAATGCAGATGTATGGGATAGAGGGTGATTTAGCTAATTGGATTAGGAATTGGCTAGCAGATAGAAGACAGAGGGTGGTGGTTGATGGGAGATATTCATCGTGGAGTTCGGTTACAAGTGGTGTACCTCAGGGGTCTGTTTTGGGGCCCCTGCTGTTTGTAATTTTTATAAATGATCTGGATGAGGGTATTGAAGGATGGATTAGTAAATTTGCAGATGACACTAAAGTCGGTGGAGTGGTAGATAGTGAAGAGGGGTGTTATAGTTTGCAGAGAGACTTGGACAAGTTGCAGAGCTGGGCCGAGAGGTGGCAAATGGAGTTTAATGTGGAAAAGTGTGAGGTAATTCACTTTGGCAGGAATAACAAATGTGTAGAGTATAGGGCTAATGGTAGGACTCTTAATAGTGTTGATGAACAGAGGGGTCTTGGTGTATGTGTGCATAGAACATAGAACGTAACAGCGCAGAACAGGCCCTTTGGCCTTCGATGTTGCGCCGACCATTATAAAAAGCAATGACCCTCCAAACTAAACCATTCCTTCTCTTCCATAAACTTATCAACTAACCTCTTAAACGCCACCAAACTTGGCGCATCTACAACTGCCGCAGGCAGGGCATTCCACTCCCTAACCACCCTCTGGGTAAAGAACCTACCTCTGATATCCGTCCTATAACTATCACCCCTTAATTTAAAGCTGTGTCCCCTTGTGCTAGCTTTCTCATCCTAGGAAAAAGGCTATCACTGTCCACCCTATCTAAACCTCTAATCATCTTATATGTTTCGATTAGGTCCCCTCTTAGCCGCCTCTTTTCTAACGAAAACAACCTCAAATCCCTCAGCCTCTCTTCATAAGACCTGCCCTCCCATACCAGGCAACATCCTGGTAAACCTCCTCTGTACCCTCTCCAAAGCCTCCACATCTTTCTTATAATGCGGGGACCAGAAATGCACACAATACTCCAAGTGCGGCCGCACTAGAGTTTTGTACAGTTGCAACATGACTTTGCGGCTCCGAAATTCAATCCCCCTACCAATAAAAGCTAAGACTCCGTATGCCTTCTTAACAAACTTATCGACTTGACTGCCTACTTTCAGGGATCTATGCACAAATACACCAAGATCCCTCTGTTCATCAACACTATTAAGAATCCTACCATTAGCCCTATACTCTACCCATTTATTATTCCTGCCATAGTGCATTACCTCACACTTTTCCACATTAAACTCCATTTGCCACCTCTCGGCCCAGCTCTGCAACTCTTCCAAGTCTCTCTGCAAGCTATAACACCCCTCTTCACTATCTACCACTCCACCGACTTTAGTGTCATCTGCAAATTTACTAATCCATCCTTCAATACCCTCATCCATATCATTTATAAAAATTACAAACAGCAGGGGCCCCAAAACAGACCCCTGAGGTACACCACTTGTCACCGAACTCCACGATGAATATCTCCATCAACCACCACCCTCTGTCTTCTATCTGCTAGCCAATTCCTAACCCAATTAGCTAAATCACCCTCTATCCCATACATCTGCATTTTCTGCAGAAGTCTTCCGTGGGCCACCTTATCAAACGCCTTACTAAAGTCCATATATACCACATCAACCGCCTTACCCCTATCCACCTCTTTAGTCACTTTTTCAAAAAACTCAATGAGGTTAGTAAGGCACGACCTACCCTTCAGAAAACCATGCTGACTATCTCCAATCAATTCATTACTCTCTAAATAACTATAAATCCTATCCCTAATTATTCTCTCCAATACTTTGCCCGCAACAGAAGTAAGACTCACTGGCCTATAATTCCCTGGAAGGTCTCTCTTCCCCTTCTTGAACAATGGGACCACATTCGCTATCCTCCAGTCTTCCGG
This sequence comes from Sphyrna mokarran, assembly GCA_024679065.1. NCBI lineage: Eukaryota > Metazoa > Chordata > Chondrichthyes > Carcharhiniformes > Carcharhinidae > Sphyrna > Sphyrna mokarran. The sequence goes on from JAGIQG010000001.1 coordinate 178,125,596, forward strand.
AACCATACCCGTAACCAACGACGACCTGAAGATCAGAGCCAGAGGCTCTGCAATCGCCTCTCTTGCCTCCCAGAGAATCCTAGGGTAAATCCCGTCCGGCCCAGGGGACTTATCCAACTTCAAACCCTCAAGAATATCTAGCACATCCTCCGTATCTACTTCAATACTTTCCAGTTTCCCTGAAACTAGATCCCTGAAAGTTGGCAATGAAGTCAATAAGGTTGTTAAGAAGGCATACGGAGTCTTAGCTTTTATTGGTAGGGGTATTGAATTTCGGAGCCGCAATGTCATGTTGCAACTGTACAAAACTCTAGTGCGGCTGCATTTGGAGTATTGTGTGCAGTTCTGGTCCCCACGTTATAAGAAAGATGTGGAGGCATTGGAGAGGGTACAGAGTAGGTTTACCAGGATGTTGCCTGGTATGGAAGGCAGGTCTTATGAAGAGAGGCTGAGGGATTTGAGGTTGTTTTTGATAGAAAGAAGGCGGCTAAGAGGAGACCTTATTGAAACATATAAGATGATTAGAGGTTTAGATAGGGTGGACAGTGATAGCCGTTTTCCTCGGATGGAGAAAGCTAGCACGAGGGGACATAGCTTTAAATTAAGGGGTGGTGGTTTTAGGACAGATGTCAGAGGTATGTTCTTTACCCAGAGGGTGGGAAGGGTATGGAATGCCCTGCCTGCTGCAGTTGTAGATGCGCCAAGTTTGGTGGCATTTAAGAGGTTAGTAGATAAGTTTATGGATGAAAAGGGATTGGTTTAGGTTAGAGGGTCACTGCTTGTTCCTAATTGGTCGGCGCAGCATCGAGGGCCGAAGGGCCTGTTCTGCACTGTTATATTCTATGCATTTTGCTTCCTCTAGTTCTGAAGAAGGCTCATGCAGACTTGAAATGTTAATCTTTTCTTTCTCTACAGATGCTGCTGGATCTGCTGAGGTTTTCCAGTTTGCCCTGTTTTTGTACCTTTATAAATGACATTGCTTTTCTCTACTATTTTAATAGACACAGCTGGTTTATTTAATGGCTCAGAATAGCAGATCAGAAAATCCAAGCAAATATAGACGTCTGTTCGCTAATTGTTGAAACAACATCGGCAGCTGGACCATTGCAAGCAGTTCAAAAATAATAATTGTTCTTCCTCCTTGGCAATCTAGCCAATCCATTAGGTATTCTGTTTGCCAATGTACTTTCCCCTCTGTTGGTGAAGGCACCATCATCAATGCCAGTGTTGGTAAGCACATAAACAATGTTGATACGTTACACATGCAGATTATTATTGGCAATGCACCTACATATTCCAGAGGAAACAAATTCTGAATTTAGCTCTTGTTGAATTTTCAGTTGGGAGTATATGCAATCCCTGCAGCAATTGCATGTTTTCTTATAATGGTGGGAATTCGTCACAAGGTGCCTCCAACACCTCCATCTGCTGGCGCTGCAAACTCTACCTCCGAGCCCTTTTTCATAGGAATGAAAATGGTATGTAATTATTGTTGCTAGTTTAGAGTGAATGTTTCAGACTGCTGATACTAAGATTTAATAAAAATGGCTAAATGAGTTGGGAAACAAACTCTACATGGAAGTTATTCTATTAGAATCTGAGGGTAGCCACCAACACCAAGATCTGTGGATCACTGCACAGAGAGTAGGAGCTCTCACATGTATTTGGAATCATAGATTGAATCATAAAATCCTTGCAGTGCAGAAAAAGGCCATTCGGTTCATCAAGTCTGCACCAACGACAATCCTATCTAGGCCCTATCCGTGTAACCCCACATACTTACTCTGCCAATTCCTCTAAACTACATATCCTGGGACACTTGAAGCTGCAAGATTTACTAGGTTATCTAGAGGGAGAAGTCTCCAGGAAAACTGACACTGTGAAAGGTTTTCCTCGAATTAAAACTAGTAAACCCTAATGTATAAAGTTACCTAATTGTTGATTTTTTTTTTTATGATTGTACCAGAAGTTTAAAAAACACGTGCTCATTTATAACATGCTTTATTATGTCAAATGCTGAAGTTGTTGTCATGTTCTAACTTGTGTTTTATTTAAAATGCAGTTGTTGAAGAACAAGGCGTACCTGATCCTGATGGTCTGTTTTGGGGGAGGGATTGGTGTTTTTACCTCTTTCTCTGCACTCTTGCAACAGATTGTGTGTGTCCGAGGATATTCAAATGTAAGATCAAATTTTACACTTGCCGCCTCCTCTTCCCTTTCTTTTTGGAAACATTGTAAACTGTGAAAAGAACAGTGTAGAACTCCCAAAACAACTAGACAAGTTGGCGGAGTGGGCAGATAGGTGACAGATTAACTTCAATGTGGACAAATGTAAGATAATGCATTTGGGTAGGAAGAACATGGACACAATATACAGTAAAGGTTAAAACTCTTAAAAGTGTGCAAGAGCAGAGAGACCTGGGTACATGTGTGCATAAATTATTGAAGCTAGCAGGATGGGCAGTAAGTAGGGGTATAGAGTAACAAGAAATTATGATGAATTTGTACAAGATACTAGTAGGACCTCAGCTGAGAGATCCTCTAGTTCTGGGTGCCACGCTAGAGGATGGAAGTGAAAGCATTGGAGAGAAGAGGTTTAAAGAATGGTTCCAGAAATGAGAAGTTTTAATTATGAGAATACAGTGAAGAGGTTGGAAGTTCTTGGATAGAAGAATGTTGACAGGAGATTGATAGAGATGTTCAAAATCATCAGAGTAGGGAGAAACTGTTCTAGCTCATCGGATCAAGATTTAAAAATGATTTGTAAAAGAAGCAAATGTGATGTGAGAAAAAACTTTTATATACAGTGAGTGGCTAGTGTCTGGAATGCACTGTCTGGAAGTGTGGTGAAGGCAGTTCAATTGAAACATTCAAGATGGCACAAAATGATCACTTGAATAGAACCAAAATGTGTAGGGGGGTCCAAGGAAAAGGCAGGGGAATGGCACTAAGTCATGCTTGTTTAGCGAGCCCACTGCAGACAGGATGGGCCCAATTGCAGTAGTTGTATTAATCTCTGAATCAATATTTAGAACCAAGTGGCTCTGATCAATACTTGACTTGGGTATTGGGGTGCAATTTGATTGGATTTTTATTGTCACATGTATTAACATAGTGAGACGTATTGTTTCTCGAGTACTATGTAGACAGTATATTGTTCATAGAGAAGGAAATAACAGAGTACGGAATGTAGTGTTACAGTCATAGCCATGGTGTAGAGAAAGATCAACTTAATGCAAGATAGGTCTATTCAAAAGTCTGATGGCAGCAAGGAAGAAGCTTCTCTTAAGTTGGTTGGTATGTGACCTCAGACTTTTGTATCTTTTTCCTGAAGGAAGAAGGTGGAAGAGAGAATGATCAGGGTGCGTGGGGTCCTTAACTGTTTTGGCTGTTTTGCCGAGGCAGCGGGAAGTGTAGACAGTCGATGGATGGGAGACTGGTTTGCGTGATGGATTGGCGACATTCACGGCCTTTTGTAGCTTTTAGTAATGGGTGTAGAAGAAAAGTTGAGTTGTGATGTTTGGTTTAGAGTACAAGTCTCTGGTGTTAATATCTTTAATGTTATTGACCATTTAAAAAAGAGTATTCATGTTTTTGGATTTTTGAGTAGTGAAATTCTTTTAAATCATGTAGTTTAATTCTTTTAGCAAATGCCTAGGTTCCTGTATTTACAAACAAGAATTCTGTTGTTCAGATGCTGGAGGCCACTGGGGGAATTTCACTAACTTCACTGCAATATTAATGTAAGCCTTACTTGTGACTAATAAATTTTAAAGATCAGAATGAAATAAATCTATAAATGAAGATTGGCTCTGGTTTCTTCCTTCATTGGCTGTCAGAATGAGGTAGATCAAGTGTCAGTGGGGAAAATTTAGACAGGAACAAAAGATGAAACAGGAAAAGGGTGCATCTCACAAGGCCAGTGTTAACCACTGTCCACAGAGACCTGGGTTCGATTCCCAGTTTGGGTCGCTGTCTGTGTGGAGTTTACATGTTCCCCCTGTATCTATGTGGGTTTCCTCCAGGTGCTCCAGCTTCCTCCCACAGCCCAAAGATTATGTGGGTTAGGTGAATTGGTCATGCTAAATTGCCTCTTAGTGATAGGGGAATTAGCAGGGTAAATGTATGGGGTTATGAAGATAGGGCCTGAGTGGGATTGTGGTTGGTGCAGATGCGACAGACTGGCTTTCTTTTGCACTGTAGGGATTCTATGATTCTGAGGTCAGATAAATAATACAAATGATAATCAAGCACAGTTCTGAGAATGGCCACACAGTATCTAGCACTATTTTGGGAATGGAGTACGAGTTTGAAAAATTCTCCAATTGGCAGTCACTTTCATCCACTAATCTGAGTCTGATCCCTTGCATATTTGTAGAATTATAGAAGAAACGTAGAACCTGAAAGTGCAGAAAGAGGCTGTTCAGCCCATCAAGTCTGTACCGACCACAATCCCACCCAGGCCCTACTCCAGTATCTCTACATATTATACCCAATAATTTCTCTAACCTAAGCATCCCAGGACAGTAAGGGGTAATTTTAGCATGGTCAATCAACCCTAACCTGCACATCTTTGCACTGTGGAAGGAAACCAGAGCACCCGGAGGAAACCCACGCAGACACGACGAGAATGTACAAACTCCAAATAGAAAGTGACCTGAATCAGGAATCGAACCCAGATCCCTGGAGCTGTGAAGCAGCAGTGCTAACCACTGTGCTACCGTGCCGCCCATATTCCCCATTTGTAGGGAACGTTAGAGTAAAAGAAGCACAGAGAATCCGGGGGAGGCAGTGGTATAGTGGTAATGTCACTGGATTAGTAATCTAGAAGCCCAGGCTAATATTCTGGGGACTTGGGTTACCAATGTAGCTGGTGGGATCAGTTAATAAATCTGATTATAAAATTAGTCTTGGTAATGGTGACTATGAAAGCATTGATTGTTGTAAAAGCCCATCTGGTTCGCTAAATTCTATTAGAACATAGAACATTACAGCACAGAACAGGCCCTTCGGCCCTCGATGTTGCGCCGACCAATTATGAAAAAGCAATGACCCTCTAACCTAAACCATTCCCCTTTCATCCATAAACGTATCCACTGACCACTTAAACGCCCCCAAAATTGGCGCATTTACAACTGCAGCAGGCAGCGCATTCCATACCCTTACCACCCTCTGGGTAAAGAACCTACCTCTGACATCCGTCCTATAATCCCTTAAATTAAAGTTATGTCCTCTTGTGCTAGCTTTCTCCATCCGAGGAAAAAGGCTATCACTGTCCACCCTAAATCTCTGATCATCTTGTATATTTCAATAAGGTCTCCTCTTAGCCGCCACCTTTCTAATGAAAACAACCTCAAATCCCTCAGCCTCTCCTCATAAGACCTGCCCTCCATACCAGGCAACATCCTGGTTAACCTCCTCTGTACCCTCTCCAATGCCTCCACATCTTTCTTATAATGTGGGGACCAGAACTGCACACAATACTCCAAGTGCGGCCACACCAGAGTTTTGTACAGTTGCAACATGACGTTGCGGCTCCGAAATTCAATCCCCTACCAATAAAAGCCAAGATTCCATACGCCTTCTTAACAACCTTATCGACTTGATTGCCAACTTTCAGGGAACTATGCACATATACACCTAGATCCCTCTGCTCGTCAACACTATTAAGAGTCCTACCATTAGCCCTATACTCTACACATTTGTTATTCCTGCAAATAACAAATAACACATTTGTTATTAGGGAAGGAAATCTGGCCAATGAGTGCTTCCATATCCCCAACAATGGCTGAGCAAGCTATACATACACTGGTATCAAACTGCTACAAAATCTACAAAAAAAAATGAAAGTAGACAGGCATCAATTTAGACACTGGAAATGACTGGCTGACCTAGCGATATTGATCCCGCAATGCCTTCCTCACTGACATCTCAGGGCTTATGCCAAAACTGGGAAAGCTGAGACAGACTAGTAAAACAACAACCTAAAACAATCACGTGTTCAGAATTATATGTTACAGAAAATGCTAGACACCACCACCTTGGCTTGTCCTGTCCTACTGACTGGGCAGCCCCCTCAGAGGTGATGGCACAGTGGTATACAGTTAAGAGTGAGTTGCCCTGTGAGAACATCAACTCTGGAACCCATGAAATCACATGGCATCAGATGAAATATGGTCAAGGAAACCTCCTGATTACCATGCACCAGAGAAAATTGAACAGTAGAGTAGGGCTTTCAACCTGCTCCGCAATGCTTTAGGATCATGACAGATCATCTAACTCAATTGCTTGATCTCTACTGCCCTCCAGCTCCCACTTTCCATTGATCCCTTTTACCCCAAGTGCTATATTAAACTCCTTGAAATCATGTAATGTTTTGGCTTTAACTGCTTTCTGTGGCAATGAATTCCATCGGCTGACCATTTTCTGTGTGAAGCCATTTCTTCTGATCTCAGCCCTAAAAGATTTACCACTTATCCTTATATGGGCCCGTGGTTCTGGACACCCCACCATTGGGAACATCTTTCCTGCTTCGACCCTTCCAGTCCTGTTGGAATTTTATATGTTTCTATGAGATCCCTTATTTGTTCTTCTAAACTCCAGCAAATATAATCTGAGCAAACTCGATTTCTTACATCCAAGAATCAGTCTGGTAATCATTCTCTACACTCTAGCAAAAACTTCTCTCCTCAAATAAGGAGACCAAAATCGTACACACTATTCCAGGTGTGGCCTTGCCATGGCCATGTCAGATTGCAACAAGGCATCCCTGCTCCTGTACTCTAATCCCCTCTGATGAAAAGTCATCCAAACTTGAAACATTGACTGTTCTCTCTTCACAGATGCTGCCTGGTCTGAGGTTTTCCAGCATTTTTGTTTTTATTTGATTCCTGTAATTGCAGTAATTTGCTTTTATTGTACGATTTGCTTTCTTTGCTTGCTGCATCTGCATCAGTGACTGGTGAATAAGGATACCCAGGTCTCTTTGCACATTCCCCTCTTCTAATTCAAAGCCAGGCAGTAAGTTATTTTTGCTACCAAAGTGGATAACCTCCACATTTATCCAAATTATACTGCATCTGCCCTATATTTGTCCATCCACTAAGCTTATCTAAATCACACTGAAGCATCTCTATATCTTCTTCACAGTTCACCCTCCCACCTAGCTTTGTTTCATCTGCAAATTTGGAGATATTACATTTAGCACCATCATATAAATCATTAATATACATTATGAATAGGTGGGAACCAGCAGTGAACCCAAGCACTATCTCACTAATCACTGCCTGTCATCCAGAAAATGACTCATTTATTCCTACTCTGTTTCCTGTTTGCCAACCAGTTTTTCTATCTATCTCAGTACATTACCTCTAATCCAATGCATTTTGTTTTAAATAATAATTGTGCATTTCTGCAGACGCAAATGACACTCCAGAATGATATGTTGCCCTCCTCTTGTTCAAGGGTGAAGGATGTCTTGGAGTGGCTGGATGGGAGGGTGTGCATCCAGCTGTTGTGGTGCATATAAGTACCAATGATACAAGTAAAAAAATGGGATGAGGTCCTACAAGCTGAATTTAGGATGTTAGGAGTTAAACTAAAAAGTAGGATCTCAAAGGTGATAATCACAGGATTTTTCTTTTATTCATTTGTGGAACATGGGCGTCACTGGCTGGACTAGCATTTATTGCACATCCCGAGTTTCCCTTGAACTGAGTGGTTTGCTAGGCCATTTCAGATGACAGTTAAGAATCATCCACATTGCTGTGACTCCGAAGTCACAAGTAGGCCAGACCAGGTAAAGACAGCAGATTTCCTTCCCTAAATGACGTTGGTGAATATTGAGATAGGTTTTTCCAACAATTGACCATGGTTTCACAATCATCAGTAAATTCTTAATTCCAGATTTTTTAAATTGAACTCAAATTCCACAATCTGCCGTCAGTGCCATGTGCTAGGCAGACTCGGAATGTCAAGATAGCTAAGATGAATGTGGTTTGAGAGAGTACAAGAACATAAGAAGTGGGAGCAGACCATGTAGCCTTTTGAACCTGCTGCGCCATTCAATAAGATCACGGCTGATCTTTTTGCGGACTCAGCTCTATCTACCTGCCTCCTTACTAAAATCCTTAATTCCTTTACTGTTCAAAAATTTATCAAGCCTTGCTTTAAAAAATATTCAATAAGATAGCCTCAATTACTTCACTGGGCAGAGAATTCCACAAATTCACAACCCTTTGTGTGAAGTTCCTCTTCAACTCAGTCCTAAGTCTACTTCCCCTTATTTTGAGGCCATGTCCCCTACTTCTAGTTTCATTTACCAGTGAAAACAACTTCCCTGCTTCTAAGTTATCTATTCCCTTCATAATCTTATATGTTTCTATAAGATCTCCCCTCATTCTTCTGAATTCCAATGGGCATAGCCCCCGTCTACTCAGTCTCTCCCCATAAAACAACCCTCTCAACTCTGGAATCAACCAAGTGAATTTCCTCTGCACCCCTTCCAGTGCCACTGTATCCTTTCTCAAGTAAGGAGACCAAAACTGTACACAATATTCCAGGTGTGGCCTCACCAGCACCTTATACAGCTGCAACGTAACCTTGCTGTTTTTAAACGCTATACCTTAACAATGAAGGACAAAATTCCATTTGCTGCCTTAATTACTTGCTGCACCTGCAAACCAACCCCTTGAGATTTCACACAAGGTCAACCAGTCTCTCTGCACAGCAGCATGCTGCAATTTTTTGTTATTTAAATAATAATCCATTTTGCTGTTACTTCTATCAAAATGGATGACCTCACATTTACCAACATTGTACTCCATTTGCCAGACCCCACCTCCTACATACTTAGGTTATCTATATCCCTTTGCAGACTTTCAATATTCTCTGCACACTTTGCTCTTCCACTCATCTTAGTGTCATCTACAAATTTTGACACACTATACTTAGTCCCCAACTCCAAATCATGTGTTAATCATAAACAATTGCAGTCCCAATACTGGGCTCTGAGGCACACCACTAATCATTGATCTCCAACCAGAAAAACACCTATTTACCCCTGCTGTTTGCTTTCTGTTAGTTAACCAATCCTGTATACATGCTAATACATTACCCATACCATCATGCAGTCTTTGGTGTGGCACTTTGTCAGATGCCTTCCAGAAATCCAATATACCACATCCACAGGTTGCCCATTGTCCGCTGCATGTCGAATTTTCTCAAAGAATTTCACCAAGTTAGTCAAACATGACCTTGCCTTCATAAACCCGTGTTGTGTCTTACCAGTGGGACAATTTATATCCAGCTATTTCGCTATTTCTTCTTTGATAGATGCAAGTGTTTTCCTTACTACAGAAGTTCTTACCAGCCTATAGTTAGACGAAAGATGAATAACTCCTTTTTTTTAAACAGTTATGTCACATTTACTGTTTTCCAATCTGTGGGAACCACACCAGAGTCCAGCAAATTTTGGTGAAATTTAGTGCATTTGCTATTTCCTCCACCACCTCTTCTAGTACCTTGGGATGCATTCCATCAGGACCAGGAGACTTGTCTACCTTTAGCCCCATTAGCTTGCCCCACACTACCTCTTTAATGATAATGATAGCTTTTAGGTCCTCACCTGCCACAGCCTTCCTGTCATCAATTTTTGGCATGTTATCTGTCTTCCACAGTGAAGACTGGCACAAAATATTTGTTCAATGCCTCAGCCATTTTCTCATTTCCACTTATTACATCCCTCTCCTCATCCCCTAAAGGACCAGTGTTCACTTTAGCCACTCTTTTTCATTTTATATATTTGTAGAACCTTTTGCTATCTTTTTATATTCTCACAACCCATCTTACTTTTCTTTATAGCTTTTCTCATGGCTTTCTGCTGACCTTTAAAGACTTCCCAATCTTCTACGCTCCCACTAATTTTTGTCACTTTGTATGCTTTTCTTTCAATTTGATATCCTCCTTTATTTCCTTAGATATCCATGGCTGATTATGTCTTTCTGCAGTCCTTCCTTCCTTATTGGCGTGTAAATTTGCTGAGCACTGTGAAGATCTCTTTAAAAGTTCTTCACTGTTCCTCAATTGTCTCATCATAAAATTTTTGCTCCCAGTATACTTTAGTCAACTCCTCCCTCATCCCTTGTTGTAGGACTGAGAGGGAAGGAGTCAAATTCCTGGGACATTGGAATTGGTTTTGGGGGAGGGGCTGGGATCAGTACACATCAGACAGTCTGCACCTGGGCAAGACTGGAACCAATGTCATGGGGGAGTCTTTGCTCGTGCTGTTGGGGAGTGTTAAACTAATGTGGCAGAGGGATGGGAACCGATGCAGGAAGTCAATGGGAAGCAAAGTGGGGGACAGAAACAAAAGGCAGTAAGGGGAAAAGTGGAAGGCAGAGAAAGCTTAGAGGGAGCAAAGTTTCTTCGGTGTGTCCAAGAGTGCTTCTTGAGGCAATACATAGACAGTCCAATTCGGTAAGGGGCTATCTTAGACCTGGTTCTGGAAACGAGTCTGGACAGATCATTGATGTCTCAGTGGGGGACCGTTTTGGGAACAGTGATCAAAATTCTATAAGTTTCAAGGTATTTGTAGAAAAGGGTGGAAGTAGTCCCAGAGTGAAAGTACTAAACTGCAGGAAGGCTAATTCTGACAGTACTAGGCAGGGGTTCGGGAATGTAGACTGGGGGCAGTTGTTTGAGGGTAAATCCACATTTGATATGCCAGTGTCTTTTAAAAGTCAGTTTTTAACAATTCAGGACAATTATGTCCCTGTAAAATGAAGGATAGTGATGACAAGGTTCAGGAACCCTGGACGATAAATTGTGAGTTCGGTGAAAAAGGAGGTGGCAAATATAAATTTCAGGAAATTGAAAACGATAAGGCTCTTGAAGAATTCAAAGATAGCAGGAAATAGCTTAAACTTGGGAGGGCAAAAAGGGGCTATTAAATGTCCTTGGCAAACAGGATTAAGGAGAATTCCAAGGCTTTTTATGTTTATATAATGAGTAAGAGGGTAGCTAAGGAAAGTGTTGGTTCACTCAAGACAGTGAGGCGAATGTGTGTGTGGAGCCAGATACGGTGGGTGAGGTCCTTAGCAAGTACTTTGCATCAGTATTCATGAAGAAGGATGTGGATAGTGAGTGTAGAAGGACATTCTAGCACATCTTGAGATCAAAAGAGGAGGTGGTATTGAGGTTTCAAAAAATATTTAAGGTAAACAAGTTCCTATACTGAGGCGTGGGAAGAAATTGCTGAGGCCTTAGCCAAAATCTATGCATCCACTTTAACCATGGATGAGGTACAAGAAGATTGGAGAGCAGCTAACATTGTTCTTCAGTTTAAAAAGAGCAGGAGAGACAGTCTGAGAAATTACTCTGAGCCAAACATCAGTGGTGGGAAAATGAAGATCCTTGGAGGTAGGATGTACTCACATCTGGAAGAGAATAGGCTTATTAGAAATAGGCAGCATGGTTTTGTGAAGGAAAAATTGTCTGTCACAAGCTTGATTGAGTTCGTTGAGAAAGTGAAAAATTGACCAGGGCAGGGCAATGGATATTGTATACATGGACATGAGTTAAAGCCTTTGATAAGGTTCCCCATGGCAGGCTGATACAGAAGATGAAATCATATGGGATCTGAGGTAAACAGGTAAGCTGAATACAAAACTGGCTTGGGCATAGAAAGCATAAAGTAGCAGTTGAAGTGTACTTTGCTAACTGGAGGTCTGTGACAAATGGTGTTCACGGTAAGAAGTCTCACAATACCAGACTAAAGTCCAACAGGTTTATTTGGTAGTAAATGTTTCCTACCAAATAAACCTGTTGGACTTTAACCTGATGTTGTGAGACTTCTTCCTGTGTTTACCCCAGTCCAGTGCCGGCATCTCCACTTCACAAGTGGTGTTCCACAAGGATCAGTGCTGGGGCCTCTGTCTTATTGGAGGAAAATTTAAGTTATCTGATTAATAAATTTTCAGATGATTAAAAAAATTGAAGGAGTAGTGGATAGTGAGGAGGATTGTTAGAGAATATAGCAGAATATAAATCAGCTGGAGACTTGGGCTGAAAGATGACATGGAATTTAACCCAAATATGAGGTGATGTGCATCAGTATTCACAAAGGAAAGGGATGTGTTGACTGGGAGTGTCTCAGAGCAAGATGTTGACTCTTTAGAGAAAATCTCCATTACAAGGGAGGAAGTGTTAGATTTTTTAGGGAACATTAAAACTGACAAATCCCCAGGGCCTGTTGGCATCTATCCTCGACTGCTCAGGGAGGCAAGAGATGAAATTGCTAGGCCTTTGACAGAAATCTTTGTCTCTTCATTGGACACGGGTGAGGTCCCAGAGGAATGGAGGATAGTGAATGTGGTACCATTATTTAAGAAGGGTAGCAGGGATAATCTGGGTAATTATAGGCTAGTGGGCTTGGTGTCTGTGGTAGGGAAGTTGTTGGAGAGGATTTTTAGAGATAGGATGTAAGCACATTTAAAATGGAACAATCTCATTAGTGACAGACAGCATTGTTTTAGTAAGATGGAAGTCGTGCCTTATAAATCTGGTGGAGTTTTGAGGAGGTAACAAAAACAGTTGACAAAGGAAGGGCTGTGGATGCCATCTTTATGGATTTCAGTAAGGCGTTTGACAAAGTCCCTCATGGTAGGTTGGTGAAAAAGGTTAAGGCTTGTGGGGTACAAGGAGAGGTGGCTAGATGGATAGAGAACTGACTTAGCCACGGGAGACAGAGGGGAGCAGTTGAAGGGTCTTTTTCCAGCTGTAGGTCTGTGACCAGTGGTGTTCTGCAGGGCTCTATTGGGACCTCTGTTTTTTGTGATATATATATAAATGATCTGGGAGAAGGTGTAATTGGTGTGATCGTCAAGTTTGCGGATGACAAGAGGATGGCTGGACTTGCTGACAGTGATGACCATTGTCAGATAATACAGCAGGATATAGATAGGCTGGAAGATTGGGCTGAGAAATGGCAGGTGGAGTTTAAGATGTAGAGGAGGCAGCATTGGACTGGGGTAAACACAGTAAGAAGTCTGACAACGTCAGGTTTAAGTCCAACCAATTTATTTGGTAGTAAACTCTCAAGCTTTTGAGGTTATCCTCTTTGTCAGGTGAATGACTTGACGAAGAGGATAACCTCAAGCTTGTGAGTTTACTATCAAATAAATCAGATGGAATTTAATCCAGATAAATGCAAAGTGATGCATTTTGGAACAACTAATATAGGATGGAGTTATACAATAAATGGCAGAACATCAAGAATATAGAAACACAGAAGACCTGGATGTGCAAGTCCACAAATCATTGAAAGTGGCAGCATACGTGAAGAAGATGGTGAAGAAAGCACATGGCATGCTTTCCTTTATAGGATAGAGTATAAGAGTATAAAAGCTGGAGTCTGATATTACAGCTGTATAAAACATTGGTTAGGCACATTTGGAGTACAACGTCCAAATCTGGTCGCCTCACTATCAGAAGGACGGGGAGGTTTTGGAGAGAGTACAGAGGAGGTTTACCAGGATGTTGCCTGGTATGGAGCATCTTAGCTATGTGGAGAGATTGAGTAAACTGGGGTTGTTCTCCCTAGAAAGACGGAGAATGAGGGGAGACCTAATAGAGGTGTACAAAATTATGAAGGATATAGCGTGAATAGTGGAAAGCTTTTTCCCAGGTCAGAGGTGACGATCACGAGGAGTCACGGGCTCGAGGTGAGATATAACTCAGATATTAGAGGGACATTTTTTACACAGAGGGTAGAGGGAGCCTGGAATGCACTGCCAAGTATGGTGGTGGAGGCAGACGTGCTGGGATTGTTTAACACTTACCTGGATAGTCACATGAGCAGACTGGGAATGGAGTGATACAAACGAATGGCCTAGTTATACCAATGAGCAGCACAGGCTTGGAGGGCAGAGGGGCTGTTTCCTGTGCTGTACTGTTCTTTGTAATCAACCATTGGTGGAAGACATTAATGTCCGTCATTGTGCGTGGCTCAGTAGCACCACCACGGACTGAGCTGCCTGAGCCTTGAAGGATATAGATACTAGATTGGGACTTTGACAGGTGATGATGAATCAACAGAAAGGAAAAACCAATTTGACCTCACCAATCTACCTGTCGCAGATATCTTTGTCAGTATTGGTAGGAGTGATCACCGCGCAGTCTTTGTGGAAACAAAGTCCTCTCTTCACACTGAGGATACTGTTCATGTTGTGTGTGCTAAATGGGATAAATTTCAAACAGATTTAGGAATTGTAATCCCAGAGTAAGGGGTTATCCATTAAGACAGAGATGAAGAGGAATTTCTTCTTTGAGAGTAGTGAAATTGCGAAATCCTTTACTGCAAAGGCCTGTAGAGACTAAGTCATTAAAGACATTCAAGGCTGAGATTAATTTTTAATCAGTAAGGAAATCCAGAGTTTTGGGGGTAAAATAGGAGAGTGGAATTGAGGATTATCATTTCAGATCAACTTCTTAGGCCAAATGACTTAAGAACATAAGAAATAGGAGCAGGAGTAGGCCAGCTAGCCCCTCGGGCCTGCCCTGCCATTCAATAAGATCATGGCTGATCTGAAGTGGATCAGTTCCACTTACCCCCCTACTCCCCATAACCTTTAACTCCCTTATAGATCAGAAATCTTTCTATCTGTCACTTAAACCTATTCAAACCTCCACCACTTCAATGGGCAGAGAATTCCAAAGATTTACTACCCTCTGAAAGAAGTTCTTCCTCAACTCTGTTCTAAACTACCGCTCCCGCCCCCCTCCCCGGCACTTTATTTTGAGGCTGTGCCCTCTAGTTCTGGTTTCCTTTCTAAGAAGAAAGAATTTCTCTATTTCTATCCTATCTAGCCCCTTTATTATCTTATGTCTCTATAAGATCCCCCCCTCAGCCTTCTAAACTCCAACGAGTACAGGCCCAATCTACTCAGTCTCTCCTCATAAGCTAACCCCCTCATCTCCGGTATCATCTCCAGTTCTGTGGCAGAGAAGGTGAACCTTCTCTGTACTCCCTCCAAGGCCAATACATCCTTTTGCAAATAAGGGGATCAAAACTGCACACAGTACTCCAGTTGCGGCCTCACCAGTGCCTTGTACAGTTGCAGCAAAACCTCTCTGCTTTTATATTCTATCCCTCTTGCGATAAAGGCCAACATTCCATTCTCCTTCTTGATCACCTGCTGACTGAGTTTTTGTGATTCTGGCACAAGAACCCCCAGGTCCCTGTACACAGTAGCATGCTGCAACTTTTCATCATTTAAATAATATTCCATCCTACCATTCTTTCTTCCAAAGTGGATAACCTGATACTTGCCAATGTTATACTCCATCTGCCAGGTCCTCGCCCACTCACTCAACCTATCCAAATCTCTCTGCAATTCGCTTTCCCCCTCATCTTTGTGTCATCAGCAAACTTTGTTACCATACACTCAGCCCCCTCCTCCAGATCGTCTATGTATATGATAAACAGTTGAGGCCCCAGCACTGATCCCTGCGGCACTCCACTAGTCACCAACTGCCAAACAGAAAAATACCCATTTATTCCAACTCTCTGCTTCCTGTTAGATAGCCAATCCTCAATCCACGCTAACATTTTACCCCCAACTCCATGTACCCTAATGTGCTGCAGCAACCTTTTGTGAGGCAATTTATCGAGCGCCTTCTGGAAATCTAAAAACAGCACATCCGCCAGTTCCCCTCTGTCTACTGCATTGGTCATGTCTTCATTAAAGTCCAGTAAATTCGTCAAACACGACCTTTCCTTCATGAATCTACGCTGCGTCTGCTTAATTGAACCATTCCTTTCCAGGTATCCTGCTATTTCTTCTTTAATAATGGATTCCAGCATTTTACCAACTACGGACGTTAAGCTAATTGGCCTGTAGTTACCCGCCTTTTGCCCACTACTTTTTTTAAACAGCGGCATAACAGTAGCTGTTTTTCAATCCATCGACACTTCCCTAGAGTCCAGCAAATTTTGATAAATAACTAATGCATCTGCTATTATTTCTGCCATTTCTTCCATAACCCTGGAATGCATTCTGTCTGGCCCTGGGGACTTGTCTACCTCCTGTCCCATTAGTCTACCAAGCACTACCTCTTTAGTAAGAGTAATTGTATTAAGGACCTCAACTCCTACCAACCCTCTATCTTTAACATTCGGTATTTGTGTCCTCCACCATGAAGACAAACACAAAAAAAACTTATTTAAAGTTTCAGCCATTTCCTTGTTTCCCACCATTAAATCCCCCTTCTCGTCCTCCAAGGTCCGACATTCGTTCTAACCACTCTCTTCCTGTTTATGTATATTTGTAAAAACTTTTACTATCATTTCTTATATTTAGAGCTAGTTTAGTTTCATACTCTATCTTTCCTTTCTTTATTGCTTTCTTGATCATTCTTGTTTTTTAAATCTTTCCCAATGTTGTAATTCCCCACTATTTTTAGCCACTCTGTACACATCATCGGTTTTTAATTTAATACTCTCCTTTATTTCCTTCGTTATCCATGGCTGGTTATCTCTTTTCTGACAGCCCTCCTTTATCACTAATATATTTTTGCTGACTACTGAAAAAGATCTCCTTAAAAATCCTCCACTGTTCCTCAGCTGTCCTACTGATTAGTCTGTGCCTCCAGTCTACATTAGGCAATTCCGCCTTCATCCTATCATACCCCTCTCTGTTCAAGCAGAGGACGCTGGTTTGGGACCCTACTTTCTCACCCTCCATCTGTATCAGAAATTCAACTATATTGTGATAACTCATCCCAAGAGAATCCCTCACAAGAAGATCCCTAATTCTACCTCCCTCGTTACACAGTACCAGATCTAAGATAGCTTGCTCCCTCATAGGTTCTGTAACATACTGTTCAAGGAAACTATCCCAACAGCATTCTAACAACTCTTCCTCAAGTCCACTGCATCCAACTTAAGTCGTCCAGTCAATATGCAGGTTAAAATCCTCCATGATTATTGCCGTCCTGCTTTTGCACGCATTAATTATTTGCTCGTTTATAGCCTGCCCCACCTCAGAGTTCTTATTTGGGGGCCTGTAGACCACGCCCATCAGTGACTTTCTCCCCTTACTATTACTTATCTCCACCCACAATGATTCTACGTTTTGCTCCTTGGAACCTATATCGTTTCTCACTACCGCCTTGACGTTATCCTTGATTAACAGAGCTACCGCACCTTTTTTTCCTTCCTATCTTTCCTAAATGTCTGATACTTCTGCTCCTATGTCTTATGGTCCTCAAAAAGTAGGAGCAATCTAGTTGGGCCATTGACTGCCTCATCGGTCTTGATCATTAACAAAGTGCTGGAAAGTGTTGTCAACAGTGCTATCGAGCAACACTCACTCAGGAATAACTCACTGACACTTAGTTTGGTTCTGTCAGAGCCTCTTGGCCCTTGACGTCATTATAGCCTTAGTCCAAGTATAGACTAAAGAACTGTTTGCCAAAGATGAGGTGAGAGTGATTGTTCTTGGCATCAGCAGCATTTGATTGAGTGTAGCATCGAGGAGTCCGTGAGAATCATGGAAAGCTGCCCACTGTTCAGAGGCATTTGTCACTTAAAGCAAGTTGGTTGTGGTGGTTGGAGTCAATCATCTGTCAGGCTCCAGGACATTAGTACAGGAGTTCTTCAGTGTAGTGTCATCGGCCCAAACATCTTCAGCTGCTTCATCAAAGACTTTCCTTGCATTTATATTGGGGATGTTCGCTGATGAAGTTATCGCAATTTCTCAGATACTAAATCAATCCACGTCCAAATGTAGCAAGGCTTGGACAGTGTTCCAACTTGAGTTGTTTTGTGGCAAGTAATACTTGTGCCACGCAAGTGCAAGGCAATGACTATCCCCAACAAGAGAGAATCAAACATCACTCTTACGTTCTTTTACGTTCAATGACATAACCATTGTTAAGAGGGTGGTTAGGGAGTGGAATGCCCTGCCTGCGGCAGTTGTAGATGCGCCACGTTTGGTGGCGTTTAAGAGGTTAGTTGATAAGTTTATGGAAGAGAAGGGAATGGTTTCGTTTGGAGGGTCATTGCTTTTTTCATAATTGGTCGGCGCAACATCGAAGGCCGAAGGGCCTGTTCTGCGCTGTAATGTTCTATGTTCTAAGTCCTCTATTATGAACATCCTGGGAGTTACCATTGACCAGAAACTGAACTGGGCCAGCCATATAAATATCGTGGCTACAGACTAAGACAGAGGCTAGGAATGTTGCAGACTAACTCACCTAACTTCCCAAACCTATCCACTATTTTACAAGTTAGGAGTGTGATTAAATACTTTCCACCTGTTTGGATGAATACAACTCGAAGCTAAATGCCATCCAGAATAACCAGCTAAATTTGATTGGCACTGCTTCCACAAACATTCACTCCCTCCACCATCTCAAAATCTACTCCCTCCTCCAAAAATGCACAATAACAACAGTCTCATTTACAAGATATCGTAGCAATTTGCCAAGTCTTTCTCAACAGCATCTCACAAACGTGTGATCTTTACCTCCCAGATACATGGGAATACAACCAGCTGCAAGTTCCCCTCCAAGTGATGTATTTTGGGAGAACTATCAAGACAAGGGAATACAGCTGATCAAAGGAACCTTGGGATGCATCTCATTAGATCCCTGAAGACAGCAAGATAGGTAGATAAGATGCTTAAGAAGGCACATGGGATACTTGACTTTATTATCTGAGGCACAGACTATAAGAGCAGTGGGGTTATGATGGAGCTGTATAAAATGCTGGTTAGGCCACAGCTTGGTTACTGTGTGCAGTTCTAGTCACTACACTACAGGAAGGATGTGATTGCACGGAGAGGGTGCAAAGAAGATTCACTGAGATGCTGTCTAAGCTGGAATGTTTCAGCTATGTAGAAAGGCTGGTTAGACTGTGGTTATTTTCCTAGGAGGGAGTTGACTGAGGTGTATTTGAGGCATATAGATAAGAAAAAATTTTTCTCCTTCATAGATAGACAGATCAATATACTGGAGGGAGAAAGGGGGAGAGGATAGATTTAAGGTCAGGAGGCTTAGAAGAGATTTGAGGCTTTTCACCCAGAGGGTAGTGGGAATCTGGAGTTCATTTCCTGAAAAGGTGATACAGGAAAAGGAATCCTCACAACCTTTAAGAAGTGCTTTAATGAGCACTTGAAATGCGACAGCATATAGGGGTATAGACCAAGTGCTGGCAAATGGGATTAGAATGGATAGGTGTTTGATGGCTGGCATAGACACAATAGGCCAAAGAGTCTCTTTCTGAGCTGTAAAACTCCCATGACTCTAAGCCACGAACTGGTCCTGGCTTGGAAATATATCACTTTTGCTGGATTAGAATACTGCAAGCCCATTTCTAATAGCACTGTGCGTTACTTGCATCTCAGGACTACAGCATATCACCACACTCAAAGGCTATCTGGGTGGGCAATAAGTACTGGCCTAGTCAGCGACATCCACATCCCATGCAAGAATAAAAATATATGCAATATATTAAAATTAATAACTAAACTAATGCATGGACTCTGTCCATGATGTTAATTGTTGCTAATATATCACAAAACACATATCCACTTCCCATGCAAGCCCTTGGAAGGGTTGCTCATCTCACCAGTATGTCCACACAATGGGAGGGGACATAGCTTCTAATCTTAGTTTATTATTTTATTATTAGTGTCACAAGTGAGAGTATTAAATTAAAAACCACTGTGTACAGAGTGGCCAAAACTAGTGGGGAATTAGAAGATTGGGAAAGCTTTGAAAAAAAACAACAAAGAACTACTAAGAAAGCATTAAAGAAAGAAAAGATTGAGTTTGAAACTAAACTAACACAAAATATAAAAACTGATAGTAAAAGTTTTTACAAATATATAAAAAGGAAAAGAGTGGCTGAAGTTAAATGTTGGACCCTTAGGAGACGAGAAGGGGGATTTAATAATGGGAAACAAAGAAATGGCCAAGGCCTTAAACAAGTTTTTTGTGTCGGTCTTCACGGTAGAGGACAGAAATAACTTACTGGAAATTGACAATCGTGAGACTGTAAGGGATGAGGACCTTAAAATGATTACTGTTACTAAAGAGGTAATGCTTGGTAGGCTAACAGGACTAAAAGTAGACAAAGCTCCGGGCCTGGATGGAATGCATCCCAGGGTACTAAAAGAAATGGCAGAAGTAATAGCAGATATGTTGGTTGTAATTTATCAAAACTTGCTGGATCTAGGGAGGTGGCAACTGATTGGAAAACAGCTAATGTAATGCCACTGTTTAAAAAAGGAGGTAGACAAAAGGTAGGTAACTACAGGCTGGTTAGCTTAATGTTGGTAATTGGGAAAATCCTGGAATCCATCATTAAAGAAGAAATAGCAAGACATCTGGGAAAGAATGGTTTAATGAAGCAGACGCAGCATGGATTCATGAAGGGAAAGTCGTGTTTGACAAATTTACTGGATTTTTATGAAGATGTAACGAGTGCGGTAGACAGAGGGGAACCGGTGGATGTCATGTTTTTAGATTTCCAGAAGGCGTTCGATATGCTTCAACAAAAAGTTGCTGCAAAAGATTAAGTATATGGAGTTGGGGGTAAAGGGTTAGCGTGGGTTGAGGATTGGCTATCTAACAGAAAGCAGAGAGTTGAAATAAATGGGTGCTTTTCCGGTTGGCAGATGGTGACTAATGGCATGCTGCAGAGATCGGTGCTGGGGCCTCAACTGTTTACCCCTATACGTAGATGATCTGGAGGAGGGGACTGAGTGTAGGGTAACAAAGTTTGCTAATGACACAAAGATGAGTGGGAAAGCGAATTGCCTGGACGTTGTGGAAAGTCTGCAAAGAGATTTGGATAGGCTGAATGAGTGGGCAAGGATCTGGCAGATGGAATATAACGTTGGCAAGTGTGAGGTAATATACTTTGGAAGGAATAATAGTAAAATGGACTATTATTTAAATGGTGAAAAATTACATCGTGCTACTGTGCAGAGAGAACTGGGGGTCCTTGTGCATGACCGCAGCTGATCTGATCATGTCTCCAGGTCCACATTTCATTTACGCTCATAACCTTTGACTCCTTTGTTAGTCATAGAACATAGAACACTACAGCACAAACAGACCCTTCGGCCCACAAGTTGTGCCGAACACATCAAAACCTACCTAGCCATAGACCTATCTATAATCCCCAATCCCATTGGATCCCATATACTCATCCAGAAGTCTTTTAAAAGACCCCAGCGAGTTCACCTCGACCACCACTGACAGCAGCCGATTCCATTCACTCACCATCCTCTGAGTGAAAAACTTTTCCCTAGCATCCCCTCTGTACTTGCTTCTCTGCACCTTAAATCTGTGCCCTCTCGTCACGACCATTTCAGCCCTGGGAAATAGTCTCTGAGAGTCCACCCTATCTATTCCTCTCAACATCTTGTAAACCTCTATCAGGTCGCCTCTCAACCTTCGTCTCTCCAGGGAGAACAGTCCCAGCTCCCTCAACCTGTCTTCATAAGGCATGCCTCCCAATCCAGGCAACATCCTTGTAAATCTCCTCTGCACCCTTTCAATAGCTTCCACGTCCTTCCTATAGTGAGGCGACCAGAACTGCGCACAGTACTCCAAGTGTGGTCTGACAAGGGTCCTATAAAGCTGCAGCATTACCTCCTGACTCCTGAACTCAATCCCTCGATGAATGAAGGCCAGTACACCGTAAGCTTTCTTAACCACATCCTCCACCTGGGAGGCCGATTTGAGAGTCTTATGGACCCGGACCCCAAGATCCCTCTGCCCTTCCACACAGCTAAGACTCCTACCTTTGATAGTGTACTCATTCATCCTGTTGGATCTGCCAAAATGGACCACAACACATTTATCTGTGTTGAAGTCCATCTGCCACTTCTCCGCCCAGTCTTGCATCCTGTCGATGTCATGCTGCAACTTCTGACATCCCTCCAGACCATCCACAACACCACCGACCTTGGTGTCATCGGCGAACTTACTCACCCATCCCTCCACTTCCTCATCCAGGTCATTTATGAAAATGACAAACAGCAAGGGTCCTAGAACAGATCCCTGGGGCACTCCACTGGTGACCGACCTCCATGCAGAAAAAGAGCCATCCACAACCACCCTCTGCCTTCTGCAGGCAAGCCAGTTCTGGATCCACAAGGCCAAAGCCCCTTGGATCCCATGGCCTCTCACCTTCTCAAGAAATCTTGCATGTGGGACCTTGTCAAATGCCTTGCTGAAGTCCATGTACACCACGTCCACTGCTCTTCCTTCGTCAATGTGTTCAGTCACATTTTCGAAGAACTCAATTAAGCTCGTAAGGCACGACCTGCCTTTTACAAAACCATGTTGACTATTTCTAATCAACCTAAACTTCTCCAAATGCTCGTAAATCTTGTCCCTCAGAAGCCTCTCCATCAGCTTACCAACCACTGAGGTCAGACTCACCGGTTGGTAATTTCCAGGACTATCCCTGTTCCCGTTCTTGAAAATAGGGACCACATCCGCAATCGTCCAATCCTCCAGAACCTCTCCCGTCTCCATCGACGACACAAAGATCATCGCCAGGGGCTCTGCAATGACATCCCTCACCTCCCACAGTAACCTGGGGTACATCCCATCTGCTCCCGGAGACTTGTCTATCTTGATAGCATTTAAAAGTTCTAACACATCCGCTTCCTTAATATCTACATACTCAATCTTTTCAGTCTGCCGCAAACTTGTAGTGCATCCTCCCAGATCACTTTCCAAAGTCATAAGTCTTTCTGCCTAGACCTTACAAATATTCATGGGCTCTGCCTCCTCCACCCATTGGGAAAGAATTCCATAGACTCAAAACCTCTGAGAGAAAAAAACATTCTCTTCATCTCCATTTTAAATGGGAGATCCCTTACTTTTAAACTATTATGATGAAAGTAGTGTAATTTACATGGATATATATATATAGTTCATTTATGTTTAAGGAAAATGTGTAAAAATTCAGCTTTATTCTTCAGGTAGTTGGTACGTCTACTGGGAACAGAACTCAGCTCCAGGGGCAGCAAAATAATTACTCATTTTAGCCTTGCAAGTGTTATATTAAATAGAGTTAATGGACTTTTGTTTATGGTAATTGTTTAAGTTCCTCTCTTTCACCTACTATTTCACAACTAAATATAGGATGTTATTCAAGAAGGCATTAGATGATTATTTAAATACAAACAATGTGCAAGGGTACAGTGAAAAGGCAAGGGAATGGCACTAAATCACAATAAGAGGTGGGAGTGGTATTGTATAATAATCCAAAGACCCAGGACAATGCTCTGGGGACCTAGGTTCAAATCCCACCACTGCAGGTGTTTAAATTTGAATTTAAAAAAAAATTCAGTGGTGACATCTAGTTCATCAATGTCCTTAAAGGAAGGAAATTTACGATCCTTACCTGATGTAGTGTACATGTGACTCCAAACCCACAACAATGTGGTTTACTTTTAACTACTCCCTCGAGAGCAATGAAGTCTCATAACACCAGTTTAAAGTCCAACGGGTTTATTTGAAATCATGAACTTTTGGAGCTCATTCATCAGGTGAGTATAAGGTTGAAGGAGCAGTGTTCCGAAAGCCCGTGATTCCAAATAAACCTGTGGACTTTAAGAACATAGAACACTACAGCACAGAACAGGCCCTTCGGCCTTCGATGTTGCGCCGACCAATATAAAAAGCAATGCCCCTCCAAACTAAACCATTCCCTTCTCTTCCATATACTTATCAACTAACCTCTTAAACGCCACCAAACTTGGCGCATCTACAACTGCTGCAGGCAGGGCATTCCACTCCCGAACCACCCTTTGGGTAAAGAACCTACCTCTGATATCCGTCCTATAACTATCACCCCTTAATTTAAAGCTGTGTCCCCTCGTGCTAGCTTTCTCCATCCTAGGAAAAAGGCTATCACTGTCCACCCTATCTAAACCTCTAATCATCTTATATGTTTCAATAAGGTCCCCTCTTAGCCGCCTCCTTTCTAACGAAAACAACCTCAAATCCCTCAGCCTCTCTTCATAAGACCTGCCCTCCATACCAGGCAACATCCTGGTAAACCTCCTCTGTACCCTCTCCAATGCCTCCACATCTTTCTTATAATGTGGGGACCAGAACTGCACACAATACTCCAAGTGCGGCCGCACTAGAGTTTTGTACAGTTGCAACATGACGTTGCGGCTCCGAAATTCAATCCCCCTACCAATAAAAGCTAAGACTCCATATGCCTTCTTAACAACCTTATCGACTTGACTGCCTACTTTCAGGGATCTATGCACATATACACCAAGATCCCTCTGTTCATCAACACTATTAAGAGTCCTACCATTAGCCCTATACTCTACACATTTATTATTCCTGCCAAAGTGCATTACCTCACACTTTTCCACATTAAACTCCATTTGCCACCTCTCGGCCCAGCTCTGCAACTTGTCCAAGTCTCTCTGCAAACTATAACACCCCTCTTCACTATCTACCACTCCACCGACTTTAGTGTCATCTGCAAATTTACTAATCCATCCTTCAATACCCTCATCCAGATCATTTATAAAAATTACAAACAGCAGGGGCCCCAAAACAGACCCCTGAGGTACACCACTTGTCACCGAACTCCAAGATGAATATCTCCCATCAACCACCACCCTCTGTCTTCTATCTGCTAGCCAATTCCTAACCCAATTAGCTAAATCACCCTCTATCCCATACATCTGCATTTTCTGCAGAAGTCTTCCATGGGCCACCTTATCAAACGCCTTACTAAAGTCCATATATACCACATCAACCGCCTTACCCCCATCCACCTCTTTGGTCACTTTTTCAAAAAACTCAATGAGGTTAGTAAGGCACGACCTACCCTTCACAAAACCATGCTGACTATCCCCAATCAATTCATTTCTCTCTAAATAACTATAAATCCTATCCCTAATAATTCTCTCCAATACTTTGCCCACAACAGAAGTAAGACTCACTGGCCTATAATTCCCTGGAAGGTCTCTCTTCCCCTTCTTGAACAACGGGACCACATTCGCTATCCTCCAGTCCTCCGGAACCACACCCGTAACCAACGACGACCTGAAGATCAGAGCCAGAGGCTCTGCAATCTCCTCTCTTGCCTCCCAGAGAATCCTAGGGTAAATCCCGTCCGGCCCAGGGGACTTATCCAACTTCAAACCCTCGAGAATATCTAGCACATCCTCCCTATCTACTTCGATACTTTCCAGTTTGCTACCCTGTACCTCAGTGTTCTCCATAACTACATTTACATCACCCTGCCTGAATACCGAAGAGAAATATTTATTCAGTGCCTCTCCAATCTCTTCAGGCTCCACGCACAACTTCCCACTGCTGTCTATGACTGGCCCTAATCTTGCCCTAACCAATCTTCTATTCTTAACATATCTAAAGAAAGCTTTAGGATTCTCCTTAATCCTATCAGCCAAAGTCTTCTCGTGTCCCCTCTTAGCTCTCCTCAATTCACTCTTTAGCTCCCTCCTGGCTAATCTATAGCTATCCATTGCACTAACCGAGCCTTCAAGCCTCATCCTGACATAAGCCTCCTTTTTCCTTTTAACCAGCAAATCAACTTTTTTCGTACACCAAGGTTCTCTTACTCGACCATTTCCTCCTTGCCTGACAGGGACATACTTATCAAGGACTCGCAGCAGCTGCTCCTTGAATAAGCACCACATTCCAGATGTTCCCAGTCCCTGTAGTTTCCTAGTCCAATCTATGCACCCTAATTCTCTCCTGATGGCCTCATAATTACCCTTCCCCCAGCTATAACTACTGCCCCCAGCTTCATGCCTATCCCTGTCCATCACTAAGGTGAACGTAACCGAATTGTGGTCACTATCACCAAAATGTTCACTAACTTCCAAGCCTAACACCTGGTCTGGCTCATTGCCCAGCACCAAATCCAATGTAGCCTCACCTCTAGTTGGCCTATCTACATACTGAGTCAAAAAACCTTCCTGCACACTTTGTACGAAAACTGACCCCTCTAACGAGCTAGAGCTATAGCTATTCCAATCAATATTAGTAAAGTTAAAGTCCCCCATAACAATTACCCTATTACTTTCACTCCTGTCCAGGATTGACTTTGCAATCCTTT
Organism: Sphyrna mokarran; assembly: GCA_024679065.1. Taxonomy (NCBI): domain Eukaryota; kingdom Metazoa; phylum Chordata; class Chondrichthyes; order Carcharhiniformes; family Carcharhinidae; genus Sphyrna; species Sphyrna mokarran. The sequence goes on from JAGIQG010000001.1 coordinate 178,151,736, forward strand.
CCTCTACCTCTCTAGAACTTTTAGGAGGTCTATAAAAGACTCCCAACAGGGTGACCTCTCCTCTCCTGTTTCTAATCTCAGCCCATACTACCTCAACAGACAAGTCCTCATCAAACTTCTTTTGTCACTGTGATACAGTCTTTGACTAATAATGCCACTCCTCCCCCCCTTCTACCTCCTTCTCTACTCCGACTAAAGCATTTGAACCCGGGACCTGCAACATCCATTCTTGTCCCTGCTCTACCCAAGTCTCTGAAATGGCCACAACATCGAAGTTCCAGGTACTGGTCCAAGCTGCAAGTTCCTCCCCCTTATTGCGAATACTCCTTGCATTAAAGTATACGCATTTCAAACCATGCCCTACCCCACCCGTATGCTGCTGTGTTTTACAGCTTTCCTCTATGACCCCCTTACTCTCATCCCTCTTAGCACCCCAACTACTTAGGATCCCACCCCCCCCCGAATCAGTTTAAAGCCCCCTGCATAGCCTTAGCAAATTTTCCCCCCAAGATATTAGTTCCCCTCTGGTTCAGGTGTAGACCATCTCTCTTGTAGAGGTCCCACCTATCCCAGAATGAGTCCCAATTGTTCAGGAACCTGAACCCCTCCCTCCTGCACCATCCCCGCAGCCACGAGTTCAAACATTCCCTCTCTCTATTCTTCTCTAAACTATCCCTTGGCACAGGCAAGAGTCCAGAGATAACCACTCTGCCAGTTTTGGCCCTAAGCTTCCACCCCAACTCCATAAATTTCTGTTTAATATCCCTGGTATTTTGAAACTTCTTACTGTGTGCACTCAAGCCCAATGCCAGCATCTCCAGATCAAGGACAATTAGCGAAGGACAATAAATGCTGGTGATGCCCAGTCCCATGAACAAATTTAAAAATGCTCATTTGGAGAGCTGGTGCAGACACAATGGGCAAAATGGCCTCCTCCTATACCATAACAATTTTATCATTTGAAGCTGTACCTCCTACAGCTTGTCCACTTTAAGGTGAAAGCACTATTATCTGTGGATACTGACTAGAAAATGTGAATGAGTTTTTGAATAAATTTCTTTCCACAGAGAGTCTCTTTCAAGTCTCCTCTACCAGCAATAAATGTTCATTTTCCAACTCTTCCTTTTATTCTTCTATTTCTTCGAAAAGCTGTCCAGAAATTGTGAATCTCACTAACTCACAAAGTGGGAGTACAGTAACTAGAATGCTCATTCATTTAATCTGCTCTGCTTGCTGTTATAATTCTAACGACATGTATAATGGTCATGTGTCATCAATATAATGTGATATATCTCTCTCTGTGTTACAGACTTTTGCAGGACTCTGTGGAGCCTTGTTTATTGTATTTGGGATCTTGGGTGCTTTTGTGTTTGGTCTATACGTGGACAAAACAAAGAAGTTTATGGAAACCACCAAAATTAATTTTTGCTTGACTGCTTTTGCCAGTATTGCTTTTGCGCTGGTAAGTATTTCTTCAGAGTCATCAACATGTTTCAACTGCAAGTTGAAAATGGCAGAAAAGAGCCAGCACCAGGAATTTGTTGCCTCTGAGCATCACATTGTATTTTTTACATTATTTGATTAAACCGATTAGCAGAGATCAGCTTTCTTGCACTGATGCCTGGTGTGTGAGGAGTGCACTGCAATGATCAGGTTTGGGGAATGGAAAAGCATTGGATTTAAGCACAAGCATAGGAATTTTAAACATGAACTTCTTATGTTCTCCTGAGCAGATGTAGGTCAGAGAGCAGAATTTAATGCAAGATAGGATACATGCAGCTGCATTTTGGATGAGCTGAAGATTATGAAGAATAAAAGATGGGAAGTTGGCAGAAAAGCGTTGGAATAGTCAAGCTTGGAAGTAAGTGGTATGGATGAAGTTTTAATGGGAGTAGGTATTAGGGATTTAACCAGGCAGTCTTTGTGATGGAGAAAATGTGGGATCAAATAGGAAATCATGCTAGCAAAAGTTTTGTGTATCCTGAGACAGTGGATGGGCAGAAGAGGGTCGAGAGTCTATGGCAGAAGCTGAAAACTGTGGCTTTTGTCTTCCCAATGTTTAACCAGAAAAAAAATTGTGTCTCATCCAGGACTCAATGCTGGACAAGAAGTCTTAACATCAAAGAGAGAGTTTTGGGGTTGCTGCAACAACGAATGCCTCGGTGAGCACTTGGTATCAGCACCAGACTCCCAGGTCAGGTTGAGACAGTGTAGGCTGAAATATGCTTGAGCCCAGCAATGAGGCAAGTTGATATCGACATGTCACGGCTTAAGTGGATTGGAGGAAAGTGACCAATCCTTTGAAATAGTGATAACTTTCCTATTTCAGTCATTGGGTTGGTGACTCCAGTCATTGAGTTCAGGCTGCATGGCAACTTGGTGCCATTAATTGGGATGATATAAATACCTCTATAGTAACTCAATAGATGGGAGACTCAACATGAACTGATGCTGGGCTATTAAAAATTTGAGGCTTCAGTTACAGACTAGGGTACAATAGAAAACCTAGTTTGAATAACATGCAAAAAAAAATTGGAAGCATGTGGTAACATATAGTGCATATGGGACACTTCCTTTATCAATCAAGGCATAGATTACAAAAGCAGAGAGGTCATGTTGGAGTTGTATAGAATTTTGGTAAGGCCACAGCTGGTGCACCGTGTACTGTTCTGGTCACCACATTATCGGGAGGATTGAAACTAGAAGCAGCAGTAGGCCATTCAACCCTCCAAGTCTGCTTTGTCATTCATCTTGATCATGACTGATCATCGAATTCAATATCCTGATCTCCTTTCCTTCCATATCCCTTGATCCTTTTAACCCCAAGAGCTATATCTAATTTCTTCTTGAAATCAGACACCATTTTGGCCTCAATCTACTTTCTGTGATATTGAATTTCTCCTTACCTCAGTTCCAAAAGATTTGCACTTTTTCCCTAGTTCTGGACTCCCTCACCCATTGGGAACATTGTTTCTGAATCTACCCTGTCTAACCCTGTTAGAGTTTTATAAGTTTCTATGAGAGCCCCTCTCACTCTTCTAAACTCCAGTGAATATAACCCTAGCTGATTTAGTCTCTCCTCATATGATAGACCAGGAATCAGCCTGATAAAGCTTGGTTGTACTCTCTCATTAGCAAGGACACCCTTTCTCAGATAAGGACAACAAAACCACACACAATACTCCAGATGTGGCCTAATGCTCTATACAATTGCAGCTATCCCAATACTCATTCTCCTGCTACGAAGGCCAACATACCATTTCCCTTATTTACTGCCAGCTGTACCTGCGTACTTACACTCAGTGACTGATGCATAAGGACTCCAAGGTTTCGTTAAATATCCACCTCTCTCAATTTACACACATTCAAGTAATAATCTGTCTTCCTATTATTGCTACCAAAGTGGATAACCTCACATTTATTCACATTATACAGCATTTAGCATGCAGATGCCCACACATTCATCCAAATCTTACTGAAGCATCTCTGCATCCTCCTCACAGCTCACCCTTCTACCCAACTTTGTATCGTTTACAAATTTGAAAATAATACATTCAGTTCCCTCTTCCAAATCATTAATATATAATGTGAACGGTTGGGATCCCTGCAGAATCCCACTAATCACTGACCACCAATCAGAAAAGACCCATTTATGCCAAATTTTTGCTTCCTATCTGCTAACTAGCTTTCTATCCATCTCAAGATATCACCTGCAATACCATGTGCTTTAAATTTACATAGTAGTCTGTTATGTGAGACCTTGTCAAAAGCTTTCTGAAAATCTAAATAAATCACATCCACTAGTTTTCCTTGGTCAACTCTACTAATTACATTCTCAAGAAATTCCAATAGATTTGTCAAGCATGATTTCCCTTTTGTAAATGCATGCTGACTTTGTCTGATTATGCCACTGCTTTCCAAATAACGAGTTATGAAATCCTTGGTAATAGACTTCAGCTTTCCCTGTACCAATGTTAGACGCATAGCCTATAGTTCTCTGTTTTCTCTAAACCTCCCTTTTGAAATAGTGGGTTTACATTAGCTACCCATCAATCTGTAGAATTATTCCAGGGCCTCAAGAATTTTGGAAAATAATCACCAATGGATCTACTATCTCTAGAGCCACTTCCTTAAGTACTCTGGGATGAAGATTATCAGAACCTGGATTCTTATCCACTTTCAATCCCATCAATTTCCACAAAACCATTTTTTTTTACCAATGCTGATTTCCTTCAGTTTCTCACTAAAATGTATTTCTCTCAGCAATTCTGGTACTTTATTCACGTTTTCCTTTGCGAAGACTGAAGCAAAGTACAAATTTAACTCCTTGACCATTTCTTTATTCCCCATTACGAATTCTTCCGTTTCTCACTGTAAGGGGCCTACATTCATTTCTAGAACATAGAACATTACAGCACAGAACAGGCCCTTCGGCCTTCGATGTTGCGCCGACCAATATAAAAAGCAATGCCCCTCCAAACTAAACCATTCCCTTCTCTTCCATATACTTATCAACTAACCTCTTAAACGCCACCAAACTTGGCGCATCTACAACTGCTGCAGGCAGGGCATTCCACTCCCGAACCACCCTTTGGGTAAAGAACCTACCTCTGATATCCGTCCTATAACTATCACCCCTTAATTTAAAGCTGTGTCCCCTCGTGCTAGCTTTCTCCATCCTAGGAAAAAGGCTATCACTGTCCACCCTATCTAAACCTCTAATCATCTTATATGTTTCGATTAGGTCCCCTCTTAGCCGCCTCCTTTCTAACGAAAACAACCTCAAATCCCTCAGCCTCTCTTCATAAGACCTGCCCTCCATACCAGGCAACATCCTGGTAAACCTCCTCTGTACCCTCTCCAATGCCTCCACATCTTTCTTATAATGTGGGGACCAGAACTGCACACAATACTCCAAGTGCGGCCGCACTAGAGTTTTGTACAGTTGCAACATGACGTTGCGGCTCCGAAATTCAATCCCCCTACCAATAAAAGCCAAGACTCCATATGCCTTCTTAACAACCTTCTCGACTTGACTGCCTACTTTCAGGGATTATCTTTTAATCTGTCAATCTTTTTCTCTTTACATATCTACAGAAATTTTTACACTCAGCTTTTATGTTCCCACCAGTTTACTTTCATACTCTGTTATGTTCTTCTTAATCAATCCTTTGGTCCATTCTGAAATTTAAACTACTCCCAATCCTCAGGCCTATTGCTTTCTCTTGCCAATTTGTCTGTTTCTTATTTGAATCTGATACTGTCTCTAATTTCCCTTTAAGCCATGATTTAGTCACAGTTCCCTTACTACTCTTGTGTCAAACAGAAATAAACAGCTTCTAGAGTTCATCTATTTGTTCTTTAAATGCTTGCCATTCTCTGTTCATTGTCTTTCCTTTCAGTAATGTTTCCCAGACCAATTGCCAATTCATGCCTCATACTATCATAGTACCATTTATTGAGATTCAAGACCCTGGTCTCACAATCAGCTTACATCATTATGGTCACTCGTCCCAAGGCTTCTTTCACAATGAGATTGCAAACTAATCCTTTCTCATTGCACAACACCCAGTCCAAGATGGCCTGCTCCCTTATTAGTTCCTTAACATATTGGTCTAGAAAACCATCCAGTATACACTCCACAAATCCCCCCTCTATTGTACTGTGACTAATTTGACTCTCCCAATCTGTATGCAGATTACAGTTGCCCATAATCACGAATGCTCGTTTAAAGCGTATCTCTGATTTCCTGTCTAATGCTTTTCCCAACATTACCACTGTAGTTTGATGGTCTATATACCACCCCCACCAATGGTTTTTGCTCCTTGTTATTTCTTAGTTTGAGCTATACAGATATCACGTCATCTGTGCTAATATCTTTTCTCAATAACATCAACTTCCCTCAAATACTCCAGTGAAGCCCCTCTGCCGCCTGTACCAGATGTGATTGTACTGGAGGGGATGCAGAGAAGATTCACCAAGATGCTGTCTGAGGTGGAACATTTAAGTTATAAAGAAAGATTACATAAACTTGGGTTGTTTTCATTGGTGTGGAGATGCCAGCGTTTTCATTGGAGTAAAGAAGACTGAGGGGCGACCTGATTAAGGTGTACTAGATTATGAGAGGCATGGACAGATTGGATAAGCAGCAGCTGCTACCCTTACTTGAAAGGTCAGTCACAAGGAGTCATAAGTTCAAGGTGGGCGGGGTGGGGGTGTGGGCAAGAGGTTTAGGGGGATATGAGAAGAAGCATTTTTATCCAGAGGGTGGTGACAGTCTGAATGCGCTGCCTAGGAGGCTGGTAGAGATGGGTTGCCTCACACCTTTTAAAAAGTACCTGGATGAGCACTTAGTACGTCATAACATTCAGGGCTATGGACTAAGTGCTAGCAGATGGGATTAGATGGGAGTTAGGTGTTTCCAGTATAATGGATTTGATGGGCTGTAGGGCCTCTTCTGCATGTATGATTCTATGAATTGGAACTGAACTGCCAATTATTCATAGAATGGCTTGCTTTGTCCTGGGAGGTAAAATAACAAATCAGATGCTTTTGACTGGATTGGTAAAGCAGATTATCTTGAGAATTCTGAGGAAAGGTTATTGACTTGAGACTTTCAGTCTGTTTTTCTTTCTCTCTGCCCCACCTGCTGAGTTTTTCCAGCATTTTATGTGTAAAGAATTGTCCAATTTTACTTGAATTGTTCTATAAAATTGAGGAAATTGAAAGGATTGGAGTGAAGCCATGTCACCATCTTAGTATTCTCTATTTTCAGGTCTCACGGATGAGAGATCAGCCTTATGGGCTGGCTGTGGTGTGCTCACTTTTTGGGCTACTTGGGTTTTCCATCTATCCAGTGGGAATGGAACTGGGTGTAGAATGCTCGTACCCTGTGGGGGAAGCAACTTCTGCTGGATTAATCTTTGTCTCTGGGTAATTCATTTTTATCACTTTTGGATTTCCTTTAATTTTCCCAGTGATTTTTTTTCTCCTTATCGTAGAATCAAAAATCATGCTAGAAAAATGAGCATTCAACCTCTACAGCCTGTCGCAATGCCTGCTGTCCAATTGTAAATCATCTTTCCAGGCTCACTTTCCTGACCATATCCCATATCTTTTTATATTCCTTCTTGTAAATAGCAATTCAAATCTCTGCCTCAATACACATTTGTAACAAAGCATTCATGTTACAATTAACCCTGCGTGCGGAAAAAATATTCCAATGTATCTCTTCTTGTCGTGTTTCGTACACTGTGGCATTTTCACTTGAATAGTCTCTTACAGGTAAGCGTTTAACTGCTGGCCATCATGTTGTTTCAGGCGATGACAGAGTGTAGGAGCTGCAACAGTTAATGTTTATTCAGACTATTTTAGCTAAAATTTATCTTCAAATTTAACCCATTTCCTGAATAGAGCTACTTAAATTGCTTTGCCAAAATGAGTTATGTGGAGGCTTTTTTGATTAGATTTGTTAATTGGCCCAGTCCCAGTCAAGCAATAGTGATTTCCTTCATTTATTTTCAGAGTTTACAATATCATTTCAAAGTTTCTCAGTTTTATTTTCTCTCAATTACAAGACAGCTTTAGACATCTCCAATACCTTATAGCCAATAAGGTATGTTTAAAATCTATTTAATGTTGATAGCAGGAAATGAGGCGGATAATTTGGACATAGCAAGATCCCATAAATTAAATTGTGATCCTGATCAAATATTCTGTTTTTGGAATGTTGATAGAAGAGCAAATATATATTGGACACTGGAGACAACTTCTTTGCTCTTTGAAATAGAAAGATGTGAAATTATCTCCGGCTGAGATGGTGCCTCTGACAATGCAACACTCCCCTAGTACTGCACCATGAGTATCAACCTAAATGTTTGTGCTCAAGTCCTGGAGTAGGACTCAAAAACCCAGAATCTCTGACTCAGAGGCAGGAGGATTCACAGGTGAGGCACAGCTGACAAAGACGGAAGTTTGTGCCTACACATCAATGCAGTGACTAATGTTTTCAGTTTTTTATTGCAGGCAACTCCAAGGAGCATTATTTATTCTTCTGCTACCAGCACTGGCTCGACCAGTTACCGCTGACGGTTCTGCATGTCAAGTTGGAGTGGGAGCAGCACTTGATTGGACAAGTTAGTGTGACTTTCTGCTTCTTGAGAATCCAAATTACAGATACTTATTTTTATGGTTTTTTTCAACTTAGCTCAATGTGTTTGAATATGCCAGCTGATTCAATAGGAAAGGTATATCTATATTATTAGGATCTTGGTGCAAAGTTCTTTACTCTTTCATGGGATGTGAGTATCACTGGCTGTGCCAGCACTTATTGCCCATCCCTAATTGTCCTTGAACAGAGTGGCTTGCTAGGACATTTAAGTGTCAACCACATTGCTGAGAGTCAGGAGTCACATGTAGGCCAGACCAGATAAGGATGGCAGATTTACTTCCAAATGGACATTACTGAACCAGATGGATTTTTATGACAATCAGTAATGCTGTCATGGTCATCATTGGACTTTTTAATTCCAGAGTTTATTGAATTCAGATTCCACTGCCTGGCCGGGGATTTGAACCTGAGTCCCAAGAGTATTACTCTGGGTCGTTATGAGTCCAGTAACAATACCACTGCACTACCCAAAAATGAGAGAAATAGTCATTTATGCAATGTTAAATGATAATGGTTATCAGTGCATCCGATCGATAATGGAATACTTTAACTTAATAAGAATGCAGCTGGGTGGGACAGAAATTTTGCTGTCGTATTATTATATTGTAAGAATTTAAAGATAATTGCCAGACAAATCCTCAACCCTTCAAATGCCATAGAATCCCAACAGTGTAGGAGGAGATGATTTGGCCTATCAAGTCTTCACTGACTTTCCGAAAGAGCATCTTATCCAAGGATAGATGTGGAAAAGATGTTTCTCCTGGTTGGGGAGTCTAGAATCAGGGACGTAATTTCAAAATAAGGGGTTCGCAATTTAGGACCAGGATGGGGAGAAATTGCTGTACGTGGGAGTTTTGAATCTTTGGAATTCTTTCTTCCTGTGGAGCTCAGTCATTGAATACATTTAAAGTAGAGATTAAGAGATTTCTGATTAACAATAAAAGGTTATAGGGACAATGTGGGTAAATGTGTTGTAGTGCCCAATCAGCCATGATTGTATTAAATGATGGAGCAGGCTCAGTAGGCTGAATGGCTTACTCCTGTTTCTGTGTTCCTATCTGTTCCTCGGTATCTATTGATATAACCCAGTCCAAAGTTTGTGATTTAAGCCCTCCTGTTATACAATGCTAGGCAGTTACAGCCTTTTATATTCAAGATCAGTGTGTGATTGATATAAACAGATATGTCTGCTTTATTTTCTGCTCCTTAGAGAGCCAGACTGTTGTCTTAATTACTATCATCATATTGACTCTAGTGCTTGCAGAACTTATGCAATCTTGTCCTTAACAGTGGTCCTGAACTGACTGCTTGATTCTCATAAGCTCCCCATTTAAACTCCTGATTCAGGTGCTGATCTTGACATCACTCTTTCATAATTTATAATCAAGGTTTACCTGTAAGATGTCCAAGTTTGGTCTTCGTAAGTAATATTGGTGTGTGACGTGGAATGCTGGAGCTGTGTATAAGGTTTTATTAATTTGGATATTTGTCAAGGTTTTAGTACAAATGGAGCTTGGGCTTTCTGATGTACGCTTTATTTAAGAGGCTCTATTGAATAAACTGAAACTGATCCTTCAAACTTCTAATACCAGGACTTTCAAGCATGTCATACTGGTAAATACAAGAACCTCCCAGTCAGATTCAGTTGTTGGGGCCCTAGAATTTACTTGCTGAGTGATCACCTCTGGCATAGTCCAATATATGTTATTCATTGGCAGTTTGTTTTATGATACACAAGCTTATATTAAATATTGAGCACATTTGGGAACTCCAAGCTCTGAAAGGTTTTGGCATTTCTGTGCATTTGCAGATCTGCACATTGTATACTTCTACGTTTTTGCATTCTGTAGGCTCAGCATGCCTGAGTAAGAAGAAAGATGGCAAAAAAACCCAAATCAGGTGATAGGAAGTGAAGCACCACTAAAGACTGGCTTCACAGGCAGGGGAGAGGAAGATGCTCCAATAGGAAGTTTCAGGTAGGGGCAGAGGGCACAGCAGTAGTCACAACATTGATATTTAAGTGTCCAAGGAAATGGAATCTCAGGGGTGAGATTGAGGTAGGTTGTTGTTGAAGCCACATCTGCCTTTGGTAATTCAGGGTTCAGGGGAAACTCTGAAGATCCAAGAAGGCAGCTGGAGGTTGGTGACCGTGGTCTGTTGTCTGTTGGGACAAAGATATCATTGTGGAGCTCTAGAATTCTGCTTATACAGCCAAAAAGCTAAAATTGTGTTTGAGTTGGTGTTTGGATATACACTCGAGAATCTTGGGGAAAGAAATGTTGGGAGATGAGATTGAAACCCTGTGGTATAGGTTATTGTTGAAGCCGACTGAGTTGAGTATCGGGTTAGATTGTCGAAGGTGAAGACTGGAATTCCTCGTAAGAAAGATGGAGTTCAATGAGATTGGTGTCTGACAGTGTTACTGATGACTGGGTGGGTTGCTGAGAAATCCACTGGTCGTGTTTTCCATTTATTATGCAGCATGATGTGTTCAAACAAGATTTGCATATTAACTTGCATATGCCTGATATAATATATATTGTAAATTGTTTAATCTTTCAGATTTTGGATAGTAAAGTTTATTTTTGTTTGTGGAATCTTGTAGTTTTATTCACTGAGTGTGTTTCTTAGACCTCCAGCCTTTTGTTTGTTTTAAACAAAATGTCATTGGTCCCTAATCGGATCTGTCCAAGGATCATAATGGATGTGGCTAGGCTAGCATTTATTGTACTTCCCTAATTGCCCTGCAGGAGATGCTGATGAGCCACCATATTACATACTTAGAACGTTACAGCGCAGAATAGGCCCTTCGGCCTTCGATGTTGCGCCGACCAATTAGGAAAAAGCAATGACCCTCAACCTAAACCATTCCCTTTTCGTCCATAAACTTATCTACTAACCTCTTAAACACCACCAAACTTGGCACATCTACAACTGACGCAGGCAGGGCATTCCATACCCTTACCACCCTCTGGGTAAAGAACCTACCTCTGACATCCGTCCTATAACCACCGCCCCTTAATTTAAAGCTATGTCCCCTCGTGCTAGCTTTCTCCATCCTAGGAAAAAGGCTATCACTGTCCACCCTATCTAAACCTCTAATTATCTTATATGTTATATGTTTCAATAAGGTTCAATACTTGACTCCTAGAATCAAAGAATCCATTCGGCCCATCAAGGGACTTAATAGGATTGAGGGTTATATGTTAGCATAGTAGTCGGGATATGATCGGCGCAACTTGTGGGCCAAAGGACCTGTTTGTGCTGTAGTTTTTCTATATTCTAAGCCTGCATGACAGCAATCCTACCCAGGCCCTATACCAGTAACCTACTGGGGAGAATGTCTTAGAAAAGGAGTTCCAAGATTTTGATCCAGTGACTTTTGTTATGATCCACTTAGTGACCAATAACTTTCTGTTTACCGATAAAGTTTGAAATCCCAGTCAGTCACCTGAATATTAAAGCTATAGCATTCTGCGTTTTTACTGTTAGAAATTAGAAAAGTAAAACAAATTACAGTATCCATTTTATATTAAAATTCTGAATTAACATGAGGTAAGCAGGCAAACTGGCCAGGCACACCACATTGCATGTTAAGTGGCATATGTGACCAAGGCAGATCACATGGATTTCTTAGTAACACACCCAGATGTCAGTGACTACTGGGAGACACAATATCTCGTCAAAACTCTGAAAGTGTGGAGTGGAATCCTTCATGAGACAAACATCTAGCCTTTGAATTCCGTTAAAAAGAACACTCCAACTTAGCCTCAGTGACTGCCTACCTCCCAATGGTTCTACGTCATCTCGTACTACTGTATTCCAGTGGATTCAGAAACTTGTTTACCCTGCTAGCCCCCGACACAAGTAGGCAATTTACTATGGCCTTCTTCTAAGTAATGGCACATTTCCAGTTATTTTGCTTCTGCTAGCTTCACTAAACTGACATTGCTCCTGTGTTTCTCTGAACTCCATTTCCCAGCTGTACTGTACCATAAATGACTGCCAGCATTTTTCTTGAGCTGTTTTCAGTATCCAGCATCTTTCCCTACTGCTGAACACATGCTGTTCCAGCAAAAACACACATGAAACTAGAGAGTCTTCTTTAGCTGCACCATCTCTATGGTGACAGCTGCTCTGCTCTGTACTCAAACTGAACCTCAGACCATTTATTCCTCCTTTTCAATTTCTTAAGATCAGTTAGCCCACCTGCTGTTCTATAGAAGATTAGAATCACAGAATCTCTACAGTGCAGAAGAAGGCCAATTGGCCCATCAAGTCTGCACCAACAATCCTGTCCAGGCTCTGTCCCTGTAACCTCACTTATTTACCCTGCCACGCCCCTTGAACTAATGGGCAATTTATTATGACTAATCAACCTAACCCACACATTTTTGGAGTGTGGGAGAAAACCAGAGCACCCAGAGGAAACCCACGCAGACACAGGGAGAACATCCAGACTGCATACAGACAGTGACCCAGTGGCCAGAATTGAACCTGGATCTCTGGCGCTACGAGGCAGCAATGCTAACCACCATACTGCTGTCCTCTTACCTCGTGGTTCTTACCTTCCTCGCTATGAACCCCTTAAATCAACATAGCTTCAACCTTTTAAGTATACTAGACTATAAGATGCTTTCATTGCATTTACCCCATTTTTAACAGTTAAACTTTAATATTAACACTACATCCAAAATATTAACATAAGTTATAGTTTATGGACTATCACACAGTGACAGAGCTGCAATATAATTCCAAGTCAGGATGGTGTGCGACTTAGAAGAAAACATTTAAGTGTTGGTGTCCCTGCGTGTCTGCTTTTTTTGCAAAAGTATACTTCATTCATAAAATATCTGAAAGAATTTACAAACATTTCAAAATGAATAATATACAAATTGCAATAATATTCAGGTTTCCTATAGCGAGCGTGTTGCAGCCTGAGGAGCTTCAGCACAATCCAAAAAAATTAGACATTTCAAAGTGGTCACTTCAATTGGTGTTTAATTTGTCTCCCTAGAGCAAGTTACACTCTGAGGTAGTTCAATACTATTGTGATTCGTGTAATGCTCACTGTATACATTCAATGTGATTCATATGTCCCAAGGATGTTGTTTGATACAATTCCACTCCCCTCAGTTACCTTTGGTTGAAAGGTCTTAGACAGCAATCTTCCCCATTGTGCCTCTGTGGCGGTGTCCTAAGCTTTAATGCATTCCCCAGCTCCTAGTACTGGGGCATTGGGATATAACAACCTCTAACATTCAGTCAGGGCAACTCTTTACACTGGAAGACAACATGTTTCCAACAGATCACACAGGTGGGTGTGCACTTTGGTGATAGTGACCACAATTCGGTTATGAGGCAGCATTGCTAACCACTGTACCACCATGCCACCTGTGTTTTTGGGTGAGAGCGGCAATGGAGGTAAAGTCTCAAAATGGCTTTGGAAGTCAAGATACCCATTTTCATTATCTTTACACAGTATACATACACTGTTAACTTTACATAGTAGTCTGCTATGTGAGATCTTTGGGTGGGTGAGCACTTTGGTGATAGTGACCACAATTCGGTTATGTTTACCTTAGTGATGGAAAGGGATGGGCACATACCGAATAACAGTAGTTATAGCTGGGGGAAAGGTAATTATGAGGCTATTAGGAGAGATTTAGGATGCATAGGGTGGAGCAGGAAATTGCAGGGGCTGGGGACATCTGAAATGTGGAGCATATTTAAGGAACAGCTTCTGCATGTCCTTAATGAATATGTACCTGCCAGGCAGGGAGGAAGTGGTCGAGTGAGGGAACCATGGTGTACTAGGGAAGTTGAATCTCTGGTGAAGAGGAAGAAGGAGGCTTATATAATGATGAGACGTGAAGGCTCAGTTAGGGCACTGGAGAGCTATAAATTAGCTAGGAAGGAGCTAAAGAGGGAGTTGAGAAGAGCTAGAAGAGGACACGAGAAGACTTTGGCGGATAGGATTAAGGAGAATCCTAAAGCTTTTTACAGGTATATAAATAATAAAAGATTGGTTAGGGCAAGATTAGGGCCAGTCAGAGATAGCAGTGGGAAGTTGTGCGTGGAGCCTGAGGAGATAGGAGAGACACAGAGTATTTTTCGTCAGTATTCACGCAGGAGAAAGACAGTGTTGTCAGGGAGAATACTGCGATACCAGGTTGTAGACTGGGTAGGATTGAGGTTCATAAGGAGGAGGTGTTAGCGAATCTTGAGGGTATGAAAATTGATAAGTCCCCTGGGCCAGATGGGATTTACCCTAGGATTCTCTGTGAGGCTAGAGAGGAGATTGCAGAGCCTTTGGCTTTGATCTTCATGTCGTCGTTAGCTACAGGTATAGTGCCGGAAGACTGGAGGATGGCAAATGTTGTCCCTTTGTTCAAAAAGGGGAGTAGGGACCATCCTGGAAATTATAGACCGGTGAGCCTGACTTCTGTTGTGGGCAAGGTCTTGGAAAGAATTATAAGGGATAGGATTTATAAGCATCTAGAGAGGAATAAATTGATTAGGGATAGTCAGCACGGTTTTGTGAAGGGTAGGTCGTGCCTCACAAACCTTATTGAGTTTTTTGAGGAGATGACCAAAGAGGTAGATAAGGGTAAGGCAGTTGATGTAGTGTATATGGATTTTAGCAAAGCGTTTGATAAGGTTCCCCATGGTAGGCTACTGCAGAAAGTGCAGATGCATGGGATTGAAGGTGATTTAGCAGTTTGGATTAGGAATTGGCTAGCTGATAGAAGACAGAGGGTGGTGGTTGATGGGAAATATTCAACCTGGAGTGCAGTTACAAGTGGTGTACCTCAAGGATCTGTTTTAGGGCCACTGCTGTTTGTCATTTTTATAAATGACTTAGATGAGGGTGTAGAGGGTTGGATTAGTAAATTTGCTGACGATACCAAAGTGGGGGGAGTTGTAGACAGCGAGGATGGATGTTACAGTTTGCAGAGGGACATAGATAGGTTGCAGAGCTGGGCCGTGAGGTGGCAAATGGAATTCAATACGGATAAGTGTGAGGTGATTCACTTTGGTAGGAATAACAGGCATATGAAATATAGGGCTAATGGAAGGACCCTTAATAGTGTTGTCGAGCAGAGGGATCTTGGGGTACAAGTACATAGCTCTTTGAAAGTTGGCACCCAGGTTGATAAAGTTGTTAAGAAGGCGTACGGTGTGTTAGCTTTTATTGGTAGAGGGATTGAATTTAGGAGCCGTGAGGTTATGTTACAACTGTACAAAACTCTGGTGCGGCCGCACTTGGAGTATTGCGTACAGTTCTGGTCGCCGCATTATAAGAAAGATGTGGAAGCATTGGAAAGGGTGCAGAGGAGGTTTACCAGGATGTTGCCTGGTATGGTGGGAAGGCCTTATGAGGAAAGGCTGAGGGACCTGAGGTTATTTTCATTAGAGAGAAGAAGGTTACGCGGTGACCTAATTGAGGCGTTTAAGATGATCAAAGGATTGGATAGGGTGGATAGTGAGAGCCTTTTTCCTCGGATGGTGATGACCAACACGAGGGGACATAACTTTAAATTAAGAGGTGGTAGTTATAGGACGGATGTCAGAGGCAGGTTCTTCACACAGAGGGTGGTGAGAGCGTGGAATGCCCTGCCTGCAGCAGTTGTGGACTCGCCTACTTTGGGGGCATTCAAATGTTCGGTGGATAGGCATATGGATGATATTGGAATAGTTTAGGTTAGAGGGTCCACTGGCCGGCACAACATCGAGGGCCGAAGGGCCTGTACTGCGCTGTAATGTTCTATGTTCTATGTAGATCAAAGAGAGTTTCCCAGTGTTGCCTTTGTCTTTTTAAATGGTAGATTGTTGGTTTAGAAGATACTGTCGACACAGCCTTGACAAGTTTCAGTGCATTTTCTAGACTAGGCTTATACAAGCTTTTCATTCAAAAGGGTCAACGAGCAAATTTCACAAAGATAAGGCTTAGTGCAATATTAAATATGAATTTCAAAAATAAAACGCTGAGGCAATACATTGATGATTTAAAGAAAATGATTAATAAAAATGACCTTTAAAAGTGCCAAGGGATTGAGCTAACCTAGGAAACCGTTTTTGTCTTTTTGAAGAAGCAAACCTAGGGACATAGACTTGGCCCCAAATCCTGATCACTAGGGAAAGAATGGTGACTGGAGCTGAGCTAAGGAGTTGGGTTTAACTAACACTAACCTTGTGTGTGTCATGTTCCAATGCAGCAAGATCTGGAAAATATTTAGGCTTGGAATGGGAAGTGGCAAGTCACATTTGCACCAGGCAATGATCATCACCAATAAGAGACACTCTAACCACCACCCCTTGACATTCAATAGAGTAACCATCGCTGAATCCCTTACTGTCAACATCCATGGAGTTACCATTGACCAGAAACTCAACTGGATTCACCATGTAAACACAGTGGCTGCAAGAGCAGGTCAAAGGCTATGAATTACTGCAACTCACCTTTTGATTTCCCAAAGCCTGTCCATCATTTTCACAGTGCCAGGGACCCGGGTTCAAATCTGACCTTGGGTGACTCTCTGAGTGGAGTTTGCCCGTTCTTCCCATATCTGCATGGGTTTTTTCCTGGTATTCCAGTTTCCTCCCACAATCCAAAGATGTGTGGGTTAGGTGGATTGACCATGCAAAATTCCCCTTTAGTGTCGGGAGGATTAAGAAGATAAATATATGAGAACACAGGGATAAACCTAGGTGGAATTAGTGTTGGTGCAGGCTTGGTGGGCCGGATATCGTCTTCCTGCACTGTAGAGATTCAATGATTCTATGATTGCAAAGAAACAGTGATATATTTCAAATCAGGATGATGGGTGGCTTGCAAGAGAACTTGGAAGTGATAGTCCAATGTATCCACTGTTCTGTTCTACAGGGAAGGGGTTTGGAAGGTGCTGTCTAAGATAAATTTCTGCAGTGCATCTTGTAGACAGTACACATTGATGCTACTGAGCATCAGTGATAGAGGGAATGGATTTTTGTGGATCAAGAGGGCTACTTTGTCCGGGACGTTGGAGCTGCGCCCATCCGAGCAAATAGGGAGTATTCCATCACATACTTGACTTGTGTGAGTGGATCTTTGAACAGGTCTGTGAATGAAAGAGATGGGCTGCCTTTGTCCAGTGTTCTCCTCTCCTGGTCTGCATTGCAGATGGGTTGAAGGAGAAAGGGAAGGTGTGTTTGTGCTCCGTTCATTCTTAAAGTTCTTGTTGTCATCTCGCTCACTCGCGCTTGCTCACTCTCACACTCGGCCCGTCCCTCGCTCGCTCGCTCGCCTCCCTCCCTCGCTCGCTCGCTCGGCCCGTCCCTCCCTCGCTCGCTCGCTCGGCCCGTCCCTCCCTCGCTCGCTCGCTCGCTCGGCCCGTCCCTCCCTCGCTCGCGTGCTCGCTCGCCCTCCCTCCCTCGCTCGCTCGGCCCGTCCCTCCCTCGCTCGCTCGCTCGCTCGCTCGGCCCGTCCCTCCCTCGCTCGCTCGCTCGGCCCGTCCCTCCCTCGCTCGCTCGCTCGTCCCTCCCTCCCTCCCTCGCTCGCTCGGCCCGTCCCTCCCTCCCTCCCTCCCTCGCTCGCTCGGCCCGTCCCTCCCTCCCTCCCTCCCTCGCTCGCTCGGCCCGTCCCTCCCTCCCTCCCTCCCTCGCTCGCTCGGCCCGTCCCTCCCTCCCTCCCTCCCCCCCCCCCGCTCTGCTCGGCCCGTCCCCCTCCCTCCCTCCCTCGCTCGCTCGGCCCGTCCCTCCCCCTCCCTCCGCTCGCTCGGCCCGTCCCTCCCTCCCTCCCTCCCTCGCTCGCTCTCCGGGCCCTTCCTCCCTCCCTCCCTCGCTCGCTCGGCCCGTCCTCCTCCGCTCGCTCGCCCGTCCCCTCCCCTCCCTCCTCCCTCCCTCGCTCGCTCGGGCCCGTCCCTCCCTCCCTCCCTCGGCTTCGCCGCTCGGCCCGTCCCTCCTCGCTCGCTCGGCCCGTCCCTCCCTCCCTCGCTCGCTCCGGCCCGTCCCTCCCTCCCTCCTCGCTCGCTCGGCCCCTCCCTCCCTCCCTCCCTCGCTCGCTCGGCCCGTCCCTCCCTCCCTCCCTCGCTCGCTCGGCCCGTCCCTCCCTCCCTCAGCCCACAACGTCATGTTGCAATTGTACAAAACTCTAGTGCGGCCGCACTTGGAGTATTGTGTACAGCTCTGGTCACCACATTATAAGAAAGATGTGGAGGCATTGGAGAGGGTGCAGAGGAGGTTTACTCGGATGTTGCCTGGTATGGAGGGCTGGTCTTATGAGGAGAGGCTGAGGGATTTGAGGTTGTTTTCATTAGAAAGAAGGCGGCTAAGAGGAGACCTTATTGAAACAGCTGATCCAGTTATATTTCTGGCCAATGTGATATTGAATAATGTTCATGTTGAATGTTATGGGGAATGGATAGATTCTCCATTGTGGAAGGTGGTGATTTCCTGCTATATTTGGCACGGTGGTTATTTATCAACCCAAACCTGAATGTTGTCCAAGTCTTGCTGCAAATGACATTGATTGTTTCAGACCTAGGATATGAAATGTTCCATTGTATGTGTAATAGCTTATTGATGCAATAATAATAATTAATATATTCTTTACTTATTAGTTCCCACGTTGGTGTTGGCTGCTATTTGTAGTTTGGAGGCTTGCTGCTTTGCACTCTTGTTCCACACAGAGTACCGGCGAGTCAGTGCTGAAGATGAAGATGTTTCCTCTGCTCTGCTGCAGGGAGCTGCAGATTGACTGTACGTTTACATGGACCATGCCTGTTTCCAAAAAGCCAGAAAAGCCATTTTATTTTTAAAATATTTTGAGATGTTTTATATTATGTATCTATCTGCCTGTCTTCCTGTTTTAAACTAATGGACACTGAAGCACACTTTAATTTCCAGGTATATTTTTATCTTTGATTTTTCTAATTTACTCTTTTTTACATATTTTGAATATGTAAAGAATAAAAAATGTATTATAACTAGGAAAGCCAGACATTACAGCTCAAATGATCGTTTTCGTTTTTGTAAGTGAAGAGTGCCCAATTCAACTTCCACAGTCCAAAAATGTGCAGATTAGATTGATAGGCTATGCTAAATTGACCCTTAATATTAGGGGAATGTCAAGGGGATTAGCAGGATAAGTATGTGGGGTTATGGAGATAGAACGTCGGTGGGATCAAATGGCCTCCTTTTGCGCTGTAGAGATTCTATAATTCTGTGAACTCCCAGTTTGAATAACTGCCAACAACTATTGCTGGTTACTGATCATTCATCAGTGAATATTACATTCTAAGGTAAATGCTTCTCACATAATTGTCAGTTGTGTGCATGGCTAGGAGTGTTGTGTACATTCATGAAATACTATTCAATACGAGGTGATTTAACTTCAATAAAGCAGCAAATGTGGAAGGAAAATTGCCACAATTTTAAAAAGTCACTAGTGAGCAGGAAAAAATATACTAAATAAACTAATGGTGAATGAAAATAAGAATTATCAACTAATTAATAAATTTTGCAAGAAGACATCTCTACTGATTCCTGTCAGCATGTGAGAGAATCCTGGGCAGTCTGCAAAAATGCACAGGCTTCAAATGTAGCAGGAATGGAGAGGGTAGCTTGGTGATTGGGCTCCTTTGTTTATAAGGCTTGTGTTTTCATCAACTTGCTGTATGGTTACGAATTCTTAACAGCTATCAAGGAGCTCAATAATTTTCATCTTCACTGTCTCTATGCCATATGGTTATGGCCTGGCTGGACAAAAAAACCCCAATGTGGCAATTCCACCAAAGGCTGAGCTCCCAAGTTGGTCAGCACTAATCAAAAATGGTTTGAAAATGACTGTGCGATGGGAGACAGTCGCATCCCCCATGACCTTGATGCTTGCTGAAGTATCTGGAGTCAGTTGACCGAAGGCTTTTGCTTTGGGATGCTTACAGATATGACCAGCTGGCGAAAGTGGGAAATGATGACACCATTTTTGAGTTGGACAATATTACCCTGATGATCAGTGGCTACATCAACTTGGCAACAGGAGCCAAAGCCAAAAACAACGACCCATAATGTCACTAATGGCAGAACCTATCTCCTAAGAATTTGCTGTTTCAGCCCTCAGCAAAGGTAGACCACATAAAAATCTCCCACAGAAATAGATTGCTGGAAGAAAACCATTAAGAAGGGGTCGGAAGATATCCTGAAGTTGCTTTGCGTTAACTTTCATGCTTCTTAGTAATCGGATAGAGAATTTGGTGAACTGATGCAGCAATAATAATCTCTCCCTCAACGTCAACAAAATGAAGGAGATTGTCATCGACTTCAGGAAGTGTCGAAGAGAACATGTCCCGTACACATCAATGGGGACGAAGAAACGGGGTCAAGAGCTTCAAGTTTTTAGGTGTCCAGATCATCAACAAACTGTCCTGGTTCCCCCATGTTGGCAGTATGGTTAAGAAAGCCCACCAACACCTCTACTTTCTTAAAAGACTAAGAAATTTGACATGTCCATTATGACTCTCACTAACTTTTACAGATGCACGATAGAAAGCATTCTTTCTGGTTGCATCACAGCTTGGTATGGCTCTTGCTCTGTCCAAGACTGCAAGAAGCTACAAAAAGTCGTGAACATAGCCCAATCCATCATACAAACCAGCTTCCCATTCATTGACTCTGTCTACACTTCCCATTGCCTTGGCAAAACAAATACTTAAGGACCCCAGACACACCAGACATACTCACTTCCACCTTCTTCCTTTGGGAAAAAGAAAAGTCTGAGGTTTTGTACCAACTGACTCAAGAACAGCTTCTTTCCTGCTGCTGTCAGACTTTTGAATGGACCTACTTTGCGTTAAGTTGATCTTTCTCTACACTCTAGTTATGACTGTAACACTACATTCTGCACACTCTCCTCTATGAATGGATGTTTTAGAACATTGAAATCCTACAATGCAGAAAGAGGCCATTTAGCCCATCGAGTCTCCATGAATCTCAATCCCACCCACGCCCTACCCTATATCCCTACATCTTTATCCACTAATCCCCCTAACCTACGCATCTCAGGACACTAAGGGACAATTTTTAGCATAGCCAATCAACCTAATGAGCACATCTTTTGTCTCTGTACAGTGTGCAAGAAACAATACTTTTCAATGTATGTTAATACATGTGACAATAATAAATCAACTCTTTCAAACCTTTTCTAGAGTGTGAGAAAGAGCAAAAATACAGAGGGTTTTGAGGTCTTTGGATATCACAGTATGTGATGAAGCAGGACTATCTTGATTATAGGACTAGTCCCAGTTTCCTCAAAGAATATCTCGCATTGACCCTGATGAATACAGTAATTGAAAAATGCATGGTTAAAGAATTGAAGGATCTGGTTACAACACAAACAAACAAGGAACCAACTCAAACAGTGAATTTTATTCTTTCTTTTGAGCGTACTTACCAAATATCCTACTTGTTAGTTCATTATTTGGTGGATTATTTGCTGGAGATTTTACTTTTGTACCAGAGCTGCTGGCTTGACTCAGCTAATATTTATCAGAGTCAGAAAGTTGTAGATTCAACTCCAGTCTAGGATTTGAGTGACTGAAGAGTGAGATTGTTATCAGATCATTGGCATGAGGTGTTAAATCAAGACCCCATTTTTTGCTTGCAACTTTTCTCCCTGAATTACCACTACCTGCAGGTTAGATGCTGCACAGTGAAAGAGTAATTGTACATCAGTGTAATTTATTGTTAATGATGTGTTATAAAGTACAGTGTGAGTACAAGTTCTTTCTAGGGCTGTGAAGGAACTTGTACATTGAACTATACCTCCTTTCTGACTGAATGCTGTTGACCAATGACCAAAGGAAGAGATTGCAGTCTTTCTTGGATATAGTTTGAAGTATATTGATGTGCAATTTCATGCTTCGCCCTCTCAATGCTTTAGTTGATGCTGGTAACTTCAGAATGAGTTCATGGAGGCTGAAATTTGGTGTGTTTAACTTTTGCTCATCAGTCCTGATTCCAACCCATCTCAGTGTATCTCAGATATGGCAGGAGTCCTCATTTTCCCACAGTTGCACATCTTGCAATTAAGTCATTGTTCCTGCATTTGCTATTACAGGTCAGCAGAATCCCAACACTGTAGAAGACAACCATTTGGCCCATCAAGCCTGCACCAACAACAATCCCATCACTCCACGTATTTACCTTGTTAATCTCCATGACACTAAGGGGCAATTTAGCATGGTCAATCCACTAACCCACCTTCCTTTGGACTGATGTTTATTACATTAAAGGTGCTAAATGCAGACTATTGTCAAATCTCCCACCTGGAATTTATTGATATATGTTAAGCAGCAGCAATTAATCAAGTATATGATCAGTTGGATTAAGTCAAAAATTGGAGATCCTAAATCTCATGCTGTTCTTTGGGGATTTGATCTGTAAGAAAAAAAATAGAATAGAGCTTTTTGGGAGTGCAGTTATTTTTACTCATTCATGAGGTGTGGGCATCACTGGCTAGTCCAGCATTTATTACCCATCCGTAATTGCCTTTGAGAAGTTGATGAGTTGCTTTCTTGAACCATTGCAGTCCACATGGTGTTGGTACACCCACAGTACTCTAGGGAAAGAGTACTGTGCCTTAGTTTCAGGATTTTGACCCAGTGACATTGAGGGAATTGCGATATATTTCCAAGCACTTGGAGTATTGTGTACAGTTCTGGTCCCCGCATTATAAGAAAGATGTGGAGGCATTGGAGAGGATACAGAGGAGGTTTACCAGGATGTTGCCTGGTATGGAGGGCAGGTCTTATGAAGAGAGGCTGAGGGATTTGAGGTTGTTTTCGTTAGAAAGAAGGCGGCTAAGAGGAGACCTTATTGAAACATATAAGATGATTAGAGGTTTAGATAGGGTGGACAGTGATAGCCTTTTTCCTAGGATGGAGAAAACTAGCACGAGGGGACATAGCTTTAAATTAAGGGGTGGTAGTTATAGAACGGATGTCAGAGGTAGGTTCTTTACCCAGAGGGTGGTAAGGGTATGGAATGCCCTGCCTGCTGTAGTTGTAGATGCGCCAAGTTTCGTGGCGTTGAAGAGGTTAGTAGATAAGTTTATGGATGAAAAGGTTTAGGTTAGAGGGTCATTGCTTTTTCTTAATTGGTCGGCACAACATCAAAGGCCAAAGGGCCTGTTCTGTGCTGTAATGTTCTATGTTCTAAGTCAGAATGGTGACTGACTTACTGACTTGGAGGGGAACTTCGAGGTGGCAGTAAGAACATAAGAACTGGAAGCAGGAATAGGCCATCTGGCCCCTCGAGCCTATTCTACCATTCAGTAAGATCATGGCTGGTCTTTTTGTGGACTCAGCTCCACTCACCTGCCTGCTCACCATAACCCATAATTCCTTTATTGTTCAAAAATGTACCTATCCTTGCCTTAAAAACATGCAATTAGGTAGGCTCTGCTGCTACACTGGGCAGAGAATTCTACAGATTCACAACCCTTTGTGTGAAGTTCCTCCTCAATTCATTTCTAAATCTGCTTCCCCATATTTTGAGGCTGTGCCCCCTAGTTCTAGTTTCACCTGCCAGTGGAAACAGCTTCCCTGCTTCTATCTTATCGATTCCCTTCATAATGTTATGTGTTTCTATAAGATCTCCCCTCATTCTTCTGAATTCCAATGACTATAGCCCCAGTCTACTCAGTCTCTCCCCATAAGCCAACCCTCTCAACTCTGAAATCAACCTAGTGAATCTCCTCTGCACCCCCTCCAGTGCCAGTATATCCTTTCTCAAGTAAGGAGACCAAAACTGTACAGAGTACTCCAGCTGTGGCTTCATCAGCCCCTTATACAGATACAACATAACCTCACAGTTTTTGAACTCCATCCCTCTAGCAATGAAGGACAAAATTCCATTTACCGTCTTAATTACCTACTGCACCTGCAAACCAAGTCCTTGAGATTCCTGCACAAGGACACCCAGGTCCCTCTGCACAGCAGCATGCTGCAATTTTTTTACCATTTAAATAATAATCCATTTTGCTGTTATTGCTGCCAAAATGGATGACTTCACATTTACCAACATTGTACTCCATCTGCAGACCCTTGTCTACTCACCCAGGCTATCCATATCCCTTTGCAGACTTCCAATATCCTCTCCACATGTTGATTTGCCTGTCATCCTAATGTCATCTGCAAATTTTGACACGCTACTCTTGATCCCCAACTCCAAATCATCTATGTAAATCGTAAACAATTGCGGTCCCAACACTGATCCCTGAGGCACACCACTAATCACTGGTTGTCAACCAGAAAAACATCAATTTACCCCTCACTCTTTGGTTTCTGTTAGTGTTTCTGTAAAGCTGCTGTTGTTGTATTGCGAGACGGCAGAGGTCATCGGTTTGGCAGATGATGTTGAAGAAACCTTTACTCAGAGGGTAGTAAGGGCGTGGAATGCGCTGCCTGCAGCAGCTGTGGACTCGCCAACTTTAAGGGTATTCAAATAGTCAATGGATAAGCATATGGAAAGCATTGGAATAGTTTAGTTTAGAAGGTCATTAGATTGGTTCTACTGCTCAGTGCAACATTGAGGGCTGAAGGGCCTGTACTGTGCTGTAATATTCTATGTTCTAAGCCTTGGTGAGTTGCTGCAGTGCATCTTGTTGATGTGCACTGTGGATGGTGGTAGAGGGAATGAATGTTGAAGGAAGTGTTGAAGGTTACCAATCAAGCAGGCTGCTTTGTCCTGGATGGTGTCAGGCCTGGTAGGTATAGATATGATTGGCACAACTTGTGGGCCAAAGGGCCTGTTTATGCTGTAGTATTCTATGTTCTAAGCATCGAATGTTGTTGGAGCTGCACTCATCCAGACAAATGGGGAGTATTCTATCACACTGCTGACTTGTGCTTTGTGGACGGTGGACAGGCTTTGGGGAATCAGGAAGTGAGTTACTTACTGCAGTATTCCCAGCCTCTGAGCTGCTCTTGTAGCCACTGTGTTTATAATGGCAAGTCCAGTTCATTTTCCATTCAGTGGTAACCCCACAATCTTAATAATGGGGGATTTGGTGATGGTAATGTCACTGGTCATTGCCTGGCACTTACGTGACACAAATGTTATTTGCTGCTTGTCAGCCCAAACCTGAATACTTACTTTATAAAGTTTTTTTTATTTATTTGTATCACAAGTAGGCTTACATTAACATTGTAATAGAATTACTGTGAAAATCTCCTAGTTGCCTGTTCGGGTATACCGAGGGAAGATTTAGCATAGCAGATGCACCTAACCATATCTTTTGGGCTATGGGACGAAACCAAAGCACCAGGATAAAACCCATGCAAATGTGGAGAAAACATGCAGACTCCGTTACAGACAGTGACCCAAGCAGAAATTGAATCAGGGTCGCTGGCCCTGTGAGGCAGCAGTGCTAATCACTGTGCTGTGCATCTGGGCCTGAACTCCTTCAGTACCTGAGGAGTCATGAGTGGTGCAAATAATTACTCTTGTTTATCTGAATGTGAGGTTTTCTAAAGATATTCTTTTTAACTTTGGTTTTACAAAAAGCAGGGACAATTGGATTTATTTTAAGTTTTCAAGTCATTTTGACTGATACTGCACTCAATATGCCACTTACTATAGGATAAAAAATGATTTTTTTCTAAGTTCCTTTAAGTTACAATCTCTGATAGTATCACTCAGTAGCTTATTGTCCAATTGAATTGTACCCATTATGCACTATGTTAACATAGTAATGTCACTTCCACAGCCTCCAGTCTTGGAAACTGTTTTATCTGTAATCATTTTTCTTATAGCTGTAAGCAATGGACTAAGTAAGAAATTGATAAACTATTTTACAGCTCAGTATGACTTTGTACAGCATAGGAAGACATAGAGTACAGCACAGGGATGACACAGTGATTAGCACTGCCTCACGGCACCAGGGATGGGGGTTCGATTCTTGGCTTGGGTTGCTGTCTACGTGGAGTTTGTACATTCTTTGCATGGGTTTCCTCCGGCTGCTCCGGTTTCTTTCCACAGTCCAAAAGACATGCATTGGCTGTACTAAGTTCTCCCTCAGTGTACCTGAACAGCCAACTAGGGGATTTTCACAGTAACTTCAGTGCAGTGTTAATATAAACCTACTTGTAACACAAATAAGTAAAATGAGACCATTTGTCCCAACGAACCTGTACTGGTTCTTTGAAAGAGATATTCATTTATTCCCACTCTGCCTGCACTTTCCCTGCAAAGCCCTGAAAAAATCTCTATCAAAAATTTGTTCCAATTCTCTTTTGAAGTGTCAGTGTTTTCAGTTGTAAGTTGTGCTGGAATTTCTAGGCTTTCATGGACTGATTGTCAATCCAGTTTTCCTGGATTCTGAAGAATTCCCAGAATTCACTTTAATTTGCGATTATTTTGTGGAAATTCTTTCAGATCTAGTATGGGACTGTTTCCTTGCCTAGTTACAGTGCAGCTTTGCTGTGCACAGGAACATTACAGGTCTGAGGAAAAGAGATAGAAAACATTGTTTGCTCCCTTCAGATTGCAAGTTTGGAGGTGAAATCTCGAGTAACTTTAGTTCATGTACACATTCTACTCTAAGAATGAATTAAAGTTATTTCAGGCTCTTTCAATTTAGTCTCCTGCTGGAGCAGCTCTTGCTGTTTTCTGATTAGGTTGTTTATTTTTCTGATCTCTGCCTTATTTCTCTCAAACTGATTTACTTTTTATTTTTTCATCCATTTTGTTGCCTATCTTGTCAGACAGTCAGCCCTTTTGTTGATGCAATTCTAAAAGGTGTTTGCTGGCATCACAAAGTTTATATCACAGAAAGCGACCACTCAGCCCATCATGTCTGCTCCAGCCACACAGCAAACCACCCTGCAGGTTACAACACGGAAGGTGCAAATCCAGACACCTTTCAAATGAGTTGAGGATTTCTGTCTCAGTTATCCTTTCAGGCAGAGTTCCAAACCTCTAGAATACTTGTCTACCCATTCTGCTAACTTGTATGTCATGTTGTAGTTGATTGGTTTCAAATTTCTAAGTATCCAGATCACCAATAACCTCACCATTATAGTTAAAAAATTTCTATACTTTCTTAGGAGATTATGGAAATTTTGCATGTCAGCTACAACTCTCACCAAGTTCCTAAGGATGCACCATAGAAAGTATTCTTTCTGGCTATATCATGGCTTGGTATGGCTCCTACTTTGTCCAAGACCATAAGAAACTACAAAGGGTTGTGAACAAAGCCCAGTTCATCATTCAAACCAGCCTCTCATACATTGATACTATCTACACTTCCTGCTGCCATGGAAAAGCAGCCAGCATAATCAAGGTTCCTGGATGTACTCTCTTCCACCTTCTGCTGGGGAAAAAGATACAAAAGTCTGAGGACACATATCAACTGAATCAAAAACAGTTTTGTCCCTGCTGCCATCAGACTTGAATGGATCTACCTCTCATTAAGTTGAGCTTTCTCTACACCCTAGCCGAGAGTGTAATATTACATTCTGCATTGTCTCCTTTCCTTCCCTATGTACAGTATGTTTTGTCCGCATCGTGCTCAAGAAACAATACTTTCACTGTATTCCTATACATGCGACAATAATAAATTGTGAAAATTAAGTTACAGCGGCAAGTTAACTTTTAGTGAGAATGGAAAAACTTATCAAACAAGGCCTCATTGTGGTCAGTGGTTGCATGATCAGGAAAGAGGCTAATGTAACCATGTGTCAGTTTTTAAAAACACTGCATTCCCAGCCTCGGCCACAGGATGAAACAAAGACCTGGCAAATGAAGGAGACGGCTTGTTACTGGATAAGAAAGGACAAAAAACTGGTGAATTAAGTATGCAAAAGTTGCTGGTTTCTCATTTGCTGTAATTAATCATAACTGTTAATTGCCTGTATGAATCTCCTTGCTAACAAGTAATAAAAGCTTAAAAAGATTTTGAGTAGTTGCCATGTGTTGCCTGGTTAATCCAGACAAAATTGAATCAAATTATCCTGTTTGCGTTACTTCCAAATTTAGTATCATCCAAAAATGTAATTTTACAGTATTGCAAAGCCACACTGATATATATGTGTGTGTCTATCTATTCCAATGACAAACATGTAAAATCTGTGTGTATGAACTGAAAAACCATTTATCACAATTCTCTTTTCTAGCTTTTAACTCTTTAATTCTTTTAATTGTTTATCTGAGCTGATTTAACCCTCCTATTCCATGAGTCTCCACTTTGTCAACCAACCTTTTGTGTTATTTTCAAGAGCTTTATAAAGTCTATTTTAATAAGCAATATACACTGTATTTTTTTCATAAACTTGTTTCTTCATAAATTTTAATTTGAATTGTCAAGCCTTTGAAAGGACTCGCCTTTTAAAAACTTGTGCTGATTCTCCTCAAGTAACTCAAACACCTCCAAGTGTCTAACGATTTTGCCTCTTTTTGACTATTGTTTCTAAAACATTACCCACCATTGTTACACTAATTGCTCTGTGTTCTAAAACTATCCCTTCATTGAATGATGTCACATTTGTCACTTTTCTGGCAATTCCCTTGTGGTTGATGGTAATTTCTTCAGTTACTCTGTTCACATTTCCTTTAGCAACCTGAAAATCAAGGCATGTGAGGAGGTGGTGGCATAGATGCATGGCAGCTGAGGAATCAGTACTCCTCCACATGTGGCCATTTCAGAGACATGGATAGAGCAGGGACAGAAATGGTTGTTGCAGGTTCTGGGGTTCAGATGTTTCAGTCAAAGCAGTGAAGGTGGTAGAAGAGGGGGCAGCATGGCGTTCTGAGTCAAGGACTGTATTATGGTGGCAGAATACAGTTTGATGTGGACCTGTCAATTGGTAGTAGAGATATTATGGCCTGAGATTAGAAACAGGAAAGGAACAAAGAACAAAAGAGCATGGGAAACAGGCCCTTTGGCCCAACGAGCCCACACTGCCACCCAGATGTTCCCACCTCTACCTGTGATCTCTGTCCATGTTTATAGATCCATAGACTAAAAACCAAATTTGAGACAATTTAGGGAGAATTTGTTTTGCCAATTAGCCTAAGAGCACATCTTTGGGATGTGGGAGGAAACTGGAGCACCTGGCAAAAACCCACGCAAGCACAGGGAGAATGCGCAAACTCCCACAGGCCAAAATCCATGTATCTGCACAGCACAGCGATAGTCAGAGCTGTCGTGTTACCCATCAGATGGTCCAGGTCAAGCGTACACTAACGATGTGAAGCACTGGGATACTCTTGAAAAAAATCCTCTCACGACCCATCGTGTGTATGCCCCTTGTTAGCCAACAAGGTGGACCAAAGCACCTGTAGGATAAAACCAAGTACATCAATATCATCATCTATTTACACACTTCCCAAGGACTCCCAAGGCTCATGATCCCTATTTTAAATCAGTTTTCTATTCCCATTTTGTTTATGTGCCCATCTAAGTATTTCTTAAATAACTCCAGAGTACCTGCCTCCACCACTTGGCAGCGCATTCCATACCCCCACCACCCTCTGTGTGAAAAAACTCCCTGTAGCATCCAAATTGTACCTTCCCCCCCCTCCCCCCACCCACCCTAAGCCCGTGACCTCTCGTGCTAGTTGAGTCCATCCTAGGAAAAAGCTTAACCATGTTTACTCTATCTATACCCCTCATAATCTTGTACAGCTCTATTAGCTCTCCTCTAAGTCTACGTCCTTCTAAGGAAAACAGCCCCAATTTGCCTAACCTCTTTTCGTAACTCAGACCTTCCATACCAGGCAGCATCCTGGTAAACCTCTGCACTCTCTCCAGACTCTCCACGTCCTTCCGGTAGTAAGGCGACCAGAACTGGACGCAGTATTCCAAATGAGGTCCAACCAACGTTTTATACAACTGCAACATTAAAGGCCAGCTCTTGTACTCTATACCCCTTCCTATAAAGGCTAGCGCACTATATGCTTTCTTCACAACCTTTTCCAGTTGCTCTGCCACCTTCAGAGACTTGTTCACCTGCACCCCCAGGTCCCTCTGCGTTTCTATACTCTTAATAGGTCTACCCTTTATCATATACCTCCCCCTACATTCTTTCTCCAGAAATGCATCACCTCGCATTTGTCAGGATTAAATGCATTCTGTTGTCTGTCTGCCCAAGCTACCAGCCTATCTATGTCCAGCTGCATCGCCTGACAATGCTCCTCACTATCCGCATGTCCAGCCATCTTTGTATCGTCTGCAAACTTGCTGATCACGCCACTTATTCCCTCTTCCCAGTCATTTATATATTTTACAAATAGAAGAGGTCCCAGTAGTGCCCTGTGGCACACCACTAGCGACTGACCTCCAGCTAGAAAAATACTATTACTCTCTGTCTCCTATTACCAAGCCAGTTACTTATCCATCTAACTACCTTTCCTTGTATCCCATGAGCTTTGACCTTCTCAACTAACCTCCCATAGGGGACTTTGTCAAACGCCTTACTAAACTCCATACAGATGACGTCAACGGCTCACCCTTCATCCACCGTTTTCATCACCTCCTCAAAAAATTCTACCAGATTTCTAAGACACGACCTCCTCTTAACAAATCCATGCTGCGTATCCCAGAGAGGTCACCCTGTTGGAAGTTTTTTTTATAGGCCTCCAAGAAGTCCCAGAGATAGAGAGGAAAGGATTGTAAGGATGATCTTGGATAGGAGTGAAAGTAACAGGGTAATTGTTATGAGAGACTTTAACTTTACAAATATTGATTGGAAAAGCTATAGTTCAAAACAATTAGCCGGGGGGGGGGGGGGGGGGGGGGGGGGAGGTCAGTTTGTATGCAGGAAGGTTTCCTGACACAGTATATAGATAAGCCAACAAGAGGTGACGCCACATTGGATTTGGTTCTGGGTACTGGGAGGTAGGTGAGCACTTTGGTGATAGTGACCACAATTCGGTTACATTTATCTTAGTGATGGAAAGGGATAGGTATATACCAAAGGGCAGAAATTATAGCTGGGGAAAGGTAATTATGAGGCTGTTAGGTGAGATTTAGGATACATAGGTTGGAGAAAGAAACTGCAGGAGCTGGGAACAACTGAAATGTGGAGCTTATTCAAAGAGCAGTTACTGCGAGTCCTTGATAGATTATGTACCTGTCAAGCAGAGAGGAAGTGGTCAAGTGAGGGAACCGTGGTGTACTAAGGAAGTTGATTCTCTAATGAAGAGGAAGAAGGAGGCTTATGTAAAGATGTGATGTGAAGGCTCAGTTAGAGCACAGGAGGGTTACAAATTAGCCAGGAGGGACATGTGAAGACTTTGGCGGATAAGATCAAGGAGAATCCTAAAGCTTTCTATATGTCAAGAATAAAAGATTGGTTAAGGCAACATTAGGGCCCGTTAGAGACAGCAGTGGGAAGTTCTGCGTGGAACCTGAAGAGATAGGAGAGGTACTAAATGAGTATTTCTCATCAGTATTCATGCAGGAAAAAAATCAGTGCAGTTGACATGAAAACTGAGATACAGAGTTGTAGACTAGATGAGATTGAGGTACAAACGGAGGAGGTGTTATCTATTTCCATACTCTCAAGAATTCCTAAGTCCTCTGGGCCAGATGGCATTTATCCCAGGATTCTCAGGGAAGCTAGAGAGGTGATTGCAGAGCCTTTGATCTTCATGTCGTCGTTGGCTACAAGTATAGTGCTGGAAGACTTAATGGAGTTTAGTAAGACGTTCGATAAGGTGCCCCATGGAAGGCTTCTGCAGAAAATGCAGATGTATGGGATAGAGGGTGATTTAGCTAATTGGATTAGGAATTGGCTAGCTGATAGAAGACAGAGGGAGGTGGTTGATGGAAATTATTCATCATGGAGTTTGGTTACAAGTGGTGTACCTCAAGGATCTGTTTTGGGGCTGTTTGTAATTTTTATAAATGATCTGGATGAGGGTATTGAAGGATGGATTAGTAAATTTGCAGATGACACCAAAGTCGGAGGAGTGGTACATAGTGAAGAGGGGTGTTATAGTTTGCAGAGACTTAGACAAGTTGCAGAGCTGGGCCGAGCGGTGGCAAATGGAGTTTAATGTGGAAAAATGTGAGGTAATTCACTTTGGCAGGAATAACAAATGTGTAGAGTATAGGGCTAATGGTAGAGCTCTTAATACTGTTGATGAACAGAGGGATCTTGGTGTATATGTGCATAGATCCCTGAAAGTTGGCAATCAAATCGATAAGGTTGTTAAGAAGGCATATGGAGTCTTAGCTTTTATTGGTAGGGGGATTGAATTTCGGAGCCGCAACGTCGTGTTGCAACTGTACAAAACTCTAGTGCGGCCGCACTTGGAGTATTGTGTGCAGTTCTGGTCCCCACATTATAAGAAAGATGTGGAGGCATTGGAGAGGGTACAGAGGAGGTTTACCAGGATGTTGCCTGGTATGGAGGGCAGGTCTTATGAAGAGAGGCTGAGGGATTTGAGGTTGTTTTCGTTAGAAAGGAGGCGGCTAAGAGGGGACCTAATCGAAACATATAAGATGATTAGAGGTTTAGCTAGGGTGGACAGTGATAGCCTTTTTCCTAGGATGGAGAAAGCTAGCACAAGGGGACATAGCTTTAAATTAAGGGGTGGTAATTATAGGACAGATGTCAGAAGTAGGTTCTTTACCCAGAGGGTGGTAAGGGTATGGAATGCCTTGCCTGCGTCAGTTGTAGATGCGCCAAGTTTGGTGGCGTTTAAGAGGTTAGTAGAAAAGTTTATGGATGAAAAGGGAATGGTTTAGGTTAGAGGGTCATTGCTTTTTCTTAATTGGTCGGCACAACATCGAAAGCCAAAGGGCCTGTTCTGCGCTGTAATGTTCTATGTTCTATGGTAAACTACTGCAGAAAATGCAGATTGAGGGTGATTTAGCAATTTGGATTAGGAATTGGCTAGCTGATAGAAGGTGATGATAGATAGGAAATATTCAACCTGGAGTTCAGTTACAAGTGGTGTACCTTAGGGATCTGTTTTGGGGCCACTGCTGTTTGTCATTTTTATAAATGACCTGGATGAAGGTGTAGAGAGATGGGTTAGTAAATTTGCTGATGACACCAAAATTGGAGGAGTTGTACCCAGTAAGGATGGATGTTACAGTTTGCAGAGGGACACAGATAAGTTGCAGAGCTGGGCCGAGAAGTGGCAAATGGAATTTAATACGGAAAAAGTGTGAGGAGAATCAGTTTGGTAAGAGTAACAGGAGTACAGAATATAGGGCTAATGGTAGGACTCTTACTAACATCAATGAGCAGAGAGATCTCGTGTACATCTGCATAGCTCCCTGAAAGTTGACACCCAAGTTGATAAGGTTGTTAAGGAGACGTACAGTATGTTAGCTTCTATTTGTAAAGGGATTGAATTTCACAGCCGAGACGTCATGTTGCAACTGTACAAAATTCTGGTGTGGCCAGAATTGGCATATTGGCATATTGCATACAATTTTGGTCGCCCCAGTATAAGAAAAATGTGGGGGCATTGGAAAGGGTGCAGAGGAGATTTACCAGGAAGTTGCCTGGTATAGTCTTATGGAAGATCTTATGAGGAAAGGCTGAGGGACTTGAGATTATTTTCATTAGAAAGAACAAGGTAAGGAGGTGACCTAATTGAGGCATGCAAGATGATCAGAAGGTTAGATAGGGTGGACAGTGAGAGCCTTTTTCCTCAGATGGTGAGGGCTAACAGGAAGGGACATAGCTTTAAATTGAGGTGGTATTTATAGGACGGATATCAGAGGTAGGTTCTTTACTCAGAGGGTAGTAAGGGAGCGCAATGCCCTGGCTGCAGCAGTTGTGGGCTCGCCAAGTTTGAAGGCATTCAAATGGTCATTGGATAGACATATGGATAACATTGGAACAGTTTAGGTTAGAGAGTCATTAAATTGGTGCCACTGGTCAGCGCAACATCGAGATATGTACTGCATTGTAATGTTCTATGTTCAACATTATTGAACATCATTAACAAGGAAACATTGAATGGGGACCTTCAATATCTAACTGGCTCAGTAGCATCAATATAGACCAAGCTGGCCAGCACCAAAACATCATAGCTGCTAGATTGGATTTCCTGTAAGTCATGAGGGAGCTAACAAGGGGAAAAAAAATGTGATACATTTGTCCATGACACTATCATTAAGAATGACCACCTTGTGGAGACAAAGATTGGCCTTCACATTAAGGATACCCATTATTATATTGTGTGGCACTAGTACATTGCTAAATGGGACAGATTTTTGAAAAAAAATCTACCAACTGAAAATTGAACATTCAAGAAGCACTGTGGGCTACCACTAGCAGAATTGCATTTAGTCATAATCTATAACCTCATGGCCCAACA
Source organism: Sphyrna mokarran (assembly GCA_024679065.1). Taxonomy (NCBI): domain Eukaryota; kingdom Metazoa; phylum Chordata; class Chondrichthyes; order Carcharhiniformes; family Carcharhinidae; genus Sphyrna; species Sphyrna mokarran. The sequence goes on from JAGIQG010000001.1 coordinate 178,186,228, forward strand.
TATCACACACGTTACCGTTACTATTAAGGCAGGGGATCAACCCTGGTTCAATGGAGCTGGCAGGAGGACATGTCAGAAATAGCACCAGACATACCTAAAAATGAGATAATCATCTGATGAAGCTACTTGTATGCCAAATACCATAAGTCACAAGTGATAGAACTAAGCAATTCCATTACTAATAGCTCAGCCACAAGCTTTGCATTGCTGCCATATTTGGTTGTGAATAGTGACGGCCATTTAAACAACTTATTAGGGGAGGTGGTTCCACAACTATCTCATCTCAATGATGGAACAGCCTCATACATCAGTACAAAAGATAACTTTTAGCCAGAAGTGGTGATCCACCCCAGCCTCTACTTGATGTCCTCCAATTGCCAGATGTCATGGGAATTTAGGAACGGGCAAATTCAGATCATCAAGCCTGCTCTGCTATTCAATCAGACCACAACCTCAAATCTACCTTCCCACCTGTGCTTCATATCCCTTTTTAAAAAATTATAAATATATCTATCACGTCCTTGAAATCAGTCAATGATTGAGACTCCATTATGCAATGGCGTTTGGGGCGGGGGGGGGGGGGGGGGGGAGAGGAAAACGATAAGATTGTGCAAGTAGTTCCTATTCATAATTCTAAATCTACTACCTTTCAACTATACTGTGATCTTTTATTCTAGATTGCCCCGTAAGCAGGAATATTTGGTCTACATTTACTTCATCAAATCCTTTTAAATTTTTTTTAAAATTCCTTGATCAGATCCCTTATCTTTCTAAATCCTAGCACGTACAAGTGCAAACTGTATAATCTTTCCTCATATGTTAATGCCTTTATTTCCATAATCAATCTGGTGAATCGCCTCTGAACTCTCTCCAATATCATATCCTTCCTCAAATAAGTGGACCAAAACTGAACACAATATTCCAGATGTGGTCTCACCAACATCTATACAATTGCAATAAAACTTTACTTTTATATTCCAGTCCTTTTGCAATAAATGCCAACATCCCATTTGTTTTTTTAATTATATGCTGTACCTGCATACCGACTTTTGTGATTCATATTGAGACAATTTAGGGAGAGTTTGTTCTGCAAATTAGCCTAACAGCACATCTTTGGGATGTGGGAGGAAACTGGAGCACCCACAGAAAACCCATGAAAGCACAGGGAGAATGTGCAAACTCCCACAGACACAGGCCCAAATCCATGTATCTGCACAGCACAGCGATAGTCACTGAGCTGTCGTGTCGCCCATCAAATGGTCCAGGTCAAGTGCGCACTAACGACGTGAAGCACTAGGATACTCTTTAAAAAAAATCCAAGAGCAGCCCTCCCATGACCCATCACGTGTATGCCCCTTGTTAGACAAGACAGACCAAAGTTCCTGTGGGATAAAAACAAATACATTAGTATCATTGACTATTTACTCACTTCCCAGGGACTCCCAAGGCTCATGATCCCTATTTTAAATCAGTTTTCTATACCCCTCCATTCCCATTCTGTCCATGTGCCCATCTAAGTATTTCTTAAATAACTCCAGAGTACCTGCCTCCACCACTTTACTTGGCAGCGCGTTCCATACCCCCACCACCCTCTGTGTGAAAAAAACTCCCTCTAGCATCCAAATTATACCTTACCCCCCTCACCCTAAGCCCGTGACCCCTCGTGCTATTTGAGCCCATCCTAGGAAAAAGCTTAACCCTGTTTACTCTATCTATCCCCTTCAAAATCTTGTACACCTCTATCAGATCTCCTCTAAGCCTACGTCTTTGTAAGGAAAACAGTTGCAATTTGCCTAATCTCTCCTCGTAACTCATACCTTCCATACCAGGCAGCATCCTGGTAAACCTCCTCTGCACTCTCTCCAGAGTCTCCACGTCCTTCTGGTAGTAAGGTGACCAGAACTGGACGCAGTATTCCAAATGAGGTCTAACTAATGTTTTATACAACTGCAACATTAAAGGCCAGTTCTTGTACTCCATACCCCTTCCTATAAAGGCTAGCAAACCATATGCTTTCTTCACAACCTTCTGCACCTGCTATAACTAAGTAACTAACTAAAGATACTGGATCCTATAAAGACTATGGACCCTGAAAGCATTCAGGCAATCGTACAAAAAAAACTTGTTCTCCAAAATTAGCTGCCCACTTAGCCAAGCTGTACCAGTCTAGCTACGAAACTGGCATCTCCCAGATAATGTGGAAGATTGTCCAGATATGCTCTCTATATAACAAGCAAATCCAACTAGGCCAATTACCGTCCCATCAGTCTACTCTTGATCAGTGAAATGATGGAAGGAGTAATCAACAGTGCTAATACTTAGTAATAATTCATTCACTGATGCTCAGTTTGTGTTCCACTAGTGCCATTCTGTTCCTGACCACTGAACAGCTTTGGATTGAGCATGAACAAAAGAGCTGAAATCAAGAGGTGAAAGTAAAACTGCTCTCGATTTCAAGGCAGCATTTCACCAATTGTGACTCAAAGAGCGCTAGCAAAGCTAAAGTCAATATAAAGCTCTTCCTTTGTGCCAAAGGAAGATGGCTGTGGTTGTTGGAGGTCAATCATCTCAACTTCAGGGCATCAGTGCAGGAGTTCCTCAGGATAGCATCCTTGGCCAAACCATCTTCAGTTACTTCATCATAGGATCAGAAGCAGACATGTTTGCATAATGTTTTGCATCATTCACATTCAAATATAGCAAGGTCTGTACAATATTCAGGTTTGTGCTGAGAAGCGATATGCTGTAATTCTTTCTATGTTCTATGTAACATTTACGCCACACATACCAGGCAATGACCATCTGCAATGAGACAGTCTAACTATTATCACTTGACAGTCAATGAATACTGATGGAGTTTAATTTAGACAAATGCAAAGTGATGCATTTTGGTAGATTGACCCAGGGCAGTATTTATTCAGTTAAATGGGAGAGTTACAGAAACAAAGAGATCTAGGGGTACATATTCATAACTCCTTGAAAGTGGAGTCACAGGTAGAGAGTGGTGAAGAAGGCATTCGACATGCTTGGTTTCATCAGTCAGAACATTGAATACAAGAGTTGAAATGTCTTATTGAAGTTGTACAACACATTGGTAAGGCCACACTTGGAATACTATGTATAATTCTGGTCATCCTATTATAGAAAGGATATTATTAAATTAGATAGAGTGCAGAAGAAATTTACCAGGATGCTACCGGGATTTGATGCATTGCGTTATAAGGAGAAGCTGGATAGACTGAGACTTTTTTTCTCTGGAGCGTGGGAGGCTGAGGGGTGATCTCATAGATGTCTGTAAAATAATGAGGGGCACAGATCACCAAGTTATTCAATATCTTTTCCCAAAGGTAGCGGAGTCTAAAACTAGAGGGCATAAATTTAAGGTGAGAGGGGCAAAATACAAAAGTGTCAGAGGGATAATTTTTTCACACAGAGGATGGTATCTGGAACAAGCTGCCAGAGGTAGTACCAGAGGCAGGTACAATTTTGTCTTTTAAAAAGCATTTAGATAGTTACCTGGATACAATGGGTATAGAGGGATATGGGCAAATGCAGACAATTGGATTAGCTTAGAGTTTAAAAAGAGCAACATGTACAAGTTGGGCCAAAGAGCCTGTTTCCAAGCTGTAAACCTCTACGACTCTATAACCCCCACCATTAATATCTTTGGAATACACTGCCTGAGTGGGTGGAGGCTGCTTTGAGCAAAGCAATCAAAAAAGAATTAGACGCTTATTTGAAAAGGAAGAATGTGCAGGGTTACAGGGAAAAATCAGAGGTTGGCACCAAGGGAATTGCTTATTTTGAGAGCCAATGCAGACTTGATGAGCTGAATAGCCTCCTCCTTCACTGCATCAGGTTTGTAACTGCCACTTTATTCTCAAATGCTCTTTTTCAGTCCAACTGTTTTTCCAAAAGGCTCCATATTCACTAACTTCTTACTTCTCTCTTTTATAGAACAATTACGCAAATTTCACAATTCCCAGTTTTATTTAGAAGATGATGTTCTTGCCACAGATATTTCATTGAACACAATTACATTCAAAAGTGATTATATGACACTTAGTGCAATTTCTTTTACAATACTACAGCAATCCATTTACCGTAATTTCAAAATATACACATCTGCTGTAACTAACATCAATTAATGGAAAAGCTAGCTCAGAGCAATCAATGATGGAATGATCAGAATCTGATGAGGTCAATAGTATACATACAGTATATTAACATTGTATATGAAAAACATTCCCTAAGGTTTTGGTCTACAAAACAGATTTGAAAACTAACATTATGAGTCAAACAAAGAAAAATAATAAATCACAGGTAAACAGTAGGTAACTATATTTTCATATCTCACACTTTAACAGACATTTTGAACATAAACTGAACGTTAAAATGAATTCCAGCAGTTTAAGATAACAAATGAATTTGCTACTAATGCAATCTGCCAATTATCTGTAAAGTATAGAAATTATCATTTATCCAGCTCCAAAATTATTTGTGTGAAAAAAACTAGTACTTTGATCAGAAAATTGTTCTGCTTGACACTTTCAATTTCTTAAGTGTAAATGGGTTCCAATCCCACTCATTGGGATGATAAAAACCTAACAAATGCTGAAGTTATTACAGCTTTTTGTAAAGTGTGATGGTTAGATGTTGAGGAGCTGCCCTCAAACACCAATAGAGTAAAACAACCATCACCTGATAATAGTAACAACTACCTATTTTGTATGGTCCTAGCTACAATATGGAAATGTAGATTTCTATTTACTGTTAAATGCTGACTATAATAAGCAGTCAGTTCATGGTTGCAACCTTTTTATAATGATACATCTACATCCAACTGTGAAGAGGGATGTCATTTTTCTCAAATAAAAATGAGGAAAGCAATCTTATCAGTTCTCAGAAAGATGTATGGAAATCTAAGGAAGATGGAGTGTCTCACTTGTTTTCTTAATTTGAGGCCCTTCACTGACTGATGATTCAAGTTGACAATTGCTATCCAGATGTTTTAAGCTTAACATTTTGCTTGACTTTACTTATGCCAATTATCAATTTCATCCAGGAAACCAGCAACACTAATCAAAATTATTGTCTGCTATACAACCAGTTACAATAATTACAAATTTTTACATCATTGGCCAACAGGCTTATTCCAAGTCTGACCTAAAGTGCTCCATTTCCTTCATTCTTAAGTCATTAGTAAAAGCAGCACTTGCAGAAAAAAGACAATTTAATGTAAATCAAAAGAAGTTCTAAGCGTGATTGTAAAACACTGCAGTGGAATAGCACACCGTTTTAATTCTCAGAGCTGTTGCTCTTCACTGGCCAGTAAAAAGTAGAAAAATCTCCTTTCTCGTTTCCTGGAAAATGTGTATATCCTGAAAGACTGAGGAGATAAATAAATACCTAATATACAAAATTAAACTGTGATTTTGAGGATGTGGTTATATGTTGGGTTCATGAAATGTTGAGTTACAAACTGGTAAGGCAATTAATAATTTTGCATATCTACAAAAAGTACTTTTTTGAAATTCCTACACAAGTTTTTTTTTAGGAAATAGAAAATGTTAGCATATATCAATCCTCAAAGCTTTAAACAGCATAACAAAATAAAATTATCTCTGTCAAATCAAAAAGGTACATAGATGTAATCAATATTTTTCAAAATGCATAAGTATTACCAAAATACAACTCTAGAAATTCAAAATGTAAACCTTTTTGAACCAAGAAATATAATGTTTCCCAAAAGCTACAGTCCCTCGTCAACAGAAACACTGAACTGCAACAGAAAACATCAATTTCTTGTAATATTTTTCTCATAGCCATTGTGGAAATTTTGCAAGTACTAAAAAACTATATTAATTATATGTAACTAACTGCTAATTAGAATTAATCATTCCAGAAACACTTAACTTTCATTCATTTAACTATATACGTGAAAGATCATAGAAACACGGTGAAATCAATTCTCGGAAACTGAAGAAATAATTCAAATACACAACATTTAAAATTAAATCTTAACACATACTGAATCCAACTTAACTGAAAATGTATTCTTGATCCTTTCCTGCAACTTAAATTAAGGCGAATGAGGAATCTGGGGCTAAATCAAATTAGTTGCAAGAAAGAGGCTGTATATTAGTGCAATAAGTGTTAGGTCTGGCTGTGAACTGAATCAAACAGAATTATATTATTAAAATTGGAATGGAAATATATATTACTGGTATGATTGTAAATTAATAATCCCTATACTGATCCACAAAAGGTCTTGATGCATATTAATTGTGACAGTGGTGTTATTTATCATCATGGTACAAACCCAACAACATATCCATTCCCAAATCTTCCAGAACATTTATTCTGAATTTGAAATGGCATGAAGCTTCAAACCCATAATGCTATATCACTGTGTTTTCTTTTACTGGCTTCCTGTTCACAAAGAACCAAGGTCCTAACATTAGCTTTTCAAAAGCTGCTAGGGTTATTGGTTCTGATTCACAAATATACAATGCAACTTACATAATCAATATATATAGATCTGTATATTCTTGCTAATATTCTAGATACAATATTATAAACAGCAACAGTTGTCTTTTGCTCAATAATGCTGGATTTACCTAGGCACAATTTCATTGGCAAAGTCCTTATATCAGTAAAGGTTCTAATAGCAAGCTTCTCATTGATAGAAATCTGTCCAAGTATGATCTTCAATCAGGAAGGGTGTAACCAGCTACGTTTTCACTCAATGAGTGTTTCATTTACAAGGTTCTCATCAGGAAGCAAGTTTGCATGGCATATTTTATTCAACTGATGTAAAGATAATATGATTTTGTAAAACAATGTCATTAATATCTAATAAAAAAATGTTGTTCAACTTGAGTTTCTGTGAGATAAAATATTGAAGAATGGCTTTTAATTTATAGTGAAGAAAGAGACACATTTTCATTAATTACTGATGACAGAATTACAACATGCAAATGGAGAGTGAATAAGAATTCCTCTGAGGAAAAGACATTTTGTATACAGCTGATTGGTGGAATAATTCCATTGGATTTATATGCCTGAATGAAAATTTATGATTCCATTAAATTGGAACGGATTTGAATTTTTTTATGCCGGTGGGGCAAAGTCGGTTGCATACTTTCAGCAAAGTGTATTTTGAAGACAATTTACCATTTTGTTGATTGTCCACCGATTTTATAAAAGGATTCAAATAAGGTGTGTGAAATTACCTTTTTTAAAAGAGTACATTAATGGCTAATTTTGTTCTATCACAGCACTGTGAATCTGGTAGATAAATTGACCAATAAGAAGTATGTTGTTGCTTCTACATGTAAATACGATATATTCCTGAAAGTCCATCACCCAAATATTATTATTTTGCATTAATTTATTCTCCCTTTCAAAATACATTGCAACTATATTAATCAGTGTTAATAAGTTCAAACATATCTGTGCACTCCACTAAAAAAACAGAAGTAACCAACTTGGAATGTCTTTCTACTGAAAGATATCAACTGTAAATATTTGTAGGAATTTAAATTTTCTCAAGGGATTATGTTTGAGTCTGAACTGACGTGTGAATGTCTCAAAGTATGAAACTAGCAGTAACAACTTAAAATACAAATGGTCCTTTTTACATTGTTTTCCCATTTAGCTGCGTGTGTCATGAGCTGAATGGCACAAGTTGAATTGGCAGCAAAGCTCAGAACTGAAAACAGTCACTTTGTTCAAAGCTCCGATTAGTCCAGAACAGATCTTTAAAGTGGAAAAGATTGAGGCATTTCCTGTACGAGTAACATTTATCAGCTATTATTTTGACAAAAATCCCACTATTCAGTTTACTAGAAGAAGAATATTTTGGCTAAATCACTGTTAACTTAGGAGGCCACTGTTTTGGGATATCAGACATTTCACTATAACAGACAATGGTCCAATGAAAATATACAAATAAATGCCCAAAACATTAAAATGCAAACTGCTGCAATCTTAAAATGATTCAGCAAATAATCCCTTGATTAATGGTCACATTTTGAATCTTTTCCAAATTGTTGCTGCCATATTACTTCTCAATTGCCCATTTCTGAGTTGATCAAACTTTCTGCTCTTGCATCTTTCAAACTTCCGGTTTGCTTCTTTTGTTTTTGTTTACATTTTTTCAACATGTGAACCTGAAAATCAAATAATAATACAGGAGCTCAAAACAGGTAGAGAGTGGAAGCAAAGCAATTTCCGTGCCAGTCAGCCCCAATACATGCTGTATGCAGAGATCCATTCCTTTCCACCTCTTTCAATTTACACTCAAATTGATTCAAGTAATAATCTATCTTCCTATTGTTGCTACCAAAGTGGATACCATCACATTTATCTACTTACACAGCCTGTCCAAATCACGCTGAAGCAACTCTGCATCCTCCACATAGCTTACCTTCCTACCCAACTTTGTACCATCTGCAAACTTGAGATAATACTTTTAGTTTTCCAAATCATTAATATGTAATGTGAACAGTTGGGGGTCCCAGCACAGATTCCTGCAGAACCCCACTTGTCATGACTGCCAATCAGAAAATGACCCATTTATGCCGACTCTTTGCTTCCTATCTACTAACCAGCTATCCATCTCAAGACATTACCTGCAATCCCAAGTGCTTTAACTTTGCATAGTAGTCTGTTATGTGAGACCCTGTTGAAAGCCTTCTGAAAGTCTAAATGAACCACATCACTGGTTCTCCTTGGTCAACTCCACTGGTTACATCCTCAAAGAATTCCAATGGGTTCATCAAGCATGATTTCTCCTTTGTAAATCCATGCTGACTTTGTCTGATTGTATTCTACTACCTTACAAATGCTGAGTTATGAAATCCTTGATAATGAACTCTAGCAAGTTCCTAGTACTGAAGTTAGGCTCACTGGTCTATAGTTCCTTGTTTTCTCTCTATCTCCCTGTATGTACAGCAGGCTTACATTAGCTACTCTCCAACCTATAGAAACTGATCCAGAATCCAAAGAATTTTTGGAAAAGTGACCACCAATGGATCTACTATTTCCAGGGACACTTCCTTAAGCACTCTTAGGATGAAGATGATCAGGATCTGATAATTCCATCAATCTCCCCAAAACCATTTCTCTACTAATCCTGATTTCCTTCAGCTCTTCACTAATACATTTTCTCTCAGAACACCCAGAACACCGGTGATTGCGTGGGTTTTTTCCGGGTGCTCCAGTTTCCTCCCACATCCCAAAGATGTGCTCTTAGGCTAATTGGCAAAACAAATTCTCCCTAAATTGTCTCAAATTTGGTTTCAATCCATAGATCTATAAACATAGACAGGGATCACGGGTAGAGGTGGGAACATCGGAACGGCAGCGTGGGCTCGTACGGCCGAAGGGCCTGTTTCCCGTGCTGTTTTATTCTTTATTATTCATGTCTTCTTTTGTGAAGACTAAAGTATGAAGTTAGTTGCTCTGGCATATTTATTCTCCATTTTGAATTTTTCTATTTTTGACTGTGAGGGATCTACATTCATTTTTGTCAATCCTTTTCTCTTGACATATCTATAGAAACTTTAGTCAGTTTTTATGTTCCCTGCTAGCTTACTTTCATACTCCATTCTCCCCTTCTTAATCAAGCCCTTCATCCTCCTTTGCTGAATTTTAAACTGCTCCCAATCCTCAGGTCTATTGCTTTTCTCTTGCCAATTTGTATGCTTTTTCTTTGAATCTGATACTATCTCTAATTTTCTTTATAAGCCATAGTTTTGCCACAATTACCTTACCAACTCTTGCACCAAACAGGAATAAACAACTTCTGGAGTTCATCTATTCCATTCCTTAAATACCTGCCATTGCCTTCCATTGTCTTTCCTTTCAGTAATGTTTCTCAGTCCATTCATGAGATTCAGGATCCTGGTCTGAGTATCAATTATGTCACTGTCCCTTGACAAAGTTCAATCTTATAGTCATCCGTCACCAACTAGATTGCCTTTCTCATTGCACGTTACTCAATCCAAAAAAGCCTTCTCCTTTGTTGGTTCCTCAATGTATTGGTCCAGAAAACCATCCCATGTACACTTGAGAAATTCCTCCTCTACTGTAATGTGATTAATTTGAGTCTCCCAATCTATATGCAGATTAAAGTCACCCATAATCACAGATGTACCTTTAATACATGTATCTCTGATTTGCTGTCTATTGCTTTTCCCAGTATGGGAAGGTGATTGGGCCTAGAACACTACTCTGAGGAACTTCTGCTGGAACTGAGATGATTGAGCTCTAATCACCACAACCATCAATTTTTTTTTCCTGGGTATGACTCTCATCAGTGAAGAGATTTTGCCCGATTAACTCCAATTTTGGTAGGGCTCCTTGATACCATATATTGGATGAAATGCTGTCTTAATTTCTATGACTGCCACTCTCACCTCATGAGTTCAGATCCCTGATCCATGTTTGAACTAAGACTGTAATGAGATTAGGAGCTGAGTGACAGAACTGAAACTGAACATTAGTGAGCAGTCCTGTTTCACCACCTCTCCTGAACCCTTTCATCAGTTCATCCCATTTCCCTTGTCACAGGTTAACAATGGGTCCCCATGTTACCAGCACACCTGGTCCCCAGTGTCATTCCCCTGTCCTGTCCCTCAGTCACCCACTGGTCTCATCAATATTTATAGATTTGACATCAAATGAAAGATTATGGATTAGGAGCAATAGTAACATTTTCACGCTTTTAAAAGGCACAATTTTATTTGTTTCAATTTACAGACAACTAAAATTCAACCTTGACATCAAAATATCATTTCCCGATTTACCTGAAATCTCCTCCTAATCTTTTCAAGGATATTCTGTAATTTGGACTTTTACCTAGGTTTCTTCATTAGTAAAAGAAGCAGTACATTTTTCAATGCTGACTCGTTCTCTAAAACATGCCTTGCACTTTCGTACCTTGGGCCCAGCAGCAGATATGATGATGTGCCCGGGTGACTGAATCCAGGGTTCTCCATCCACTTGCACAGGAATTGACTTTAATAATGTGACACGGAAATATGTCCCCTGTGCAATACGAATTCCAGACCGTAACCCACTCTGCACTTGCCCCTAAAGATTAAGACAAACTATTAATGTATGAAAAGTTATTTCCAACAATTCCCTCTGGCTGTCTATCTCTTATTAAATGCATTTTCAATCAGAAATTAGACAATAAAATATTTTCTGCTTTAGGATGAACATCACAATCTGCTAGCCTTTTGCACTGTATGGTAGGTATCTGGAATGCAGGCCATAAGTGGTGGTACAGGCGGATATGATAGGGTTGTTAGATAAGCGCATGAATATGCAAAAAAAATAGAGGGTTATGGACCAAGAGCAGGCAATAAGGATTAGTTTAACTTGTGCATCATGTTCAGCCAAAGGGCCTGTTCCTGTGCTGCACTATTCCATGTTCTATCCCAAATAGGTAAAGTTTAAAGAAATTGGAATGTGTTAGCACAATTTAGAATCAGAGAATGGCTGTAGCACAGAAGACCATTTGGATCATTGTGCTTGCTCCACCTCTCTACAAGAGCAAACCACTTAGCTCAAAGTTTATTTATTAGTTTTACACGTAGGCTTATACTAACTAGGACTCTTAACAGTGTTGATGAACAGAGGGATCTTGGTGTATGTGTGCATAGATCCCTGAAAGTTGGCAATCAAGTCGATAAGGTTGTTAAGAAGTCATACGGAGTCTTAGCTTTTATTGGTAGGGGGATTGAATTTCGGAGCCGCAACGTCATGTTGCAACTGTACAAAACTCTAGTGCGGCCGCACTTGGAGTATTGTGTGCAGTTCTGGTCCCCACATTATAATAAAGATGTGGAGGCATTGGAGAGGGTACAGAGGAGGTTTACCAGGATGTTGCCTGGTATGGAGGGCAGGTCCTATGAAGAGAGGTTGAAGGATTTGAGGTTGTTTTCGTTAGAAAGGAGGCGGCTAAGGGGGGATCTTATTGAATCATATAAGATGATTAGAGGTTTGGATAGGGTGGACAGTGATAGCCTTTTTCCTAGGATGGAGAAAGCTAGCACGAGGGGACATAGCTTTAAATTAAGGGGTGGTGTTTTTAGGACAGATGTCAGAGGTAGGTTCTTTACCCAGAGGGTGGTAAGGGTATGGAATGCCTTGCCTGCGTCAGTTGTAGATGCGCAAAGTTTGGTGGCGTTTAAGAGGTTAGTAGATAAATTTATGGCTGAAAAGGGAATGATTTAGGTTAGAGGGTCACTGCTTGTTCCTAATTGGTCGGCACAACATCGAGGGCCGAAGGGCCTGTTCTGCGCTGTAATGTTCTATGTTCTGTAACACTGCAATAATGTTCATAGAATTCATAACAATGCAGGAGACCATTTGGCCCATTGAGCCTGCACCAATAACAATGCAACCCAGGCTCTATCCCCGTAACCCTGAGTATTTACTCCGCTAACCCCCTGAAATTTAGCATGACCAATCCACCTAACCAGCACATCTTTTGTATTATGGGAGGAAACTGGAGCCCCTGGAGGAAACCCATGCAGACATGGGGAGAATGTGCAAACTCCACACAGTGACCCAAGCCAGTAATCAAACCTAGGTCCTTGGCACTAAGAGGCAGCAGTGCTAACCACTATGCCACCCCCAAATAACGTGAGTGGGAATCAAACATGGGCAGCAGCGGTGAAAGCACCAAACCTAATCACTAGACCACCAGAAAGAAGTGGTCTAAAGAGACTAAACAACTTGACTCTCACTCTCCATTAGCAAGCCATCTTTCCCCCTTAGCCATGCAAACTTTTCTCTTCAGATAATTATCCAAGTTTGAAAGCCTTAATTGAATCAGCCTTTCACCACACCCTTAGACAGTTGTGATAACCACGTACTTTGGGGTTGGGAGGGGGAATTCTGTGAAGGGGGAATTGGTTCCAAGAAATACCGATGTGACTTAAGGTTGCTGCTGGTAGTTTTAAGATCAGTGTGTTGGTTGAATTGATATATTATTGAGCATTTCCTGTTAAATTGACGAAAGCCATTTTAAATAAAACTAAACCAGCATTATTGGAAACCAGCTAGATTAGTTAATTAAGCAGTCTTAATTGTGAGACAATTAAAGAATAAATTATTCACAAACGAAAGCGTTAGGAAGGCTCAATGTAATCTGTAACAAAAGTTTATAATTTTTTAAAATCAAAAATACATTTTATAATTAACACATTATTAATAATACAATTTCTTGAAATATCATGAGAATTGTAATGCTCCCCTCCCAGACAGATGTGATGTTAGTGTACCTTTAATATAGTTTTTTTAGAAAAATCATGATCTCTGCAGCACTCACAGCTTCAATGTTTGTCAGCTCACAACCTTAGCTGATGTCATTATGGCATTAGCTTGCCTGAAGAAGTCCTTTAATTGCTGCTTAAATGGGGGTTTGTTTATTTTTACTGGGATGTTTGACTCTGCATTGTTGGGGGGAAAAAAACTGGCTGGCAGGTCAGGTGATAGGAATTTTTCTTCATTTTCAGTTCTGAGCTACAAGTTTGACTTTTAGAAGCAAGCTGAAAAGAAATGCTTTTCTCTCCCTAGTTTTGGAAATTCTGCTGGAGGTCTGAAAGTAAGGTCTTGCCTTTCTGATGAGGGAATCTGTTGTTGGTGGCCTGTCTAGAGTGCCTGGTGTTTTGGAAAGCTGTACTGACTTCAAACTGTTCTGAGTCTACCTGGAGAATTGCAGATTTCATCCACAGGATTCAATTCCAGTATTACATGAGCATTAGTCTACGGTGTATTAAACTTGTTTGTAGGGTCTTGTTTATGGGATTGGTTTGATTGGGACAGGTCCTATATTTGTTAAGGTTATCATGATTGTTTAGGTGTTGTTGTAATGGATAGAAGTTATTGCTAATATTGTTACTTTACATGTTAACTATATTCTTAAATAAACTTTGTTTGATAAAAGCTTCCCCGTGGGTCATTCAAATCATACCTGAAGTGAAACCTATCATGCTTATCATAGCCAAATTCAAGACAGAAAATGTATGATCGAGGTGGGCTCCAAAAAACACTTTGGAGTTTCTGACCTGAACCATAACACCAGCTAAAAACACGACTTATTTAACTGTGACTGAAGGAATGAATAGGCTTGTATTCAAGATATCTTGAATACAAGCCTATAACTACTGAATACTTGAATACAGCTATAACTACTGCCCCCAGCTTCATGCCTATCCCTGTCCATCACTAAGGTGAACGTAACCGAATTGTGGTCACTATCACCAAAATGTTCACTAACTTCCAAGCCTACACCTGGTCTGGCTCATTGCCCAGCACCAAATCCAATGTAGCCTCACCTCTAGTTGGCCTATCTACATACTGAGTCAAAAAACCTTCCTGCACACTCTGTACGAAAACTGACCCCCCCCAAATCAGTTTAAAGCCCCCATCATAGCCTTAGCAAATTTTCCCCCCAAGATATTTGTCCCCCTCTGGTTCAGGTGTAGACCATCTCTCTTGAAGAGGTCCCACCTATCCCAGAATGAGTCCCAATTGTTAAGGAACCTGAACCCCTCCCTCCTGCACCATCCACGCAGCCATGAGTTCAAACTTTCCCTTTCTCTATTTTTCTCTAAACTATCCCTTGGCACAGGCAAGAGTCCAGAGATAACCACTCTGCCTGTTATGGACCTAAGCTTCCACCCTAACTCCATAAATTTCTGTTTAATATCCCCTTCCCTTGTCCTACCTACATCATGTGTCCCTACATGAACTATGACTTGGGGCTGACTCCCCTCACCCTTAAGAATCTTAAAAACCCGATCTGCGACATCCTGGACCCCAGCCCCTGGGAGGCAACGCACCAGCCCTGAGTCCCGTTTATTACTATTTACCCTCCTATCTGTCCCTCTAACTATGGAGTCTCCTATAACTAGGCCTAATCTCTTATTCCCCCCACCCACCTGAGCATTCTCAGCATGCTCACCCCCAGAGACCTGCTCCCTTTGGTCAGCTCCAGTTGATTCTTCCTCAACTGTAGCCTCCAAGACAGAAAATTTATTTTGGAGGGGAACAGCCGCAGGGGATTGTCCCCCCGATTGCTTCTTACCCCTCCTCCTAATAGTTACCCAATTATCACTTTTAGGAGTTACAATCTCTTTGTTACTCCTGCCTATATCCTCCTCAACCTCTCGAATTACCCTGAGTTCCTCTAATTCCAGCTCCAGCTCCTTAACATGATCCTCAAGGAGCTGCAAATGTGCACACTTCCTGCAGGTATAATCAGCAGGAACACTACTGGTGTCCCTCACCTCATACATACTGCAGGAGGTGCAACGTACTGCCTGCACTGCCATCCCTGATACTTTAATTTCCAGGAAAGAAAAAAAAATACTTCTCACACACTTTTATTATTAGGTTAGAGGAGGGGGGAGGGTGGGATACTCTACCTGTGTAGAGTATCGGGTTTCCTCTCTGGACCAACTTATAGAGTCAGAGAGAAAAACTACAACTACTGGCAGCCCCTAGTGCGACTTCCGGTTACAAGTTAGTTTAAATAAAAAACGGCAAAAACTACTCCCGCTCGCTGTTTTAAACAAAGAGAAAAGTTAAAAAACTACTTAACAATCGAACTTCTCGCTCTCCCAAATCACTGCCTCTCCGTGCTGCTCCAATGGAACAATTGGAGCCTGAAGAGATTGGTGAGGCACTGAATAAATATTTCTCTTCGGTATTCACGCAGAGTGCTGGAAATGTAGCTATGGAGAACACTGAGGTACAGGGTTGCAAATTGGGAAGTATTGAAGTAGATAGGGAGGATGTGTTAGAAATTCTCGAGGGTTTGAAGTTGGATAAGTCCCCTGGGCCGACGGGATTTACCCTAGGATTCTCTGGGAGGCAAGAGAGGAGATTGCAGAGCCTCTGGCTCTGATCTTCAGGTCGTCGTTGGTTACGGGTGTGGTTCCGGAGGACTGGAGGATAGCGAATGTGGAGCCATTGTTTAAGAAGGGGAAAGAGAGACCTTCCAGGGAATTATAGGCCAGTGAGTCTTACTTCTGTTGTGGGCAAGGTATTGGAGAGAATATTAGGGATAGGATTTATAGTTATTTAGGAGAAATGAATTGATTGGGGATAGTCAGCATGGTTCGTGAAGGGTAGGTCATGCCTTACTAACCTCATTGAGTTTTTTGAGAAAGTGACCAGAGAGGTGGATGGGGGTAAGGCGGTTGATGTAGTATATATGGACTTTAGTAAGGCGTTTGATAAGGTGGCCCATGGAAGACTTCTACAGAAAATGCAGATGTGTGGAATAGAGGGTGGTTTAGCTAATTGGATTAGGAATTGGCTGGCAGATAGAAGACAGAGGGTGGTGGTTGATGGGAGATATTCATCGTGGAGTTCGGTGACGAGTGGTGTGCCTCAGGGGTCTGTTTTGGGGCCCCTGCTGTTTGTAATTTTTATAAATGATCTGGATGAGGGTATTGAGGGATGGATCAGTAAATTTGCAGATGACACTAAAGTTGGTGGAGTGGTAGATAGTGAAGAGGGGTGTTTTAGTTTACAGAGTGACTTGGACAGAGTGGCCGAGCGCTGAGCCGAGAGGTGGCAAATGGAGTTTAATGTGGAAAAGTGTGAGTAATGCACTTGGCAGGAAAAAAATGTGGTAGAGTATAGGGCTAATGGTAGGCTCTTAATAGTGTTGAGGAACAGAAGGATCTTGGTGTATGTGCAATAGATCCCTGAAAGTAGGCAGTCAAGTGGATAAAGTTATTAAGAAGGCATATGGAGTCTTAGCTTTTATTGGTAGGGGGGATTGAATTAGGAGCCGCAGCATCATGTTGAAACTGTACAAAACTCTAGTGCGGCCGCACTTGGAGTATTGTGTGCAGTTCTGGTCCCCACATTATAAGAAAGATGTGGAGGCATTGGAGAGGGTACAGAGGAGGTTTACCAGGATGTTGCCTGGTATGGAGGGAAGGTCCTATGAAGAGAGGTTGAAGGATTTGAGGTTGTTTTCGTTAGAAAGGTTGCGGCTAAGAGGGGATCTTATTGGTTAAGGTGATTAGAGGTTTGATAGGGTGGACAGTGATAGCCTTTTTCCTAGGAGGGAGAAAGCTAGCACGAGGGGACACAGCTTTAAATTAAGGGGTATGAGTTATAGGACGGATATCAGAGGTAGGTTCTTTACTCAAAGATTGATTAGGGAGTGGAATGCCCTGCCTGCAGCTGTTGTAGATGCGCCAAGTTTGGTGGCGTTTAAGAGGTTAATTGATAAGTATATGGAAGAGAAGGGAATGGTTTAGTTTGGAGGGGCATTGCTTTTTATTTTGGTCGGCACAACATCGAAGGCCGAAGGGCCTGTTCTGTGCTGTATTGTTCTATGTTCTATGTCTCAATTATAAATGACAGACAGTTACATTAACCAATAATTGGTTGACACTGAGGCTAACTCAAGGTAAGTTGAGAAGTCAAACGTTCACAGCAGGTGCAATTTACTCAACTCCAATGGGCTTTTTTCATTATTAAGAAATTATAAATCAATTGCCTAATTTTCAATAATTGACAGATTAAAAATAAGGGATTTGAGAAGATATATTGGCAGGTGTTGAAACAGGAACATGTTTTAACATTCTGTTTACATCCTCATTGTTCCCTTGGAGCAGCACGGAGAGGCCGCGATTTGGGAGAGCGTGAAGTTTGAGTGTTAAGTAGTTTTTAACTTTTCTCTTTGTTTAAAATAGCGAGCGGGGGTAGTTTTTGCCGTTTTTATTTAAACTAACTGGAAACTGTTGTTCAAGAAGGGGAAGAGAGAACTTCCAGGGAATTATAGGCCAGTGAGTCTTACTTCTGTTGTGGGCAAAGTATTGGAGAGAATTATTAGGGATAGGATTTATAGTTATTTAGAGAGAAATGAATTGATTGGGGATAGTCAGCATGGTTTTGTGAAGGGTAGGTCGTGCCTTACTAACCTTATTGAGTTTTTTGAAAAAGTGACCAAAGAGGTTGATGGGGGTAAGGCAGTTGATGTGGTATATATGGACTTTAGTAAGGCGTTCGATAAGGTGGCCCATGGAAGGCTTCTGCAGAAAATGCAGATGTATGGGATAGAGGGTGATTTAGCTAATTGGATTAGGAATTGGCTAGCAGATAGAAGACAGAGGGTTGTGGTTGATGGGAGATATTCATCGTGGAGTTCGGTTACAAGTGGTGTACCTCAGGGGTCTGTTTTGGGGCCCCTGCTGTTTGTAATTTTTATAAATGATCTGGATGAGGGTATTGAGGGATGGATTAGTAAATTTGCAGATGACACTAAAGTCGGTGGAGTGGTAGATAGTGAAGAGGGTGTTATAGTTTGCAGAGAGACTTGGACAAGTTGCAGAGCTGGGCCGAGAGGTGGCAAATGGAGTTTAATGTGGAAAAGTGTGAGGTAATGCACTTTGGCAGGAATAATAAATGTGTAGAGTATAGGGCTAATGGTAGGATTCTTAGTAGTCTTGATGAACAGAGGGATCTTGGTGTGTTTGTGCATAGATCCCTGAAAGTAGGCAGTCAAGTCGAGAAGGTTATTAAGAAGGCATATGGAGTCTTAGCTTTTATTGGTAGGGGGATTGAATTTCGGAGCCGCAACGTCATGTTGCAACTGTACAAAACTCTAGTGCGGCCGCACTTGGAGTATTGTGTGCAGTTCTGGTCCCCACATTATAAGAAAGATGTGGAGGCATTGGAGAGGGTACAGAGGAGGTTTACCAGGATGTTGCCTGGTATGGAGGGCAGGTCCTATGAAGAGAGGTTGAAGGATTTGAGGTTGTTTTCGTTAGAAAGGAGGCGGCTAAGAGGGGATCTTATTGAAGCATACAAGGTTCCTGAAGGTGCTGATGTTCCTGAAGGTGCTGATTCTCACTGGTATACAGTTCCTGAAGGTGCTAATTCTCACTGGGATACAGTTCCTGAAGGTGCTGACTCTCACTGGGATACAGTTCCTGAAGGTGCTGATTCTCACTGGGATACAGTTCCTGAAGGTGCTGACATTCACTGGGATACAGTTCCTGAAGGTGCTGACTCTCACTGGGATACAGTTCCTGAAGGTGCTGACTCTCACTGGGATACAGTTCCTGAAGGTGCTGACTCTCACTGGGATACAGTTCCTGAAGGTGCTGACTCTCACTGGGATACAGTTCCTGAAGGTGCTGACTCTCACTGGGATACAGTTCCTGAAGGTGCTGACTCTCACTGGGATAAAGTTCTGAAGGTGCTGACTCTCACTGGGATACAGTTCCTGAAGGTGCTGACTCTCACTGGGATACAGTTCCTGAAGGTGCTGACTCTCACTGGGATACAGTTCCTGAAGGTGCTGACTCTCACTGGGATACAGTTCCTGAAGGTGCTGACTCTCACTGGGATACAGTTCCTGAAGGTGCTGACTCTCACTGGGATACAGTTCCTGAAGGTGCTGACTCTCACTGGGATACAGTTCCTGAAGGTGCTGACTCTCACTGGGATACAGTTCCTGAAGGTGCTGACTCTCACTGGGATACAGTTCCTGAAGGTGCTGATTCTCACTGGGATACAGTTCCTGAAGGTGCTGACTCTCACTGGGATACAGTTCCTGAAGGTGCTGACTCTCACTGGGATACAGTTCCTGAAGGTGCTGACTCTCACTGGGATACAGTTCCTGAAGGTGCTGACTCTCACTGGGATACAGTTCCTGAAGGTGCTGACTCTCACTGGGATACAGTTCCTGAAGGTGCTGACTCTTACTGGGATACAGTTCCTGAAGGTGCTGATTCTCA